>CM057005.1:11385372-11985372 GCA_029891345.1 Dryococelus australis | reverse complement strand
ACCTTGTAACAAATTTTCCACCACTAAATTAATTGGGTCGCCGCTGCACAGGGATAGCACTGCACGCCAGTTCAGAACGTTGCGCTTAGAGGCAATGACGCACTTCATGCATGTGGCAGTATCGCCCTTATCGTTTCCACCCTTCTCGGCCTCTTTCGCTCCATGTTGGCAGGAGCCTTAAAACACCGCCGACCTAACAAATTTGGTTTTAATCAGCCAAATGTTTGCTTATATATGACATAGCACACTACATTTTAAGTACATAAGCCGTTATTTTGAAAAGAAGTACCCGGAATGGTCAAGAACTATAAGTCGAATGTAATCGCTGAATGTGCACAGAGTTTTGTGAAATTCGGTTCACGGGTTGGAATGCTTTTAGGGGAACACACACAGTTACACATACGTACATAAACTGGAAAGTAATCTCATAAGCTCCCCTCTCTTTCATAAAGTAGTCTAATAAGGCACTCTCGCATTATACATTTGTTTTAATTGACTTTATTACAGCAACATAAATTTTAAATTTAATTCTGCTCACCCCTTGAGCACATTAACACGAACTTGTTTTATTTTGTCCCGGAACGTTTACTGGTTGATATTGCTAACAGCCAAAGCGCAGTTCCATGCACGCCGACATCTAGAGGGTGGGCGGAGGGAACGTTGATTCTAGTCAGGTATGAGCATATTTGGCAGAGGGGAAATTCCTAACTTTAGGTACGCTGTGGTGCTCCAAAGAGGTCGTGGACAGGAGAGATTTGGGCGGCTCTTAACATCGAGGTCTTGAGAGCCGATGAGGGTAAGGTGAGGCGAGTATGGAGGGATCCCCTAGAGGGGTCGCCGACAAGCGGCATCGTCCGGCACTAGAGCCCGGTTCGCCTCGGTGGAAGACGGGCACTCGAGCCGCTGCGCCACCGCGGCCCCCTGTGGTAAACGGATAAATTGTATTTATTTATGTGTAAAAGTTCGTGTTTGGCTCGAATTGTTATATACTTGCCCCCGCCAAATATTTAGTAGTAACTTCATTTCCTATTACAAGAGCAAACAGCAAAAATATAATGAGTGTTCATAAGCAAACTTATTTCAATGAGAAATATCTCACAAATTTAAATGCGTTATGAATATAGTTGCCAGTAAAATAAATTTTGATCTCTTCTTCGTGTTGTAATATTTAATTAAAGAAATTGTTTAAACCAGTGTTTTGCTAAATACAGTTTACGACAAAATATTAAAACATTTGAATATATCAGTAGTGTTAGTGCAAGGTTTTCACATATAGAAGCGGGGGGGGGGGGGGGAATGAGGAGGAACTTTTTCCAGGACAATCTTCAACGATAATTCCAATCGTAGCCCCATAAGATTAACCTGGGAAGGATTTAATCTCATTTACAAACCCCTTAAACTCCGCAACCCGCAACTCCTTCTCCTCCTCCTCCTCCTCCTCAATCAGCACCACAATCTGTTCTGCGTGTTCCAACCCCTTCACCTACCTACACCCTCACCTCTTCACCCACCTACCACCCACCCCTCACTCCTTCACAATGAGATATACTGTAATTACGTCAGTAACTAATTAAATGCATGCTAAGAGATTCTAGGCTCTCCAATCTCCTCTCATATGCCTATATCCACCATATATGTTACACTAACAGACCTCTCCACCCCTTCACCTACATACAACCCCCCCTTTTTTTTCTTTTCCCTTCATCGTCCACTGTCACAACGAACTATACTGTGGATATCTACACCTGATGTCTGATACACTAACATCCCTCTCCAGCCTTCAACTACTTACACCCCCACTCCTCCCCTCACCGTCATCCTTCACAACGAGGTATGCTGTAATTAATTTGGGTTAGATTGGGTCCCTGCTGCGAACCTGTAAACTCTCCTCATATATGGATAACACCCTCCCCACACCTCCCCTCTGCTATGCTATTTATTCTGAATTCCTGTCTCATCATCACCCATCCACTCTTCTGTGCTGTGATTGACTTCCCCCCCCCCCTCCTTCTATTCCTTCCGACACCCATCATCCATTCATTTTCCGACGAAATATACCGTATTCAGTTCCAGACTTGACTGCTAGACAGCATTGTTGTCATTATCGTAGGCCATCACCCTGGTTGTAAAGTTGATCGCCAGGAGCGCTGGTGTTACTTGATGTCGTCGGTCGCTTGATAGTGCGCAAGTTCTCGCAATACCTGCCAGAGAGTGCGCGAGTCACTCGTCATCCAAGAGCCAATCATGTATAATTCTATTATCTGTTAATATGAACACTGAGATCGGCTGGGAGCTTAAAGACAATTCTCTCCATCATATATGCAATGGGGTAGAGCACATTTAAAAAGAAGCTCTGCTAAAGGATAGTTTTGAACCATGTATACATAGTTCGCCAGATTTTTGCCAGCCTCCTTAACAGCTTGGCCATCACACCAATTGTGCAAGGTACATTTTTAATGTTGTATATATTAATAGAATCACACCTACGTACTCATTCAAAACGGAGTTGTAATATATATAATGATTGAACAATCGATTAGTTAAAGCGTTATTATATAACAAAGTTAGGAATTTATATTAATATATGTATATAAATTTTAAAATTTTCAAACATAAGATGTATGAAGCTATATTTTTACAAACTCGTATTTAAAGGAAATTTAGTTCATGGGGAACACAACAACCAAATATTCAAAATGTAATTATTTTATAAAAAATGTTGTCTTAAAATAAAAATATATATTTATAAATTTTTTACACAACAGACATAACCGAGTGACGTGTCTAAATATACGTATTTATTAGACAGTTATGAATATGTCGTTAGAAAAATGATTATGTAACTATAACTGTCGCCATCTTGGATTTTAGTAAGCATAGAATCTATCTTTATTTTTATTTTTAAATTAAGTATGTAAACACTGTGAACATCAAACAATACGCATCGTTTACCTTTCAACAATTAATGTAAGTCCTAAACCCTTTCTAACAAGATCAATTTTGAGTTAAGCCCTTTTATAAATATAGGCATAATTTCCGAACCCTGAATGCTATGGTCATCAAATCCATTACATAAACACCATACCCGCCATACAATATAAAGATAATCTGATTTAAACTCTAAGGCCATTCTAACAAGGTCAATTATGAGTTAAGCCCTTTTTATAAACATGCTCATAAATTCAGATCCATTAATGATATGGTCATCAAATTCATAACGTAGACATCGTACTCGACTTACACCATAATGGTAAGGTCATTTAAGCCCTAAACCCTTTATGACAATGTGAAGCACACCTAGAAGCATTTATAAGCATAGTTACTAATAATTTCCGAACAGTTAATGCTACAATCATAAAATTCATAACAAACACATCAGCCCCAATAACAAACAAGACTACAAGATCAAAAACATCTAAAACCCTTTTATAAGTATAGGAACTCATAATTTCCCATATACCAAAGTGACAGGCTCCAATTCATACCACACACACATACACACAAATACTTAAAATATTTCAATTGGCAAACCCACTCCACCCAAGAATTACTCCTAATGAACCAAATTAACCCTGATCAACACAAAATTAATCCAAAACGAACAAATTCAACTCCAAAACACACACGCACACAGAGAGAGAGCTCATTTGCTCACATCATACCAAGGAACCGCAAAACCCCATACCATCAAACTTTACAAGCAAAACTAAATACTTGACAACTATATCAACATATCATACAACTCAAATAAACAAAACATACAAAAACAGTTACGCTTATATTATGAAACTGCTTCAAACTATATTACTATCAACATAACACCCAACTTACAAAACCCCTAACATCAATCATTACAAGCAAAACTAAATACTTAACAACTAAATAAAAAAATCATCTGGCACAAATGAACAAATCTCCATCATCTGTCTTCCAATACACATTGTCACACATATTTAATCTGAAGTATAATGATATACAAAAAGAAAAAAGCCTTACTAAAATTCAATTTTTTCTAATTTACTATATAACATCATTTAAAACCAAATTAAGATCCAAATAAAACACTCGTATCACTCAAATCGTGTTATCCCATACTACATAGAGCATCATAACTTGTTTATTTCATAAAAACTCCATAATCAAAGAATGTTTGTTAAGATCTGCTCTTTTTAACATATGATTCAATCCTTCTAGGATACTTAGCTCTTATCTGCAAAACAAGCATTTAAACAACTAAACCTTTTTTCATCGTACAAGAAGCTTAGATGTTCCATACAGCATTCATCATCTCTCTACACCAATCTATCACAGCTCATTGACAACAAAGAACCACATATACTCAACCACACAGAACTTAATCAGTCAAACATAATCTCTGGTAGGATAACAACGGCCTCATGGAAAAGATGCAAATGAGTGCTTATTCTTCAAAAATCGTTCCTTATTCCTCAGAAATAATTTCTTAGTCCTCAAAATTTTTTTCCTTTTCCCTCAAAATTCATCCCTTATTTCTCAAAAAACATCCATTATTCCTAAAAAATGATTCCTTATTCCTCAAAAGTAATTCATTATTACTCAAAAATCGTTCCTTATTCCTACTAAAAATTGTTCCTTATTCCTCTAATATTGTTCCTTATTCCTAAAATTTTTTTCCTTATTCCCCAAAAATCATTCCTTATTCCTCAAAAATCAGTCATTATTCCTCAAGAAAAATATGTAACAAGCTATTGCAATACAACGAACATACATAGATCTATTCCAACATACACGCATAGATAAAGAATAACACATTCATAAAGAACCAAAAATATAGCAATTGGTAAACCCACTTTACTCAAGCTTGCTCCTATTGAACCAAATTAACTCAAAATGATCCTAAATAATACTAATCAATCCAATATTACCCCAAAATGACCAAAATCGACTCCAAAAAACACACACAGAATGAAGTAAAAACCTAAATATTCATCTCTTTATACCACTCTGGTCTCTAAACACGTCTACCATTTACACTTTTCTTGAACATAGTTACATACAAGGAAGAGAATATCACATTTAAAAACAATTGTAGGATAATTACACAGAACGATGAGAGTTATAATTCATAACTTTACAAAAATATAGGATCTTAACCTTATATTCATAATCGACTGTATAAAACAACAGGAACATAATTTATATCAAACATTTTTATTTCGCATAAAAATCATAAAACCTTCGCGTTTGGGAGTACTCTGTGAAAACCCAAAGACACATTCACCCAGAAGAAAACACTAAGGAATATAAACATATAATAATCTATAAAATTCGAATATATATATATATATCAGCAAGATAGGAGTATACAAGTTAAGATCCTATGTCAACGAAGGTAAAGGTTAACAGTTTTCATTGTAATAAAACATTTTATGTAATTGTCAGGTTGGTTGAGCAGTTTAAGATGCTAGATTTTAGCTCTGGTTCCCTGTATGGGAGCTTGGGTTCGAGTCCACACCTGGCAAATAACTTTTAAGACATATATTGAGATTGTTGATATGGTGTTATTCGCCTTTCGTATGCTGTTCGACTAAGGGCTCTCTTTCTCTGACTGAGTTCGAGTGATACTTAAACCAATTGTTCTGTTGTGAAAACAGCATATGTTCTGTATGAATGTTTTCCCTTCTCCGATAGTTGTGATGGAAGGTAAATCGCCACAAGTGGGATCATCTAGGGATAGTGTAAGCTTTTGTAATAAAAAAACTGGCTAACAACGGGTGAAGACTTGCCATCTGTAACACATTCAGCACGTGTTTATCAATATTTTATAGAAGAATCACAGAAACAAGCATTATTTTCAACTGAGCGCAAGCCTATAAATGGACTCTCATTTATAGTTTTATTTTAGTATGTTAGTACATTATGTTACATTACATTACGTTACGTTACATCACGTTATGATAGTATGTTATGTTATATTATTACATTGCAATATGTTATGATACATGGCATTAGTATGTTACAATACATTACATTAGTATGTTACTTTATGTTATGTTAGTACATTACGTTATATTATATTATACTGCTTATTTGTGGAAAAATGAAGGTTATAAAACAAAATGTAAATCTTCCTGTAATTGTAAATACGAAAGAAAATGTAATTGAAGAGAAAGATGGCATTCTTTTACCATCGAATATATGTTGTATAATAAGTGGTCCTACTTCATGTGGAAAAATGTGTGTTATTATGTCGCTGTTGGAACATCCAAATAGACTTAAATTTAAAACGTATAGGTGTTTTTTTTTTTAACAATACAAGAGAAATATAAACGATTAGAGACTATTTTGTCATTAATTGAAGGAATGATATATTTCAGTTTAACAAATAAAGAAGATATCGTGCCTCCGAATGAATGTAAAGATTGTTAAAGATTGGTTAAGATTGGTAAATATTTGTAAGTATTGATTGAAAGATTGTTAAAGAGCTGTAAAAACTGATAAAGAGTGTTGTATGTGGATTCGTGATAAGGTGAGCTCTCTGTTTCTGTAAATGAAGCTTTGACAAACGGGGTACATGAAATAAAAGAAACTATTTTTAATATAAATTTGAAAAATAAATGAATCAATCAAACAATTACAGTGTAATGTGAAATTTAAAGTTAAATTTATAATTGAATATTGTGTAGGAGATGAGATGACTCTAACACAAATATTTATTATAGAAAATGTTCTCTACTAAATGGAATATAATGTGTGTGTGTATAGGTAAGGGTTTGAAGAATGTTCGAACCTATGTTCTTCCCAATAAAGGTATTTGTCTTCGTAGAGTATCCGACTAAGATCTAAACATTGTTTATTTTTTTTATGTGAACTGTTTTTTAAAGAGTTTTGCATAATTTTTTTATAAGTTAATGAAATATAACTCTTATTGTTGTGTTTAATTATCTTGGAATGGTTTTTAAATCTGATATTTTCTTCCTTGTATGTTATTATGTTCAAGAAAAGTGTAAATGGTAGACGTGTTTAGGTAGACCAGAGTGGTATCAAGAGATGAATATTTAGGTTTTTACTTCATTCTGTGTGTGTTTTTTTGGAGTCGATTTTGGTCATTTTGATATAATATTGGGTTGATTAGGGTTATTTAGGGTCATTTTGAGTTAATTTGGTTCAATAGGAGCAAGCTTGAGTGAAATGTATTTACCAATTGCTATATTTTTGGTTCTTTGTGTGTGTTGGAATAGATCTATGTATGTTTTGTTGTATTGCAATAGCTTGTTAGATATGTACTTTGAGGAATAAGGACTGATTTTTTTAGGAATAAGGAACAATTTTTGAGGAATAAGGAACGATTTTAGAGGAATAAGGAACAATTTTTTTACGAATAAGAATCGATTTCTGAGTAATATTGAATGATTTTTTAAGAATAAGGAGTGATTTTAGAGGAATAATGGATGTTTTTGAGAAATAAGGAATGAATTTTGAGGATTAAGAAATTATTTTTGAGGAATAAGGACAATTTTTGAGGAATGGGAAACAATTTTTGAGGAATGAGGAATATTTTTTGGGATTGAGGATTGAGGATAGGGGATTGGTATGTAGAGTAGTAATTTGATACATGCATGTGTTGAATGTGTCAATTCTGAAGTGTATGAATTTTTGAAAAACACTTTTATATGGAGTTCTGTGTGGGTGAGTATATGGGGTTCTTTGTTGTCGATGAGCTGTGATAGATTGGTATATAGAGGTGATGGATGCTGTATGGGAGTTGAATATACAGTGAGATAGTTAAAATGGAAAGGCATATTGTTTAGGTGTTTGTTGTGTAGTGTGTTGTAAGCTGTCATGTATATAAGTTGTGCATAATATTAAATATATGTTAGTCGGATGTTAGTTTTGTTTATTGTAATATGTATACTTAGAGTGAAAATAATAATGTTAGTTATTCAATATGTAAATAATAGTAATAAAAAGTGAGTTTGACTTGCAATGAAGCAATGAGTATGTTCTCAAACCTATAGTTATACTCCTTTCTTGTTTTTTTTCCCCATCAGTCGATGGGTATTTGGTTTCAACACGTTACATCCATACTACTTGGAGTTGGATATTCATTACGCCCATACTTTGGTCAATTTACTTGATACACGATTAAAAGAAATATCTACTTACCATGTATGATTCTTGAATTGCTATGTATATACCACTTACATCTAAATATTCTCACTAAATATGTATTTTTGTAATGCGAATAGACATATTTTACTCGTGATGATTGATAATGTGTGTGTTCAACTCTCCCAAAGTAAGCCTAACCTAACATGACCAATACATTTTTTTGAAGTAGATAAATATGTTTGCATTTAAACAAAATTTAAGCTTTTTGTGCGATGAGAAAAGGTTTAGTTGTTTAAATGATTGTTTTGCAGATAAGAGCTAAGTATCCTATAAGGATTGAATCATATGTTAAAAAGAGCAGATCTTAACAAACATTCTTTGATTATGGAGTTTTTATGAAATAAACAAGTTTTGATGCTCTATGTAGTATGGAATAACACGATTTGAGTGATACGAGTGTTTTATTTGAATCTTAATTTGGTTTTAAATGATGTTATATAGTAAATTAGAAAAAATTGAATTTTAGTAAGGCTTTCTTCTTTTTGTATATCATTATACTTCAGATTAAATATGTGTGACAATGCGTATTGGAAGACAGATGATGGAGATTTGTTCATTTGTGCCGCATGATTTTTTTATTTAGTTGCTAAGTATTTAGTTTTGCTTGTAATGATTGATGTTAGGGGTTTTGTAAGTTGGGTGTTATGTTGATAGTAATATAGTTTGAAGCAGTTTCATAATATAAGCGTAACTGTTTTTGTATGTTTTGTTTATTTGTGTTGTATGATATGTTGATATAGTTGTCAAGTATTTAGTTTTGCTTGTAAAGTTTGATGGTATGGGGTTTTGCGGTTCCTTGGTATGATGTGAGCAAATGAGCTCTCTCTCTCTCTCTCTCTCTCTCTCTCTCTCTCTCTCTCTGTGTGTGGGTGTGTGTTTTGGAGTTGAATTTGTTCGTTTTGGATTAATTTTGTGTTGATCAGGGTTAATTTGGTTCATTAGGAGTAATTCTTGGGTAGAGTGGGTTTGCCAATTGGAGTATTTTATGTTTTTTTGTGTGTGTGTGTGTGTTGTGAATTGATGCCTGTATATTTGGTATATGGGAAATTATGAGTTATTATCATTATAAAATGGTTTTAGGTTTGTTTGTCCTTTTAGTCTTGTTTGTTGTTGGGTTTGATGTATGTGTGTGTTTTGCTATTACATGATGAAATGGTTTATCAGAGTAATTCATTGAAATATTCTGTCTGTGGTTGTTGTTAGATGGTGAAATCGCATACAAGATTGTTTTATCCTGTTACGGTACGTAGAGCTGATAGGGTTGAAGCAGGAACTGTTCTCGCTTGAAAATATCCTATAGACAATATGTTTACAGTAAGGTTTTAGTTTTCAGCTGTCATTCCTCGGGAGTAGACATATGTCTTTTTACATATAATATGCATACTTGATAAGTGTGTATAATGAATGCTAGCATAAGGTAAGTGTAATATCTTCCACACATAATAATAATATTCAATAATAAAAAGAAGAAATTCCGAAACAAATGAAAAGGTATGACAGTTGACATTTGGCTGTTTTACTGAGAGGATATGTTACTTTGCTGAATTTTTTGTTGTTAATTATTCATGTTTAGACATGCATACTTAGCAAATATTCACAGCATGTTCTTCAACAGTTGACATCGAACATATAACATGTTAGTTGAGCAGTAGACACAGATCAGGTAATATGATAGACATCGAGCATAAGTGAATGCTTAAGATTGCATTTTCCAGAATTTTTTTATAAATATTAAGTGAGTCGCCTGGGAATCGAAGTCGGCAATACAAAAATAACATTATATTAATTAATATTAGCAGGAACACAAAGCAACACTAGATTTCTGTTAAATCCAGATATAAAATAATATTACGTGATCTGACCGAGACTCGAACTTGATAATCCAAAACTAGTATTACATTAATTGCTCCAACCAGGTATCCAACTCACAAATAACATCTGTTTAATATCTAAATAAAAATAAATATTACGTGGGTAAATATATCTTTGATTAGTATGCATTTAATATGTTTATGCTTAACTATGATTACAAATGGTTTTAAGTTGCGGTTGCCCTTGTGGTCTTGTTTGGTGTTGTGGTTGATGTGTGCATTATACATTTGATGATTGTAGCATTAACTGTTCGGAAATTATTAGTAACTATGCTTAGAAATGCTTTTAGGTGTGTTTCACCATGTGAGAAAAGGTTTAGGGTTTAAATGACCTTACCATTATGGTGTATCTCGAGTACGATATCTACATTATGAATTTGATGACCATATGATGAATGGTTCGGAAATTATGCCTATATTTATAAAAGGGCTTAACTCAAATTTGACCTAGTTAGAAATGCCTTAGGGTTTAAATGAGCTTACCGCTATATTGTATGTCGGGTATGGTGTATATGTTATGAATTTGATGACCATAGCATTCACATCGGCAGTCATACCATCTGTTGTGAATCGCACCCCAACCATCAGCTGGAGGCGCCCATGGAAAATACTTGCCGAACCTAACCTTTCCTCGGATCTTCGAGCTGCAGCATTCGGCTTCTACAATAATATCGTGACAACTCAGCAGCGTAAATACAGCATTCACCTGACAGCTGGCCCTGCATGCCCGCTGTGTGGCAACACCGACACGGGCCTTCATAGGGTAATTTCCTGTGTTTATGCAGCTCGCATCTGTCAGTGGTGTCGCGTACGAGTACGAAAAATAATTCGCGATGAACGTGGAGATATCAGCGGCACGCACATGCTTCAATGCGATTTCTTCACCTTCCCCTCAGTTCGACGAAAAGCTGCGGCTTGGTTTGTACTTCATGCGATCGGTTTTTTGGCGGACTGTTCGACACCGGTGACAGTTCAAGACTTTGTCTAGCTTCTTCGTCAAGATAGGTAGAACATGGCGCGGCGTGGCACATTGCATTAGTGGTACGGCAATTTTTTTAGTTTCATTCTGACGTTTACGCCTACAGGAAGTGCGTGTATATTACCGAAGTTGGGTGTACGCCCTGCGCTGCCCACCCCTCGGTCCTTGCAAGTGTACGATTTAATGTTCCAGTAGTAATTGTCGATAAGCGGTAGTGTTATAAGTCAGTGTCCCGTGTCGGGGTATACGCTGTGCGCTGCCCCTCATGTTAAATAATTTTTTTATGTGTTCATCCACTTTGTGTTCATCCGTTTTACATTTACCGAATTTTTCCGATGAGTTCTTTTTGTACTGCGATGCCAGTTCTGTAGCAATATGAGTGTGTTTAAAACAAAAGATTAATGGTTATTTTGTACCAATAGCGTATGCTAGTAAATTATTGACTTAAGCAGAACGTAAATTAACTATTTATGAAAAGGAATGCTTCAGTTGTATTTGGGGTATGGAAAAGTTCGCAGATTATTTGGTCCATGCACCGTTCACGTTGTACACGGACAAACGTATTAATAAAATCTCAAAAGCCTGCAAGCAGGTTAGCACATTGGCTGGTAAGATTGACCCATTTCAAATTTAATGTGAACACATGCGTGGGGTCGATCATTCGGTAGCAGACGCGCTGTCGGGCATGTATTGCGCCGAAGAGTTTGAGCAAGGCAACGAACAGGTGAAAAATGGGGCACCTGTAGAGAGCATAGCGAGCATCGATAGTCAGCTGTCAAGGCCAGCAGTAGGAAACACAGATGTTTCAGAATTGAATACATTATAAAAATGCCCAAGTGTGTTTACTGATATTAAAGAACATCAAAATGCTGAACAGTGATGAAAGCAGATTTTCTCTAAAATTAAGAATGGAACTTCGCCGTATGTTATCCATAAAGGTTTTCTAGTTGATTGGACGAGACGAGGAAAACTCAGAGTTTTTGTACCTGAAAATTTGAGGGCGATGGTGTTTTAATATTACCACGAATCTTGTTATGGAGTACACGTAGGGTGTGATAAAACCATCTGTCGCATGTTGGAAATTTTTTTCGTGGCAGGGAGTTCGCACCGACCTTGAAAACTGGGTAAAGGGTTGACACGTGCCAACACGGTAAACCGAAAAATCAAAAACCAGAAGGCCAGTATGAGGGTACGGTAGCCACGCATCCTTGGGAATGTGTGTATTTAGACATTATGGGTCCATTGCCCCGGAGTACATCGGGTTATGTCTATGTCTTAGTAATAATAGATAGTTTTAGCAGATTTTGTCTATTTTTCCTGTTATGCACCATAAAGGCAGTTAAAATCTGCAAAGTTGTAATGCAATGGTTGTATAGTGTTTTTGGCGCACACATATATGTAGTAACAGATAACACTAAGTAGTTTTTGTCGCAAGAATTCAGAGACTTGAATTTTATATGAGGAGTAAAAATGGTTCAAACTGCCCTGTACCATCCACAGGCAAATTTAGTAGAAAGTGTTAATCGTAACATTAAGATTGCCTTACGCAGTTTTCAGTGAGATATGCAACGTCACTGGAACGACGTATTATACATTTTGTTTTTGTATTTCAATAATTTGATTCATAGTGCACACAAGTATGCACAAACTGAGGTGTTTTTTTTTGGGCGGAGATTGATGCACCCTTTAATAAATGTGTGGTCACTCCATGGCATTTGTTTGGAAACATGAATAATAAAAAACTGGAAGAAATATGGGTGGATGTGACACGCAATTTAATTGTGTATCACCAGAAAATGGAACAAAAAAGTAACGTAGCTTACAAAGATGTAACTTTGAAACCTGGTGATTTAATTTTAGTCGAGGCTCACCACCTCAGTTAAAAAATGGATTATTTTAGTG
This sequence comes from Dryococelus australis, assembly GCA_029891345.1. NCBI lineage: Eukaryota > Metazoa > Arthropoda > Insecta > Phasmatodea > Phasmatidae > Dryococelus > Dryococelus australis. The sequence goes on along the minus strand of CM057005.1, from coordinate 11,972,469 downwards.
ATAAGTTGGCCGTGAAATGACGAGGACAGTTTCAAATAGTGAGGTTCCTTTCGCCCATGATAGTATTGATCGAAGATCCACATTCTCCGAACAAATACGGAAAGGTTCGAATCTCCAAATGTAAAAGATATCATGTATGCACAACCTAAAAGGGCTGTCCCCCACCCTTCCCTTTGTGAAATCCACAGTCTTCATTAAAGGCTGTAAAACTGTTTTATTAAGCATCCTATGATTTAAAGATTATTTTATTTTTATAAAGATATTTTAGTTTTCCAGCGTGTTTGAAGGGAAATTTAAGAGAAAGAGTATTAACATTTAGTAAGCAAGCATACTGTACTCAAAAGTTAAATGAGTACATATTTGAAAACATGTACAGATAGGTAATGTTAAAAGAGTACATAAGTAAAAATGTAAAAGTATGTAAAGTCATAAATATTTATATTATACCTGTGTATGAGTGAAGTATTAAGCTATACATATTTAAAAGGTATTCCTAATATTTTATATTGTTTACATAATATAATATTATGTATATAATGAGTGAAGTATTAGAAATTTTATATGTAAATTGAAAAATGGTTCAAAATTTTAAGCAACCCTACCCAAAGTTAAATATGAAAAACAGTTATGATTTGTTCTACATCTTCGTCGAGTGAGCCCTGGTGCATGTCGGTTTTATGGTTGCTGCTAACAATGTGACCCGTGTTCCATGTGGAAAGGAGCCTTGGGTAAGAGCCTGGCCAGCCTACACCTTATGTTCTGGATGTGTGTGGGACACAGACTTCATGGGTCTTTCTTCAGGGGAGGGGGGATGTGACGGCTATCCCTGCACATCGAACGAAAGTCAAAATCGATGGTGCCGTATGAAGTTGAGAAAATGTTAGTCTTTTGGGATGACTTACCTTCGCTGCGACGGGGGGGGGGGGGGGGTGTTTGACGAGCTCCATGCCTCACGTCCGCTAGGCGGGAGTGTTTGTCTGCAAGTATGGGCGCCGCAGAGCCGCTGCCGCCCATGAAATCTATGACTGCCTTCCCCTCCCTCGTACGCCACCTTGACCATGTGATGCCTGCCAACCAGTCGCGTGCCATCAGGATGCCCTTCCAGGTCTTTTGGATATCACCGGAGTGTAGATCATTTTGTAAAATTCTAGTTGATTTCAAATAAAATGTAGATACAGGCGTCTCACCCAGATTCGAGGAGACAGCACAGGGTTTTCACTTGGGCAGGAACTGCTGTTCCGTCAACATTTTAAAGGGGGGGGGGCCTTGCTGCCATTTTAGTTAAGTATGGTTTAAAGTAAAATAAGTATATGAAATCTGCATATAACTGGAAATAGATGTAATCTTGTTAAAATATAGATTTTGGGGGAAAACTATATTTTTATATAACATTTATCGATTGTAAAATTTTGGGGGAAAACTATGTAACTGGTTATATTTTGATATAAAAACCAAGGCAACGAATAATTTTCAAACCTTTTCACTGGAACCAACCCAATTTCCTTTTTTGATATAATGGAAGTGATGGGAGGGGGGGGGGTCTCAGCTGTTTTCCAACTTAAAACACCTACATTCAGGAAACAGTTGAGACAAAGACCTCGTCCTGTATGTGTTGGCAAACACTGTCACAGTTGCTTAGCCATACTTCACATTCCCGCATTCCACAAGGCGACATTTGAAGTTGGCTACTTCCTTTCATTTGCATGATGTGTTGCTTATTATTGTATGTTTCTTTCCAAACTGTAAGGCTGTCATATAACTCTCTACTTAATTTATATTTTGTTTGTTTAAGTCTTGATTCCTTGGCTATTTCTTCACTTATAGTTTCAAAACATAGATTGTTTGAACTACATGGCAGTTCGCCGTCGGGCCACATGTTGAAAACCGAACAGCCTTCTTGTTCATTATATAATACTTGTTCTTTATAGATATTTCCTGCAAGACTTTGTGAAATGTTCCATTGTTCATCTACATTAGATGGCTGTAATTTGTAGCACACTCTCTTGTATCCGCACACCAAGTCACGTATTCCTGCTCTGGATTGAATGTCTCCATTTCAATGTCTTACGCAGGTATGAACCTGTAACAAACCATTTTCAGCTATAATCTTTACACGTATCTAGGATGCTGATACATATAATTTCTTAATTCTTCGCTTTTACACTGAGAACAAAAGATTTTTTCGCACAGTGGTTAATGTGATTATTGTCTCATTCCATGTAGTCATTAAAATGTTGTTAATAACTTCAATTGCAGTTCCAATCACAAATCACAGTGCAATACAATTCAAATAAAAGAGGCGCCAAAACATAGAAACTGAAAACACTTTGCTGTGATTTTATTATGAACACTCTTAAAATTTCTCATTGCACGTATTCCTTATATTGCAAATAGTGCAATGCCTTTGAAAAGCTGCAAAAGCCTGATTTTGTGAACAAGATATATCTTTCAATCTTCTTTCCTCTATAATAAGTCGTGCAGTCAAATCATTTAGCGTTTGTCTGAAAGGATCAACAGATTCCCATGAGTACACAAAATGTCTGAATTCTCTGGGAAGGGACATTAGTATTTACGTAATAACTTGGCGGTCTGAGATTTCTTCCCCAAAGGTTTTTAGTTTTGTCACGATATCCATAACAGAAGATATATGAGAAGCGACCTCTTTTCCTTCATATTGAAAACCAAAGATTTTTTCATGAAGCAAATTAATTGATATTTCAGACTTTTGTTCATATATGGACAAGAGCTTATTCCATATTTCAGCAGACGTTTTGCAATTTAAAATATAAACAATGGTTTCCTCCCCCATTCTAAAGACAATTAGTTCTTTGACCTTGGAATCATTTTCCATTTTAAAAAATTATTTTGACTTACCTTCTTCATTAGGCATGTTAACTTCACACGTCATGACATCTAAAGAACATTTTGCTTCTGCTGCTACCAAAATTTGAAATTTCCAGATATTCCAGTTGACTTCTCCCTTCAGCTTTGTTACCTAAACTTCCATTGTGTTCATTCTTTTTGAATATTTCCGTTTGGTTTTTACAATTTCGACTGGGCATCCTTCCCTCAGAAATAAAATATGTATATCATATAAAAACCACTGTCCTTTAAAAACCAAACATCACTGGGCCCATAACCTGATAAAATTAGGGCAATGAATACAACAAAAGCTTGAGAAATTTCATTTAAATATAATATATTTTAAGAGTAAGCCATTTATTCTTTGATTTTTTTCTTATCAACAAACCTCTTTTGTCGCAGTAAACCTATTTACCATCTACATCGATGCTTGAAATGTGAATGTTTGTTTGATAGTATTGGTGAAGTATATCTACATGGTATGAGATGTTGCATATTTACTCCTGCAATGGGTAGAGCATCGCTTGGATTGCAATGCAAGCATTGTTATATAAATTTTAAGCATAGTCGCAATATGCTTCGACATGAAATAACGTTTTGTTCAAGAAACCCTCAGTTGAATGTATAGCGATATTTAATATGTCTTCGTTTGTTAAGAATGAAGATGCTCTAAGGAAACATGTGATTATTTGCAATATTCCATAACATGAAGTTAGTTCTAATTCGTTGCTGGCACCTGCTTTAGAAGAGAAATACACAAACTCGTCATCAATGTATATAATTCGAGCGAAATTTACTTTACTTTTCAAATTGCGAAGCCATAAAATTTTATTTCTTTAATAAAGACTGTTACAAATAATTATTCTTGTGATAAATGTGATTGTGTGTGTGTGTGTGTGTGTGTGTGAGTGAGTGACGTGTGCCACATGTCCCGGAGCCTGTTTGACAGCCGCAGCGTGACACAACTGAGCAAATGCATGCATGCTCGATGCAAGGTGCTGTGCAGTAAGGTGCGATGCAGATCAAAGACACAGGGCAAAGGAAAAACACAAAAACGTGACATCAGCGCACCACGTACTGTAGCAAGTGCAAGGATCCGAAATTAGATCCAATACTTAAGTGTTGACGTGTGACACGTACTTCCATCCCTAAGAATGTTTGTCTGTCTGTGACCTGCAACGTCACTGCAGCAGGGCTGTGCGCTCTACCAACAGGTAGGGCGTGCGGCCGGTCGTAGGAGTGATCAGGAGTAGTGCAAGTGCAAGGGCACGCCAGTACAGAGCAGCTGGTGATTGCCATGACAACTAGGATGCCGTGAGGCGGAAGGAGACAAACAAGGTGCAGTAATAACTGAACTTGAGTGTCCAGGGCATAAGCTGAACAATGTTTGTTATATACGTTAAAATATTTACTGACTGTTTTATTTATTTTGTAATTATAGTGCATTGTTAACATGTCATCATTTATTTCATCCCCAACTTGTGTTTTGTCCATTCAATTCATTCGTGTTTTGTATTACAGGATTTGTTTGTTAATTTCAATATGTATGTTTAAAAATTAGCATGATTCTAGGCAAGGAGATGCAAGCTGTAGCATAAAGTAGTGCTGCTCTGGCACGTGGGCAAGCCGCGGTGAGCCTGCGCATCAGACAAGAGAGTCAGTAAGCGAGTAGCATCAGATGGAGATGGAGTGCATTTCATGAGCTCCGGCGTTTTCCCGCGCACACTGGGCAGTCTTCAACTTTTTAATTTTGACATTCTCTGCAATATACTGTAATGCAACCTGGAACATACTTTTCTTTTCACCACTTGGTAAGCCACCTCTTCTTCCCGTGGGAGTAGCATTGGCCCAGGAAGTTTCAGCTTTTACCGTAATCCATTGTAGGCTGTAAGATGCTTTTTAGCTATTTTACCATAGGGGCCGGTTAAAGCCAGTAAGTGTAATGTCAAGGTTAAAGCCAGTAAGTGTAATGTCAAGTGCTCTCCTAGCGGGAGGTATAAATTCATCGGAATATATATATATATATATATATATATATATATATATGGACTGAACCGCATGGTATTTATTTTCAATCGCTCTATGTATGTCAGGGGATGGGCCTTTATACCAGCTCATCCAGTTTAATTCTTTGCAAGTGTCAGTAAGCATTGTTCCAAACTTTATGGGCGTGTGGTTGGCCCTGACAATCCATGTAAGCGTGTGTTAATGGTTAGTCACTTTTCCCGCAAAGATCAACAATGGTACGTAGTCGACCGACCAGCTATCATTCATCTGGAGCAGTAATCAACAGGGCAAAAGTCACCAGCATCATTGACGAGGAGATTGGACTGGGCGTAAGGCCCGCAACCCCTAGGTTAAGAGATTCCACACTACATGGACGTCGCCTTGACGGCGTCTGGCGCCAATCATGTATAATCACATTCTAGACCTTACTTTCACCGCCCCCAAAATCATTCTTACCCCTTTTGCAGTCTACCCACAGGCATCATTATACCAAATTTGACCATGTCAGTGTTAATTATTAAAAAGGCTTTGTATGTGATTTTGCAACACGGGTGTCCAGTGTGTGCCAAATATATGCGAGGAAACAACCCAGTATCAATGCAGTGTTGTTAAAGTGACCATTTTAGTCTTTATTCTTGTACCATTCTTAATGTGTGCCATCATCACTTCATTTACCTAAATATAGCATGGTAAGTCTATGCAGAGTTAAAGTTGAGAATTGTTTATGTATGCTTCAACACCAGGTAAGGTGTACAAAGTGTTTTTATTGTGTCTTATGTTAAGAAAGTAGTTCAACGTGGTCCGCCACATAAAACTACTTTTGTTTGCAATATAAATCAGTAATATGGGCGTATGAGCTGACCCGAACAGGCCACGGCACAATACACAATCGGATTATTTTTACGTCATCATTTACAAGGAGCTGCAGTCCAGGATTTAGCTATGGTCGTCGGCAGAAAGACCCTGTAAGAAAAATCTGTTCTACCGACTTCACACTACATTGTCTAGCAATGTCTGACGCCCCGGGTAAAACCTTTTCCAAAAATTCACCGCACCTCAAATTCATCCTCTACCCGCTGAGGGTAGAGGATGAATTTGACGTAACCACGTCAAAATGGGTGCCCGAATGTGGGTCGGAATCTCTTCCTCTTCATCATGTTATTTTAACCCTGCCTCATCCAAATCAACAGCGTCAAAATGGCTTGCTCGCACACGTGGCTGATTCCTACCACATTTTGACACTTCTGACTGCTGTCAAAATCCTACCACAGTAATTTTCCTACTTTATCACATTTTGACAGTGTCATGTGTCCTGATAATATACAACATGATAAATATTTTGTTGTCATGCGAATATGGTGTTGCAGTGGAAAACATGCTGATTTCTGGAAATCAGTGAGGATTTTGTCTTAAGTTAATTATTTAGGTTGTAATATGTATCATCATGTGAGATGAAATTTTTTAATGATGGGTGGATTTTTGTGCATTGGTATTTATTGCATGGGTGTTTATTTGCAAGTAAGTCTATATTAGTGAAACATTTGTTAAATTGTAAACGTGAATGTAACACAGTGGTGTTTAATATAACTATTACTAGTGGTGAAGTTGCACACCTCCCTTAACTCGTCTGTATGGAGCAGGCAGTGTGACATCGACAGCTGGTGGATGAAGACTGTTGTCTCACTGGCACTTAGCCCCTATTAGTGCTTGTTGGAACTACACTACCTCTTACCCATCGTCCACAATCACAGAGCGATTGACCATCTTCGCATTTGCTACTCGAGTGATCCCCTCTGCGGTACGCATTCCTTGCAGGAACAAATTACAAATCTCATGCCAATATGGGGGAATGTTGATGTGGTTGCTAATAAACAATATTAATTTAACATTGCCTATCTTTCACTCAATGTTTGATAAAGAATGTTTTACATTCAAAAATTTAATTTTCACTCTTATTTTAACATCTAAAATGGTTAACTTTAAGGTCTGGGAGTTTGGGTAGGGATTTTACCACAGTTTCTTAACAAACCTCCAGTGCTGATTGTGGGCACCAGACATTGCAGGATGCTATGCCAAATCGGTGGTGTAGAGCATGCTCTTCTTTCCATGGTTGTGTGCCGACAACCACTGTGATATACTTCCTTTGGTGCTCCGTCCATCATAATTAGTAAAATACATACCTGTACTTTGCTTGTTATGCAGTGATGTCTTGAGGCAACTCACACACCCATATTTAGTTAAATGAAGATACAAAACACTCTGAAAATACACATGAACACTTAGCATAGTACACATAGAAAATGGCAGGAAAGGTGGGGGCCCGCACCCCTATAGCCCATAGGCAACCTTAATGAAGACACATACTCCATACATTAATTCAGCAAGTTTTATTTAAATGTTCCTCCAGGAAACAATTTACAAAACACTTTCCAGACTAAACCTACCTGTAGGGTAACACTGATAAAAAGGCACATGGTAACAAAGAATTAAGGAGAAAAAGTTAAGCCTTCCCAGGCAATGCTATTCAATGGGAAGGCAACAGTGGAGAATCTTGGGCAGCAAAATAAACAAGGTTCTAATAAAGTAAGATTCTATTGCAGTGAAGGTTATTAGTTCAAAATCTTGATGTGCTGCCCAAGTGTGCGAAATGCGACCCCGTCATTCCACACGTTCACTTTCTTGAGACAAGATAGAATGACTAAACACTCTTCTGCTGCGTGCTGGCCAGGTTGGCAGGGAAGCAGGCCACATTTCCTTACACACAAGAACTCTGCAAAAATATATTCACATTGCTTAATTACTCACAACTCTAGCATAAATAATTACATAGGACACAGAAACCCTTTAATGCACATGTTTGCTGGATGAGATGAAATGGGGGTGAAACATGTGAGAAATGAAAAGTAAAGAAAAACAAGAAATGTTACACTGAAGCACACAGGAGTACTTAAAACATATTATGGGTGTTGCTATACATGTTTCATGACTTGGCGTCCTTGAGCATTTCTTAGTTAATGAGTATTTAACTTTCTCCTGACCTTACAGGATCTACTTTACAAACACGTGTGTATGGGCGTATGTGGTTGTGCTGCACCTTGCACTCACTTGCTGTGCCCTTGTACTTATGTCGCGAGAGCTTACCTGACCTCTGTTTGTCACACTCATGAAGTAGCAAATTCCGAAGACTGATGTGGTGCACTGCTGAACCAGTGCACATTAATGCCCGGTAGAGTGCTGCTCCCCAGGGGAATGCAGGCAAAGGGGCTTGGGAGAAGCAACCGGGATCGAACATCCCCCCCCCCTTCGAGGCCATTTACAAACTTCCAGTCACTCGTAGCAGGAGCACCTCCTGCTACGTAGCACGTAGGGCTTCCTATGTAAAGGCAGTCTGCTGATCTTCTGCAGCTGCTATCGCAGGTGAAAGTACACTCTACAGTGTGCTGTGGCAACACCACACATGATGAAGTCCCGCGATGGTTGTCTCCTTCTCCTGGACCGCATGAGAAGTAGCGAGCTGGCCGACCCACTACTCTTGCTGTCCTCGTCACTACTTGCTTCATCACCACCCTCATCGCCTTGCTGCTACTTATGCCGGTAGTATTCCAGTAGCATAATCCTGGCAGGCTGGTCTTGTTCCCGTACCTCTAGATCCTCTTCTTGTGCCATGCTGGTAGTGGACTTTTCCATGGAGAGCTCAGCTCCTCCCCTTCCATGTCTTCGGGCAGTAGTATTAGGGCTTCCTCCAGCTTTCTAGTCTGTACGGCCACACTTGATGTTGCTGCACCGTCAGACTCCGGGATGTGGCTCGCTGGGCTCACGTCTGTCAACGTTGATGCATTAAGTGTCACCGGGCCCCCTCCATCTTCTGCCGATATACCATCCCGAAGTGCCGCATCACTTTACCTTGCTGGGACTTCACCAGGGGGCGCATCAGCACCTCCACAGTCTTAAGGCACCTGGTCGTCCACTTCTTCCCCCTACTGTTCCGCTCCTTTGTGCTTGCTATGCACACTAGGAGTTCCTTTTCCCACTCCCCTTGCCATTTCACCATCCATGGTAGACGTTACTACCTGGTTCTGTGAGGTGCCAGCTTGACTCAGACTCCTGGTGAACCCTGTGGTGTTCGTCGTTGAAGTCTCATCGGTATCTTATGGTCCTGCCTCCTCGTGAGGTCCAGGACCACTTTCCACCTCACTTGCTACCTGTGGTTGCTCGTCGGGAGTTTGGCCGTCATGGCCGGTTTCCCCTCATGCTCGCTTCGCTCGAGAGCGTCTTCGGCGGCTGCCCGAATATCGTCCTGATGTATGCAGAATGTTTTCCTCCCTACTCTGACGAAGTAAGTTGTCGTACCCATTGCTTGCATTATCGGGCGTGAGCCTGTCCTCATCGGCATCAGTCCTGAGCAGAAGTTCTTCTTGGCAGCCGATTGTTGGTGCACCTTAATATAGACCACCTGTCCTGGTAATAGTGTGAGTGGCAGTCTGTTGCTTTGTGGCAGCCACCGGGCTGCATACCGAACCTGATATTCTCTTTGATTTTGGTACCAGGACCTGCGCCTCTCTTTTCGTGCGCCATTGGTCTTAGTCAGGCTACTATATTTTACATGTGGACAGTTTCGTTCACTGGGTAGCTGGATGTTTCCCCCCAAAAGTACTTGTGCAAGGGATTTTCCCATGGTTGCATTTATCCTGCGACGGAGTGTGAAGAGTGCGGCAGGTGTTCGGCCCAGCTGGAATACTGCTCCTCCACACAGAGCTATAATTGTGCCTTAAACTTCTGGATACGCCCCTCCATGGGGTTCGCATGGGGATGGCAAACTACAGTTTTAAATGCAGCACTCCCTATACAGTGCATAGCTCTCGCCAACACTTCCCGGTAACTGTGTGCCGTTATATGTTCAGATTTCCCTAGGATAGCCCCATCATGGAAAGAATTCATTTTTCAGTATTTATGCTACTTGTCCCTTTTGTGTGCTATTGATCGGGTACACTTCAACCCATCTTGAAAAGCTGTCCATTATGATAAAATATAGCGTTTACCCCCATCTGATTTGGGCTAAAGTTCAGACGGTAGCCATTGGTCCTGCGGGACTAAAATAATTTGCAATTTGGTACACTTTCTTATGTGTAACGGCCTGGCCATAAAAATGCACCAAAACATTCTTAACTGTTTGTTCTACCCCTGGGTGTCCTGCTGTTGTGCTCGAATGTACATGATGGAAAACCTGGCCTCAGCATGCCATGGGCACGTAGAGACTCCACGTCGTCTTGTCATGTGGCGAGCACTTCTCCATGCATCCATGCATCATGCGCCATCCTTCTATGTGTTGTTTGTCACAGTACTCTCGCATCTCCCAGACAAACGCGCAGTTATTTTGTGCCTCAACTATTTCCCTGTACAAGTCTGCTACAAGCATGTCATTCTCTACAATATCTATCCTGTTTACTGTTGCCTCCATGAGCGGTGCTTGTGTGACAGACTGTAAGACTTCGTTCCACTTTACTTTGTCTGTTACCGTAACGTCTGTGCTCGGGGTTCGGGACAATGTATCGGCGAGCTCATTGTTCTTCCCTGGCACATGATATATGTGAAAATCGTATGCTTGCAATGACAATGCACATCGGGTTAACTTACTTCTCGCCTTTTGCATGCTACGCAGCCATACCAGACAGCGATTGTCCATTCGCATAGTAATTCGCCAGTACTCTAAGTATGGCCGGCACTTTCGTACTGCCTAGATTATAGCGAGGCATTCACACTCATTTACATCATAGCGGCATTCCGCGCTACCCAGTTTTGCACTTGCAATATCTATCACACACTTTCCGCCTTCGTCATTGTGCTGATACAACATGGCGCCGAGCCACTTCTGGCTGACGTAGGTCTGCAGGAACAAGTGGCACGCTGAGTCGTATCATGCTAGTGTGAGGCACGATCAGAACGTTTCCTTAATAGTCTAGAAGGCCGTTTCTTGCTAGCTACCCTACAGGTGCCATTTCTGCGGTGACAGCAGGTCGATGTGGGCAAAGTTCTCGATATGTTCCCGCAACCAGTTGATGAGCCTAAAGAATTTTCTTCGCTGTTTACATGTGCATGGTGCTTGTTAACAGTTAATAATTCCCAGATGTCCGCGGTTTGGCCTATTCCCTGACACACTCACTATATGGCCTAAAAACCCCAATGTCAGTTTTTCCTAAATGGCATTTCTACACCACACATGTCAGGCCATTTATTTACGCTCTCTCGTGAACTAGAGAGAGAGATGACCAAACGACAACTTCATCCAGGTAGGTGAGCATGAATTCGCCTATTCCAATACTCTGACCATCGTGCTGTGGAAAGTCGCTGGGTTGCATTTGAGACCAAAGGGCATGGCACAAAACTGATATCTTAGACTGTCGGGGGCAGTAAACACAGTCTTCTACCGATCCTCCTGATGTACTGAGATCTGTCAGTAGCCGTTACATAGGTCTAACAATGGCTTGATTTTGGCACTCGCTAAGGAAATCAACTAATCTTTGACAGTGATGTATGGGGGTATCGAGCTACACATGACCTGATTGATGAGCCCGAAATCTACACAAACCCTCCAGGTCCCATACTTTTTCGGCGTTAGCATGATAACGGAGTTGTAACGACTTCGGGTCGGTTCTATCACCTCATCAGAGAGCTTTTCCGAGATTTGCGGTTTGACTGTCCATGCTTGGTGAGGGAATTGCATGCTCTACAACTGTAGTTCTTTGCAATGCATAATGATCTGCGAAAAGAAGTTTTCTTTCTTTTAGCATGTGCTGAAAAGAGGCCTAGTGATCCATCGGAATGTTGTGTTCAAACTCTGACTATTAAACCTCCAAAACATTCTCTGTTCTACGGCTGTCTACATTGTACATGGCACGCCTCTCATTCGCCCTAAAATGAATGCATTATTCTGTTGTCTCTACTATGGTATTCTGCTCTGCCAGCCATGGCATTCCCAAAATGGCATGTTCAGTAATTTCTTCAGTGACTATTGCAGTTGTGATCATCTCAAGGTCCCTAATTTTAATAGTTACAGTGGTTTGGTCTACAATTGACTTTGTGCATTAACATTTTTGCCAGTTGGATAAACTGTCCGGTTGAGGTTATGTCGTTACTGTTTACAAATTTTGAGACGTGATCTTAAAACTGGGTATCAGGGAATAGTAATAAGTTATGATGTTCGATGATGTAGGTTCAAGTTGCCAGGGGGGCGTCAGTCCTCACTCAGTCGAGAACACCATGATGAAGTAGGGGTCATGGGCCGTTTACCCTAAATGTGACCCCCTGATGCTCCAGCATCACTGCTGCAGTTGTCCTGTGTACTATAATACAATTCTGATCTAGTCAAGGATATCTGAGCTTTCTCGATACGCTCATCCAAAAACTCTGTGGGAACTGTTGAGGCCATCCTCCCACCAATACTTTGCTACGTTACTCGTTCATGGTTAATGTGGTCGAAAGGCGGCCAGAATAAATAAAAACTTGTGAGATGATACAACAATCAGATTAATTGATTTACAACCCTCATATGGGGCACTTACATTTAAAAGCTCCACTGTAACACTGAGTGATCTGAAATAGAAAAAAAGGTCAAACACAAATAACTAATATACAAGTACAGTGCATCCCAGTCGCAGACAAACATCTGGGTTGTCGAGCAGGACACTCTCCGGATAAAAAATTAACTTAAAACATTCCTGACTATAAAAATGACTATTGATATACTACATGTTTAGTTAAAAACGGGATGGTCCAGAGAGGATACGAACTGGACGTCCGCTCGACGGTGAGACGATAACGCTACTGACTGGGCAATGTAGTCCTCTCACTGGCTGTCCATTACCGCTGAGAAATATAATCCCGTTATTCACAATGTTTTACTGTATATAAATAAAATTACTGATAGCATCTGCTTAATGAAGTGAAACACTGAGCAAGCTCTTACATAAGACTCATAAAACACCTACAGGTAATATAAAAAGATAGAAGCATGTGTGACTTGTGATGTCACACCGGTTGTGTACTTAACTTAGTTAGTATGCACATTCTTCAAATTAGCACACAATGCGTGTCTTAATTATTATGTCCCTTTTAAAACCTACTATCTCAGTCCTCTAATTTGATATTGTAGATTACGTTGTTAACATTGAAAACCTTTGAAACAATATGGTAATATAAACATGAAGAAAGTAGGGTTAACTTTGCCATGTGCTCAAGTCTTAAGTTGTCACTCTTATGCACAAGGCATCCTAACCTCCTGGTGTTGTCTTTGTACTGTTCTGATCACTTTCTAATCACTGGGCACTACTGGCTAAATATTTTGTTTTTATCACAATTTACAATTTAAAGGTTTCTGTGCAAATTGTATTTTTAAATAAAATTACTAGAAATTAAAATAATATGTGCATCATAGTGCACTGATGTGTGTGATCAAATAAAGATGTGAAACATCCTTAAGTACAACACATACAATATATCTCACTTTAAAAATAGCAAAAACTCTATTAAAATTAATACAAGTTCACAGGACACTGATTATCATATAGCGGTTACATTTTCACTCACTTAACATACATGTGTATAACATGTGACATCTCGTGCACATCGTGCATTATATACTGTAAATAAGTACAGGTTATACAGTGGTTTAATATACAAGACTATTTAAACATTGCACTTCAAAACATAACAATACCCTTGGCAAAATATATAATGGCGTGTAGAACAGTGCATACTGGTGTGTCAACACATACCCATAACCTCATTTCACAGGTTAGGTTTACACTGCATTTGGTATTTGGATGCAAACAAACACATTTAAATAACCCTGAAAAACACTGATTCTACTTTACCCATGGCAACAAATAAAAATCACTACAACAAAATATTACACTTTACTTTACAATGCACATTTACACACACCACTGATGCGATCGAGGCGCTAAGGAACTATATGCTTGACATAGCTGTTGCACTGTAGCTGCTTCTCAGTGCATGTAGGAGGTGTATGCGGCAAGTGAGGTGATTGGGATAAGGTTAGAGTTACGTGGCACACATCATGTGTTTGACACACATTGTGGGGTGCTCGCATCATGTCTTCTAGTCCACTATTGAGCAGTGGGACTAGAACTGTTCTGTACTCGGGAAGGGTGGTATGCACAATCATCTCTAGGACTTTTTGAGCTGTCAGATCCGAGCGAAAAATTTTCACCAGGTGCACCTTTCTGTTGATAAAAGCAGTTTGAGTTTCCCCTTCTTGTTGAAAATCTGCGTATTGATAACCCACACAATTATTTGCAATACTAAACATGGCACAGGTGTCACGTGAATAAAATGACAATAAAATATATAAATAATGATATTAAATACAAAAGACAGTACAAAATATTTTACATATTTATACTGAAACACAAAACAAAACACCGGCGCACTACACAGCAAACGCATAAACGCAGAACATACTCGATGCATAACAGTGCTCTCACGCGGGCAGTATGAAGTTGCAAGTGGTGCGGAACGATGTTCTGGAGGGGAACACGTAGCACAAGTTACCTTATTCACTTTCATTGGATGGAGATAAAAAAAATTTCATTCTTTTTCCTGGGTTCATATTAGTATACACTGGAGTAGAGTTTATTTTCTAGGCATTGTGTTGTTCAGAAATAGGAACTTACTGACTCAAATATCGTTGTTCGTAAGGGGTGACTATGTATTACTTGGGAAAATTGTTTCTAGTAGAGGTATCATTCATGTTGTTTAATATTCTGCGCAAAAATGTAAGTTGTGGTTTGGTATTACGTGTAAGGAGTTATGGGTTGTTTTTGTTTTCGTTCCAAATATTTGGTACTGCTTATTTCTCGAGTTTTGCATGCGTGTGTGCGTGCGAATTTAATGATTTTTTTTTACCGTTGGTACTTACGCGGACAGGTATATGTTGTCTCTGGTAGTTGGTGGAATTGTGTTTACAAAATTGTGTACCGGTTGCTGTATTTGAATTTGATTTGCGCTGTAATGAGGTTTTAAAAATTTGGAGAGATATTTGCAATTTTAAAGAATAGGTTTGCTATGTTAACTAGAAACTGCTGTTGTCGTGAACGTAAACAGTTGTCTTATACTCTTGTCGCCGAATTTGTTTTGATCCTGTTGTGAATGAATAGCTGGAAGAAAATCGAGGTAGGTGAAATAATGAATTCAAGTGGATGTGCTGTTTTTACTTATATTCGTAACTAGTTTGATGAAATTTACCAATGCTTACAGGACTTCTTAACCACAGACGTGAGGTCCCTGGGACCACGCAGTATTTTTCCGTCACCTGTTCGTTACAACTGGTGACTTTGGGGGCATGTTGTCTACAGTAGCTTCGTAGGCCCTACCATTCAGTCTGCCACGGGCGCGAGCAGTGTTTATCTCATACCCATTTCCTGCACTAGCTTCGGAGTGGTCAGCTTTACTCTCAATGTTATTTTTATCCAAGTTTTACAAACACTTTTGATGGAAACTGTGTAATAATGCAGTGTGTTACTGGGGAATGGCCTATTTACATATATATATACATACACTCGCAATTAGGCTACCGCCCAGTGGCGAGCTCTCTCACCTCTCCTTCACCCATCCTTTTCCATTCCCTTCCTGAACTTTCCAACCTGTCTCACAGATACCAATTCCTCCCTCAACACATTCCACTTGCTCACAGACCTCACAAGCATGGACTGCCTACCTCTCTCCGTTCTCCTCCACACCCTCTGAAGCTTCTCACTGTTGTTTCCTCTTCCTCTAAACACCCCCTTACTTAGCTTGCAGTGTAGCTCTCCCCGTCCTCCCTCTTCATTCACCGCCCTGTACATCCTGACTAACCATTCAACTTTCCTCCTGTCCTTCAATGAGCTCCACCTCATTTCTTTCATCATCACTGATGGCCTATAGTTCCCGTCTTCCTCATCATCCTGTCCCTGCCTCCACCTACCCTTCATCCATCTTGCTGCCCTTCTCCAGTTCTTGCACCTCATCTCCACATACGGGTCCCATACTGCTGCTGCATATTCTAACATTAGCCATACCATTGTGCCATACACCCTCTCCTTCACCTCAATGCTGACTACCTTCAGCACCCTTCCCAGCATACCCAGAGTCCTTCCCTTTGCTACCACCCTCTCTACCTGTTTTTTGCATCTGAGGTCTCCCTGCAGTACAATCCCTAGATACTTATATTCTGCTGCTTCTATCTCTTGTCCCTCCCATCTGTACATGTCCCTGCTTAACTTCTTCCTTGTGTACTTCATTACCTTGGTTTTTCTTACATTTATCTTCATTTTATTTTTCCTGGTCCACA
Organism: Dryococelus australis; assembly: GCA_029891345.1. Taxonomy (NCBI): domain Eukaryota; kingdom Metazoa; phylum Arthropoda; class Insecta; order Phasmatodea; family Phasmatidae; genus Dryococelus; species Dryococelus australis. Next base: position 11,956,253 of record CM057005.1, on the reverse strand, counting down.
ACCATATCTTATCAATGTCCGCCTGCAAATCCCCCCCCCCCCTTCCCACTTAAGCATATATAACACAATTGTCTGCAAACAATCATATTTTTCCCCTAATCCCCAATCCCATGTCATTTACCATAATGGTAAATAACAAAGGACCCAGCACGCTTCCCTGTGGTATCCTTGACGTTACCTCCTCTTCCTCCGATATTGCCTCCCCCACTTTCACCCTTTGCCCCCTGAGGAAGTCCCCTATCCATTCCACTACCCTCCTGTCTGGTATCAGCTCCTCCACTTTCCTCATCAATATCCCATGAGGCACCTTATCAAATGCCTTCCCAAAATCTATGAAGCTGGCATCCACCTGCTTCCCCTCATCAACTACCTGCACCAGATCCTCTAATAACCCAGGCAGCTGAGTCTCACGTGATTTTCCCCTCCTGAAACCATGCTGGGACTCCTCCAACCAATTCCTATTGTCTATAATCCTAACCACATACTGCACCACCAGCCTCTCCATTACTTTTCCCGTATTTGATGTGAGACTCACCGGTCTGTAGCTACCAGGCCTCCCCCTATCCTCTCCCTGATTGTGTATAGGTACCACCATAGCATCCTTCCAATCTTGTGGTAACTTACCCTCTCCTAAGGACTTTTTAAACAGCACCTCTAAATATTACACCAACTCCCTGCCATCAAACTTTAGTGTGCTGCGTTTCCTATCCCATCTGGTCCCCCTGCCTTATTGCTCTTCAAACCCGTAATTACCTTTTCTATCTCCCACTCCCTCATCTTAAACTTACTGAACACCCCCTGAACGCTATTTGCCCCCCTAATTCCAATCATTTCTTTAAATCTTATCATCCCTTCATTTCTCCACTTGGCATGTCATTTTCTGCACTTCCTCTTCAGTTTCAAAACCTCCTGTCCATAATAGGGCGGATCTCCCCCAGTCCGTAACCTTCTCATTGGCACAAATTTCTCCAACATAACCTCCATTGATCCTCTAAACTCCCTCCACAACCCCTCTACACCCTCCTCCATAGACCATTTTTTAATCCTGTCTTTCAGGAAGATTTCTGCCCCCTTCTTGTCTCCTCTCCCATACTGCCACACCAACCTTTCTGCCATTTGCACTTCTCTCATCCTGCCAATCCCAATTTCCACAACCGGAATATGATGGTCGCTTATACCATCCAATACTATTGCACCAACTACAGCATTCCCAGGTCTGACTAACACCACATCCAGCACTGACCCAACACCCTCCTCATTCCACCTCGTAGGTGTTTCTACTACCTGGACTAATCCTCTGTTGACTAACTGTGCTGCTATTCTCTGCATCATGCTACCCATTCCTTCTGCACCCTCTACCCATTTCACACCTGGCATATTCAAATCCCCTGCTACAACAACCCACTGCCTGTCCTTTAGTCTATCGTCCCTCTCCTTGATCATCTCAATTGCCTGCCATCCCTGTCCTGGTGGTCTATACGCTGCCAGCAAAGTAATACTCCTATTACTACTACCACTCAATTTAATTTTCATTACTTCGACATCCTCACTAACCCATTCTACCTCCCCTTTTAGCGCTTTCCTTACACGCACCATTATTCCTCCTCCTCTCCCATCCCTGTCTATTCTGAAGATAGTGAACTCATCCTGACTACACTCTATGTCCAGTACTTCCTCAGTCAACCAAGTCTCCACAGCTACCACTATATCCACCCCATATCCTTCAACCTTTCCCCAGAAGCCCTCCAGCTTGTTGTACGAACTCCTACAGTTCACCACCATTATCTTTATACTAGTACTCTGCTTTACCATCCTACGTTGCTACCCCCCTATCTCCACCCCTGCGGCCTCATCAATTATATCCTCTCCACATTTCTCTCCCCTTTTCCGTTTCCTTGCTTCTAACTGATTGCTATTTCAACAATGCTGCTCTGCCCTGACCCTCTCCATGCAGCCAGCTACTTCCTCACCTAGCAGGTCACCTAGAATCCTCTTTCCCTGTTTGGTCAGGTGAACCTGGTCCCTCCCTACACTTTCCCAGCCTACCCATTTCCTACTATCTATAAATGTAGCCCCCAAATCCCTACACACCCTCTAATATACCTCACTTGCAGTCACTGCCTTCCTATAGGATACTCCTTTCGTAACCAGCATGCCACTGACTACTGCCCTAGCTCCAGGGAACTTCTCCCGCACTTTCCTCAGCAATCTCCCTATAAATCTTAATGACCTGAATTTCCACGAAAAAATGCAAGAAGTTTTGGATGAATTCGGAAGTGGTGTATCTTATCTAGACTGTTCTGATCAAGAGTATGGTAAGTGTATTCTCCGTGATCATAACACCAATTCATGTGAATCTTGTGACAGTGAAGATGAAGACGTAAATAATGTCAGTACAAGTGATCCTACTGAGGATAGCGAAAGTAACTATGCAGGAGTTATTCTACATCAAATCAAGACATGTTAAAACAAATTTTTAACCTGACCATTTGAGATTTGGATGAAATTACAGCAAAAAATTTAAAATCAAGCTGTAGTTTAAAATTATTTTACCACTGAAGCCATTGTCATCCCACATGTATATTTTGCAAGGTGATTTACAAGTGTACTGCCTATCCCTGATATTAATTTTTAAAATTTTAATTAGCCGTATGTACTTTTTGGGAAATTCAAAACCAAAATTTTGATTTTGTATTTCAAAAAACAGTTCCCTCTTGACCTGTGCTGTGTAGTATAAAGCTACACTATATAATAAAAACCTGTTATATTTGTAACATGTTATCTAACAAGTTCAATAATATGTGTCGAGAACATTGTATAAAACATGTGATAGCATGTTATAGATATTTCTTTAGTATTGTCATAAAAGTTATATAAAGTTCAGTAGTGATGGCATCGGGCATAGAGGAAGCACTCATTGCAGCATCTGCTGGTGTACTTTTGGCTATAAATCAAAGTAGAAAACGGAAGTTCTGGGTGCCACCATTATTACAAGCAAGGAATCAATATAGTGGTACTGACCTCCTAGCAGATCTTCAACAGGATGACCGTGATTTATTGAATGGGAAAATTCGATGTGATGGGTAGCTTTAGAAACTTTGCAAGAATGGCCAGTTCAGATTTTGTATATCTTATAAAAAGAATCGGTCATAAAATAGGAATGAAGGGCACATCATTTTGGGATGCAATACCTGTTAGAGAGAGACTGGCTGTAACATTAAGGTTTTTGGCGAGCGGTGATTCCTATCAAAGTTTGAGGTATTTATTCAAAATTTCTAAGCAGAGTATTTCCAACATAGTGCCTTAAGTATGTGAAGCTCTTATTGACCGTCTGAAGGATCACGTGAAAGTAAGTACACCAAAAGTAATGCCAAACTTTGTATTTAAATCACTGCATATACAGTTTAAGTTGTACAGTCATGCCAATTAAGTGGTAGAATATATGCTGTTGTAGAGTATCAAAATTGAATTTAACTAAACAGACTCATTTCCTTCCACATTAAGTAACACATCTTGCAAACCTAGGTCAGCCACATACACAATATCACGTCCAGCTGTATGAGTTGATGGAACTGGTGTTGCACCACGAGGGCCAGGTGTACATACAGCTGAGGATGTATGTAAACAAGGCGAGCTGCACGTTGGTAGCTGGTCATTCATCTCAAATTGATAGAGAACGTTATTAATTTGGAATTTGGCATTGTTTTGATTTGATTTCCTGGTTAGGTTTCGCAAGGGATGGGCTACACAATCTCCAAACACATCAAATTCATCTCGTTTCTGCACTCTACTACTCAGTTCTTTCATCACCATGTATGCTTCTTCAGCCAAGACATTGTCTTTCTCTTCGGGGCTGGGCTTGTAGACCTTTGAGGAACAGTGTCACCCATTTACATTTGTTGTGGCACACTCACTTGATTCCTCTCGTCCACATCTGATTCATGGAGTGATTGTGTGTCATTCTGAAATCAAATACACACCCTTCAAACAGTACTTCATAACTATTTTCTTATTTAACTTTATAGTTTACAAAGCACTATAAAAATTCAGTATGTGTGCTTCTTTTGTAGGTGCCCACTACTTCAGAAGAATGGTTGGCGGTGGCCAATGAGTATTGGGTGGAGTGGAATGTCCCTCATTGCTGTGGTGCAATGGATGGGAAACATATATCACTCCAAGCTCCGATGAAAAGTGGTAGTGAATACTTCAAACTTGCTACTCCTTCCTATTCGTAAGTGTGGGATGTCAAGGATGTTTATCTGATGGTGGTGTATTCACAAGTACAGCATTTCAAAAACTGCTACATCACGCATGAATTTGCCACCAGCAACAGATGTTTGTGACAGATGATGCATTCCCTTTGCAACCAAATATAATGAAACCCTATCCAGGTGCCCAAAGTGAATCTTTAATGACAGACTTGGCAGAGCTAGACGTGTGGTGGAAAACCCGTTCGGTATCATGTCTGTTGTGTATAGAGCCCTGAGAAGACTCTTGCTTCTTGAGCCTGAAAAAGCTGTAAAAGTGGTTTTAGCATGTGCATTTCTCTACAACTTCTTACGAAGAGAGCAATCATCTTCCACCTACTATCCTCCAGGGACTTTTAACTCTGATGATAACACTGGTGAAGTTATACCTGGCCAATGGAGAGTTGAAGGACAACCAAGTGGCACTCTCCTGAGACTTAAGCGGATAGCAAGAAAACAGAGTGAACTTGCCGAAGAAATACGAAAAGAACTGTCGTTGTTCTTTGTCAGGGAAGAGGGCAAAGTATCCTTCCAGGATAAGTACTAAAAGACTACACAGGCGACAGTGTTGCATTAGTATCATTACAACCATTATTAATGTTCTATAAGTTAATGCATAATTGTTTAGTATTTATTTGTTTTATACACCAGCTGTGCCTACGTGGACAAGGCCACACTGCGTGAAAAGATGAAAGCCAAGACGCGCTATCAAATATACCAAGGATGTAGTATACGTGAAGTTAAACTGCCATTTGACGTTGGCCTAATTTATCCTTAAAATGAAATTTTATTTGTTTACCGAAACATTGATCGGTTTTTGCATTTTTCTTCATCATATTATGTCTCAAATACATATGAAAATATTGTGTAAAACTTGGTAACAATACAGAACTTATTCATTGTATTTGGTGTAAATTAAGAACATTTTTGCCTTTATTTGGAACAGAACTCCATACATACACATTTTCAAGAACACATGTATGAAATAGACTGCCTGTATTACGAGTGATTCTGTGTATGCATTTTTATATAAATATGTAAGATAATGTGGCTCTTAAATTTTCTATTGGTTTGATGGCATAAGTCATAAATTAATCTTGTTGGTATATTTACTGGTCTATTACAATTTCATGGATGGTGGACCTTCTGTTGCAAAAACCTAAAGCCAAATGTTGTAGAGGTAATTATCAAGTTTAGCAATTTCCGATGAAAATGCTTATGTAGTGGAAAATAGGTGCATTCGATAGTACTCATCATGCTTTTAACACACTAACTGTGTGTTTCGAAATTCAAAACTTTTTTTCACCCCTACTTTTCAACCACCGTTTTATGCTTCGTACCTGCTAGTTTTTGTTTTTGGGAATGTCTTTTTTTTTTAAGCAATTATCTTCAATTCTGTATAAAAAGAGACATACCTCGAAACAAAACTAGCAGGTACGACAAACTAACCAAGGGGGGCGTGGTTAAATTAACGGGGTAAAAAAATGATCACTACAGAGTGGCTTAATTCTATGCCAATCATAATAAAAATAGACAATTGTCGTGTACTATGTACTCACCATTACTGTGGTATTATTGTTATCGTCTGACTGAACAGAGTCTTGGTTGAAAGATGCTTCCTGGAAACCTGCTTCTCGTTTATGGAGTGGTTCATATTTATCTCTCAGAAACAGACGACTCTTTAAGAACACCCATTTTGACTTGTAAGAAGCATCTGCTGCAGAACAACTCTTCCCTTTCTTTAGTTCACATTGGAACTGTCCAATAAGCGATCGTACTTTTTCCTCGACTTCACTCATATCCACTTCTAATTCAGCACACGCATCATGTTTTATGCTCATGTCATTAAAGTGTAAATCAGAAGGATCCCACAACACACACTTTTCTTTAAACAATTCAATTAAGCGAGTTGTTCGTTTTTGTTCCATTCCATTTCAAACAAAGGAAATTATGTCCACCACGTGCACAAAACCCAGACTCGATATGACTACACCTGTCGACAGCACAATACCGACTGAATGTGGGCGCCGCATGCACAAGACTCGGGGACAATATGGTTTCCTTGTTTATATGCGATGGTCAGGCGGGGTGTTTTAAAACATGACTGCTAGTGTAGACAAGCTGTTCAACATATTATACAACAAGTTTTATAACTTCTTTTGATCTTTACCGACACTGCATGAGAAATGTCTAACATGTTTTATAACACTTAATTTGTGGTATAACTTGATGTTGTATAACTTTTATCCTTCACATTTTTGCAACAAGTTATATAACGTATTATATACCTTGGTTGTATGACTTGTTATATATATATATATATATATATATATATATATATATATATATATATACACATATACATATAACGTTTTGTTATTAGCGTAAATGCAGCTTATCATTGTAAATATTATGCAAAAATCTGTCAAAATGACACCTCACCTAGCTCTATTTCAATTAGTAGAGCTTCCAGAGCAATTCAAAAGTTGTATATACAGTAATTTTTTGGCATTTTTTTAAAACTTTACATACCTGTAATTTCCAAACAGGTTGTCATATTACAATAAAATCTGGTAGTGTTCTTAGTGTATATGAGTACTACCTCCCCACCAAATTTCATCTGAATCTGAGCTGGGAGGTTTATACCCTGTGTTTATTTGATGAGGAATGATCCACAGGTAGGCCTACAAATTAGTATTATGATAGAAATAGATTTAAAAAAATTCCTTCCATCAAGTTTGTATGGTTTTACCAACAATACAACACTATTCTCCCATGTGCCAAAAAAATGGAAGGCTGTACTCCTGATTTCCACATTGCAGCACTCTGCAGAAGTGTTCCAAATATTGCTCAAGTTGACAAATTAGGCGTTGGTCTATGGTGTTATTTTTCCATATCCTAGATAGGTATTGAGTCCTCTCAATCCATTTATTGTTTACCAGTCGTTACAAAACAGTAAATCAATTACTAGGATCACTTAAATGAAGGTCCTAGCACAACAGCTGACTCAACCTGCTTTGCAAGAAAGGCTCATGAACCGTAGATTGTCTATAGTGTGAGTCCTAAGAATGGACATGAAACCAGATGAAGAGAAACGGCCAAGTGACCGAAGAAAAACATGCTACCCATGCCCAGCTAAGAAGAAGAGGAGTTTCAAAGTACCTATTTGCTTGGAATACTCCAAGAAAATGTGCCATGAATGTGTGAATCATTTGCTGAAATGAAGCAAGAAAGAGGATTGTCAGGTTATTTATTTTCAAGAATTCCACAAAATATGACATAAAAACTTTCTGTGACAGTATATTAATGAACATATAAAAATTATGTTTGGAGGTTTTTGACTTATTTTATAATTTTCAAAAATACGATTTAAAATATGGTTTATAATAGGCTACTAACTTTCAAATTTTTATAGAAAATCTGAATATTGTTTTTGTATTTTTGATATTGTAATGTAGTTTATTAATGAGTTAACTTAATACTCCAACAATTGAAAAACATATTTAATAACAAGTTTTTATATTATTTCTACAATTAATTTTGTGTGGTCCGTGGGACCTCGCACTTGTGAATGTGCACAAAATTGTCACATCTGTGGTTAAGGGTTAAAAAGTATTGTGTAATTTTTCTGTTTCTGATATAAAACATTGGTTGATGAAATATTTATCTTCACTTTAAAATATGTTATTGCATCAGTGTAAGTTATGGTAAAATTCCAAAATAGGGGCTTTTTCGAAAATCGGAAAAATAATACCTGGATATTGTGTTAGATATGATTATTAGTGATCATAATTACTAGGAATTCTGAGGGGCTTCAAATAGTTTTCTGTAATAGAAAGTGATAGGGAGGAGTGTTATCCAGATTGCTTTGTTTATGCAGTAAAAAGTGTAATAAATGTGAGAGTACCTTTTGAAATGAATGTTTAATGTACCGTATAAAACTTCATTTATATTGTACCACGAAGCTGAGGTTACACAGGTGTACAACGCAGGTATCACATAGTTATACTGAAAAATAGAGGAAATGCTAATTTTAATGGCTGTTTTTTTATTTTGTGGAATCTTTTCGTGTGGGGCAGAAGATAAAAGAGTTAGTGAGTTGAGTGGGAATAATCAGACATGCCGAGTTGTACTTTGGCAGGGTGGGCTGGATTTTACTCCCCGATACCACATATGGTATCAGGTACTAGAGTGGATGGGCTCTAGTGTACGACCCGATACCACATATGGTATCTGGTAATACAATAGAACGGATGGGCTCTAGTGTACTTCGCAATACCAACGAAAATTAATGCTGAAAGTGTTCCGCCCTTAAACCCTCACATTCCCGTGAATGCCCCGTTAGATTGTTGTATGTAAGGGATATGGCAATAGAAAAAATGTATGATTTCATTGACGCCGTATTGGTGACGTCATAAGATGAATGTAAACAACATGGTATCGGGTTCTACAATAATCCCGAAAATTGTTATTGGCTGTTCATGATTAAAAGTTATACTACATTGGGCTGAAGGCATGCAATGCAGTGCCATCACATTTCTGAAATGTGATTGGCTCACATGTCTTGTGACATCAGTGCCGATGTGCAGAGCAGTACCTACTATGCAGTGCATTGCTGGTCAAGTTAACCACCTTTTAATTCAGGGTCGGCAGGTGTTCAGCAGCTGATTGTAGCGTATGTGATTGGCTATAATTAAATATGTCACAATGAATAAGCCAATAAATAGCAAGTTCAAGCTGCACAGGTGCAAATAAAGGCAGAAAAATGAGTATTTTGTTTATACGATATAATTCCCCATATGCTATATGTAATAAAAGTAATGTAATGCTTACTTAAATGGCAAAAACGTCATTCATAGATCACTGCCACTTATAGCACGTCAATGGAATTATGCTCGTCAGCAGATCAGCATTCATTGTAGCATGCAGAGAGCGACAATTGGCACTATAGTTAGCATCAGCCCCGTGTAGCATAAGCTTAACTGAGCACTTTTGAAAATCCTGCTTAGGATCTACTGTAGTGTTTCCGCTACTGGTGTAAATGTTGATAGGGTGTCAGTGTAAACAGTGCGTGACTGACCACAACCAGGCTTACCCCTCAACAAGAAACACATACAATATTACAAAATATTTATTTGGTGGTGTATAAGTGTTAGAGTGCCCAGAGTGATTAGAATGAACAAAGATAAAACAGAAACCGTTCAGTTCCCACAGTTCTGTGTAAACCTTGGCGCCAGGCATCTAGCATATAGTAGTGTGATTAGTGATTTGTCTCACCTCATATAGTAAGTAGGTTGTGGACAAGCCTAAATTGCTAAGTGATTACTGAACATATCAGTCCTTATCTAGAATAGCAGAGGCACTGGTTATGAAAATTACCTTATTTAAAATTCTCTAGCATTTGTCAAAACTGTTGGTCACCAGTATATCTAACTCAAGTGCATTGCACCTATGTTTCAGGACACTTTTATGAAAAGTATTATATTCAGCTTAGCCTTACCAACCAATCTACAATGATTAGAACCAGATGACCTTTGTGGTCCCATTTACTATATCTCAAAACAAAACACATGGAAATAACACACAAGAAACTCTTCAAATCTCAATAGTTGACACAAGATTAAACAGTTACACTAGCATTGCAACTCGCAATTCTGTAACCAGCAAAAATTCAACATTATGAGAAATCACATATGCAATAGATCATTTCACACAAACGTAATATTAATCACGACCCTCAAACAAGAAACAAGACTAAAATCATTAAACAAGAAACATAGGCACAAATCAAATGAGACACATGGGCACAAATAGAACATAGTGTATATAAACAAATCAAAAGAAATACTGCAGAAATAAACATATCAAGTTTCCACTACAAGAAAATACCCTAAGAACGCTAGAGAAAAACTACAGAACTAAGGAACTGCTCTGAGTAGACGACAAGACTTCCATTACAGTGTATGATTTTGATGTAGGACAGTGAGCTTTGCAACAAAAATTAAAGAAAAATTACAATTCATATTAAGCTCAGGTTAAATCTCTCTCGTATTAGCAAGGACAAGAACTCAAAATCTCAAATAAAATTGGCTGATAACGAAATTTAATTCAGCTCCTTCCCGGACTCAACACAAACAGTGTGCGTTCCTAACAGGGATCGTACGGACCTTAGAAGTCCTTAAAAAGTTCTTAATTGCTGTATTATTTTTAAGGGCCCTTAAAAGTCCTTATTTTCTTGTATGGTCCTTAAAACCCTTTATTTTTTACAAGGCCCTTTAAAGTTCTTAAGTTTTCATTAATTGGTAAAACAATAGTAGTTCAACAAATTATCAGATTCTTGACAGTGCGAAAAATTGTAAATATTACCATAATTTTTCGTAAAGAAACGTAATATTATTTAATGTGTGCGCTAGTGAAAATGTCTTTGTTTGGAGAAATTGGTTGCTGTAGTTGCAGCTGAATCAATTTTTTACTAGTGAGATTTGAGAGTATCGAATGAGATGTCGAGCAAGTTCGGGATGTTTAAATGCTGTGTTTTTGTTGTCTGATACCAGTTTGCTAAGAATTGATTTAAAACTGAATTGTGACTTCTGATATGCACCAAAATTCACGACCAAGACTTTTAAATGTGACTTAAAACATGTAATGTGTGAGAGAAATGTTTTAGTATATGATACACAGAATATATTTGCTGTAAGCACAAGTGGTCGGCAGTTACCTTGTATTTATGAACCACAGTGAATGACATACAATCCTGCGTAAATAGGAAGTTTTCATTATCTACGGAAAAAATTTGAAATATATACGAGGATGAAAATTACGCTTCATATCAGAATTTTATTTTGGTAAACACAATTGAACTCATTGAAGGTAGGCCTATTAAAAATATTTGGTACTTTTTTTTTTTTTTTTGCATGTGTTAATTACCGTCAAATTGTTTCACATGTAGCCTATAGCTGTATCAAAATATATACTTAATTTCCCAGAGTCCGAGACAGTTGTCGAAAAGGGTAGTATTTAAATTACATATTTTACTTCCATAGACCTACCGCTGGCTGGAGCCTGTAGCAGGTCAAACAGGCTGTTATTAAGAACTAATTATATCAATTCAAAAATTATTCAAAATTGTATTTAAGGATAAAAACCGCAGCTGTAGTGAATGACAAACATTTTAGTTAACATTGACTTTTTTTCTAGTGCTGTAAATTTGTATACAATTTTGTTTATAACATTAAAATGAGTATCGCCACTGCTGAAAATAGATGAAAGCTACTGATAGCATTCGCAAATGGTTTGCACCTCTGCAAATAAAATTTTTGTCTCTACCTTTTTTTTTTTTTTTTTGTAAGCAGGTAGTGTATTGACTATTGAATCATGCATGAGACACCTCTGTAAGTGGGCCACAGTCATGTTAGACATGCCAACATCTTGTTACAAATATTGGGCGTAGTTTTCATGATGTCACACCTCATACCAAAATACTTTTGTACCTACTTGTACTACACAATACCAAGATTATGGCATTACCAGCTTATACTACGTGAAACTTGTATACCACAATAAAATTTTCCGTCCAATCTCGGGTCTGAGTTTCCATGAGACCTGCTACTCAAGTCTGCAAGCAAGCAGGTATGGAGGGTTCTATGGAAGAACCTGTCGCAACGATACGTGCTGCCACACAAGTGTTAAGTATATTTTTAATGATTTTGTTTCAATTTATACACAGAATCTAATCATTTTGTTATGAATAACTTTTATCCTAAATAACAAATTTCAAGCATAATTCTCATTCAGTGGTATTACAGCACCAGCAATTGTTCCTGCAGTTTTTTTTTTCTTTCCTTTCTTTTTATGTAGGCCTATTCATCTACTATGTATTCTTGTTTAATGGTTTTAGTGCTGTTTTTCTTTTTAAAAAAATACATAAATTTACAGCTATTGTCAACACCACATTCCACCACACACTCTGACTGGCTAAAATGTTGACATTGTAAGACCTTGTATCGAAAACCTTCTGTTGAAAATTGCACCCGAACAATTACAAAAACTGCCATGAAAATGGCCAGCAGATGGCCACTTCTTCCATGGAAGCATCCACAGAACTGGCCATGCAAGTTTACGTGGAATCTTCCAAGGAAGCGTCCATCATGGCACATCATTATCTCGTTCAGTTCTCAATTTCTGCACATGGTTTTTTTGCTCATCCTTAGTTCTGTTTTGAATCTTGCAACTTTTTGTGCCCTGTCAAAGTCTCGATAATATTTGTTTCTTAATGTGCCTATTATTTTGCATGTGATTTTTCAGCAAAATGTGGTGTTAAAAACCCTGTGAAATTGCTTCTGTTCTTGTTGCGTGAATATGGCATGATGTCAGATTTCTTGTAGAAAGTACCAGTTATTTTATGTTCCAGGATTTCGGAGTGGTTCTAAATACCAAAGAGCAGAGAGAGCTAGTAGCTAGCAGGAAGTAGATGCAGCGTTATAGTATTTGTTAATGAAAATTATAACTGTAGTTTTGTCTGTAATAAGAAGCACAAGGCAAGATATCAACCAAGCAGTAAAGTGTTCTATATAGGCCGTACAGGAGAATCAGCACAGTCCTTAGAAAAGCTTTAAAAAGTCCTTATTTTAGCTGCCCTGAGGAAGTACGAACCATGACGAGGCAGGTCACAGTAAATTGCTGATCACATGGAGACAATTAAAATATCAGAAATTAATAAAAGTGGCAATTACAGTTTTTATACACCAGAGTTTAAGGTTATAGAGTTCGTAAACGCGTGTGAGAAAATATCAATCATCAATGTTCTGGTAAATAAAAAGATTGTGTTCATATCCATACGAAAGAAAACACGTGTCACTATAGCAAAATAAGTAAACTCCGTTAAGTTCAGAAAAAATAACACTCATAAGTAAATATTATGATTTACCATAGGTCTCCAGCATAAATAAACAATTATACATCATAACAAATATGCTTAACCTTTTTATGAGGTTCTGTAGTGACGAATCACTACACTACCTTTTGGTAATTGTTAAAATTCACAGCTTTTCTGAAAAAGAGTTATCTGAGAATTGTATTAATCAACATTACTAATCACACTGAACATGAATTTAATACGGACATCACTATATTTGCAGTATCCCATAGGGCTACTACCAAAACCCAATATTGGGGAGGGCTATGAAAATCAAGAATATTATGCGGTAAAACTGCATACAAGTTACGTTGTACTGTGAAGGTTAATTTTTTGTTTTTTGAAGTAAATTTTTTGTTGTACCTTTTGTTTATGTCAAATGGGTGGCTTTACCACGTTAAATGCAGGAAGACGTAACCTGGCTTCATGGAACTTAATATTATAATGTACTATTGCGAGATTGGAAGGGAATGTTTATAAAGATAATAATTGTGTGGGTGTTGTGAATTTAGATTAATTTGGAAACTTGTGTAGCTGCGTGGTTCGTACTTTTTGCCCGGACTATACCTGACCTACAGCAAATCAAGAAGCCGACTTTTCTTCATAACATTACATTCCATTAAAAATGTGGACTTTTAATATGATGAGGAATATGAAATTTGAGATACTTTAGGAAGACGGGCTCACACATGCCAAAGAGAAATACTTGGATTTCTTGTGGAATACTTAGGTCAGCATTGATTAATGATCAACGTGAAATATTTAAATTCAATATTAAGACACACATTAGTAAATCAAGACACCTTGAAAAAAAATCTTATAACTAACATACACATTGAAATGACAAAATACTCTTAAATATAATTTTTAATTAAAGAAACATATTTAAGTTTACTAACCCTTCAAGACAAATTAAATTCAAATAAATAGAATAACACTCAAAATTCGTGCTATCAGATACCTATAAGGAATTTTGCCATAGAAATCAGATTGAGAATTACAGCTTTTAAAACCTGAAAATTCAATATGGAGAGCTCAATTAAATTAAATCTGCTTTAATACTACAGCATGCCATTTTGCAGACAAAGTTCAGGTAGTCACTCTCTTTTCATGTAATTTAAAATTACTGCACTCAGTGTGAAATACGAAATATTAAATGGCCACTGAGAATGTTCACCAACAAACTAAGCTTGACTTCCTCATTAAAACAGTTCCTCGAACAAATCTGACAGTTAAGCAGTATTATCAAAAGACTTCACAAAGATTTCTGAGTTGTGACTAAACTTTTGGCTTGTGCCAGGGATAGGTCTTACTTGACAGCTTCGGGAAGTGATGGTCAAAGCCGAATACGGCAGGCATTACTAAAGATTCCACTCGAACGGAACATCTCCGTCGTTCCTCCGCCTTGTTACACAACACTGGCCATCCTGAACCCTCTGGAGTCGTCACGTACGCTGTCATCAAGGCGCCGATGGGCGGGGCACTTAACTGAAACGTCTTACCATCTTAGATGTCTAGTCTTCGAAGGAGGGCTCCTCAAGCCTTTTACTTCTTCAGGATATCACGATGAGACATCATATCCTCCTACAATCTTACTGTAACAATTGCCTTAGCACATTCTTCCTTGCTTACTTAAATATGTATTATTCCAGCTAAGAGTACTAAACGAAAAAAAAAAATGGTTTTAGATGCGTTCCTAAAATCTGATTAATTAGGAAATTTAAAACAAATTTTGTGTATAAAATGAATGAGCTCTTTTGGTCCAATTAAATAACATTAATATAAGTATAATCACTGATGTAAACACTGTAATTACTCAATCTGGGGAAGTTGTATTTACTACGGTAAATATTATTTATAAATATAAATATTATATTAATCACTTTGTAAACACAATATCAATTATGACTTTATACTACAATATTGTGTAGGGTTTAATCACAACAAGGTTATGTGCCAACATTGGCATACACACACACACACCCTATTAGTCTTTTTATATCAAATTCCATGTTTAGTACATTTGCGAGCACTTCATGCTTGATACGTCTGACAAAAAGTCCTGCGTGCCTTGAATCACTGTTTTGGGTATTTATTCCCCTGATGGCGCTGGGACTCTGGCGTGGTGCATAATGTTTGGCTTCGCTTAAACATTATTTTTGAGTGTAAGGGAGCTTATATGAAACTCCAAGCTCTGCAGATGTTCCGAGTGCTTCACGCTCGTTACCTACAAAAACTGCCAGTCTGCCTTGAATCGCTGTTTAGGGGATTTACTGTTTGGCTATGAACAGTATTTTTCAGTGTAGAAGGGCTCTGTTTGATCATAATAGTTTACACGGATCACATTATTAAACAGAAAGTAAAAACTTCAACCTATCCTGAAATTAGGTATAATTCAAATAGGTCTTCTGCATTTGACACTGCTGGGTGCCAGCTGTACGTCAGCCATTCTATTCCAACACGTAATACTGCACAGTACAATTCACTTCACTGAATACAATTTAGACTATGTATAGCCCATTACTAAATACAAAAAAATGTTACCCACACACGTATGCAAGTAAAATGTAGTCTAATCCAAAATATTTGACCATTACAACTCCACAAATTATTTCCCACTAAAAACTCTGGACCTCTAATTTTATTTGTTGCACCAACTCTAATGAATATTTGGCTACTATAAAACACATTAATTTGATGGCTCCGGATTTTACTACCAAACGTGTGTCTCAAAATCACCCTTTGAGTGGGCTTCGCACTTGCTCTGATGTTCATACTTGAAACCATTACTGTTCCCTGACGCAAAAGCCCGCGAAAACCTTTGGGCGAAAAAATTAAAGACGTCACCCCATATACCTGCAGAAATTTCGGAACACGAAACAATGTGCATTTAGCGACAAGCACTCAGCAGGAAACTCCGTTGGCCAGTGAGGTCAGGCACGATGACGTGCCTCCAAGTGTAAGGTGCAGTGGCGTCGTCAAATCGGACCTCCGGAACACAGCAGTGGTGCTTGGCGTCCAAGGTGACGTAGAATCACTGTGTTGTTTTCTCATCAGCTGACCGCACACGTCTGTGGCAAGTGACATGTTTACCGTTACAGCTTAAAACACCCCTGGAAAAATCAGGGAATTTTAGTTAACAGAAGTTGGCAGTGAGTTGTTACATGGGTGTGTGCGATAACCTAGTCTGTTTTCTCAATGAAAATATGGGAGGTGTTTTCGAAGTGATTGTGTCACTATTTCATCTTTTGTTAATATTCACAGTCATTCGTGGAATTTTAATTTAAACATTGGTCTTTTGCTGACATCAAACAACTCTGAAGCATTCGCCAACCATCTGGTATCCCTATGGTGATTGAGTTAACCTCCTCGTGTGAGCTGAAGCCACGCATCGTGATGAACACCACCAAGCATCAGGCTGCAATGAACGCCTTTGAGCGGGACTTCTTCAGCCTGATGAATAATGCTATGTACGACAATCTGATGGAGAGCAAACTTAAATGTGTAGGAGGTAGTCGTTGCGGGGGATCGTTCCTGTTTCCCTTGGGTTACCAGTTCGATGCCGTGACCACATGACCACCATAGCACATGACTTGTGAGAACATGAAAAATACAGTATATCGGCCTGCCCATGCATCAGACAGTTTGGTGAACTCACACTAGCCAGACACGACCCGATGAGGTTCCTTCTGGACCCAACCTTGACAGACATTGTGCGGTTTGAAATACCCATAGTGGCCTACACAATCACCAGACTTCACGAACCGGCAAGGTTACTCGTCAGTAAGGTAATCTGAAAGAATTGTTTTTTTTCTGGAAGGTCAAAAAGGTGCATTGAAGGCATTGTTTTTTCAGCAGCAAAGTGGCTAGAGCACCCTAAGTGCCGCGATGGCCCTGTGGCTAGAACACCCTAAGTGCCATGATGGCCCAGTGGCTAGAACTCCTGAAGTGCCGCAGTGACTCAGTGGCTAAAGTTCCCGAGGTGGCACGGTGGCTAGAGCACCTACAGTGTCGCGGTGGCTCAGTGGCTAGAATTCCCGAGGTGCCGTGGTGGTCCAGTGGCTAGAGAGAACCCATGGTGCCATGGGGGCTCAGTGGCTAGAACATCCGAGGTGCCGCTGTGGCTCAGTGGCTAGAGCACCTGAGGTGTCACAGTGGCTCAGTGACTAGAGAGAACCCGTGGTGCCGCAATGGCTCACTGGTTAGAGCTTCCGAGGTGCCATGGTGTTTAAGTGGCTAGAGCAATACCTGATAAGATGTGACACAGAGTTCTTAAAAGTATTTAATTTGGACATCGTTATAATTTCTTAGCCAGATTAACTTGATAAGAGATATTTACACTAAGTCAATAGTTTGGTATATCTGTTGGGAGTGTGGAAATCAGTAATTTCAGTTTCTATTCTCTGGGCACCAATTTCTCTTCGCAACTAATGAATTATTTTCACATCTATAAGGGTTTTCTTTTGATTTTCTAAGAAAAGAAATTTATTAAAAGTTTTCTGATTTATTTTCTTTATTTCTGTCATGTTTTTAAACCTAATTCTTTGGAAGTAAAGACAACGATAAAACTATCACGAGGTCTGTGTTTCCTGGTAGTTTAGCTTGACTATTACTAAGATATGTAATTATTTATTGGTTTCTGACTACAAAATATTTGCAAGTGCAAACTGCACCGCATGAAAGTGTTGTGCGACAATCTAAGTGTTCTGTTTCAGTGAGAAGCTTTTAGTAAGTCACATTATAGATGGATCACTTAGTGCTGATTTTGTGTTATGTCCATATGTATTCTAATTTCCGACAGTGTTCGACTGAATGTTATATTTTGTTTAGTTAATAGCATTGGTAGGAAACTTTGCTATAAAGTGAATATTTGTCTCACCCACTACTCTGATTTTGTAATGCTAGTGGCATCATAGGTGCCATAACCCATGCTACCTCTCTTACCTTCCCCTCCATTGCCTCTTATAAGCGGCGCTTCACAGGGACGTATATCTCATACCTTTTATTCACTCATTCTTAATATTTAATTGTCTGGGGTCCTTCACAATATCAAACCAGAGTATTCATTTTAATCAATTTCTGTTTCTACTCTCTCCAACAATACACTAAACAATATGATTTTAGATTCACAACTTACCAATGAATTTTATATACAATATTATCTGTTGTAATTTTACAAATATATATATATTTCGAGTCTACTTAGGTAATTGCATTTTTTACGGAAAAAAAACCTTTGTAGTTCTACAAAGGACTCCTTTCGCAACAGAGTTGCCAAAGATTTTCTTTGTAAAAGTACAAAAAAATTTATATTGTATACTATAAGAACATTACACCTTAACTAAAACACTGTTTTCCTCGTATGTATAGGTGATTGCAACACTAGTGTGATGAAACAGCTGATCGTAAATCAACCATATGTACCAAATTTCAGCATCACAAAAATTTAATTTAATAATCATATAATCAGAAACTACAACCGTAGACTGAGAGACATTGCTTCGAAAATTAAAAATACTGTTGGTCCGGTGCCTGCTGCAGTAAGGCGGGTTTTAGATCCTGTCTATCAGTTGCGTCTTTGTCGCAGTGACAGGTGCCATAAAATACAGAAACACTCAAGATTTGCCTTTGCAAGAAAGAATATATGAATTGCAAAAGGACATCCATAATGGACCTTTCCGTGTTTTTGTGATCATGGAAGATGCCAAGAAAGAGATTATTTTTTCAAAAGATGGCGAAGTATATGTTGTGGAGGAACTGAAACCAGTTGGTATGTGGGATGAAATTATGTTTAAAGATTCGACTTGATTGTTTGCAGATTTGTAGGAGGTAAAAGGGTGAACTTTTCTTTGCGGGGTGGATACGATACGAGATGCAATATCTCTGTTATCGAACATAACACTAAAGGAGAATCTGAAAGGATGCTTCACAAACAAATTACACTTTCAAAGCCCAGGCTTATATTGCACTAACAATATTCGTAACAAGCAAAGGCCAGCGTAGAAAAGGAGAAAAGAAACCCTAAAAAACTTAAAATGTAAGAAGTTAAACATGGCTGGTCTAGACTGTCACTGTGGTGATGTTAATTCAGAATCTGAAATGACAGGAAGAAATTTGGAGTCAAAAACAACAAAAAATGTTGCAAGTATTCCTAATACTCAACATTGCTAGGAATTTGTGCAATTTGAAATGAAAATCTAAATGAAGTAGGTTTCGTTTTGTGAGTTTGGAATACATTCAAACAATATTTATTTATTGTTTATTATAGGCAGTGTTCAATGTGTTTGTCATGCTGTAAGGATAACATATTACTTTGAAATTTTTGTAAAATATTTTTAACATGTCATTTTTAATGTAAATACATTTTATATTTTAGACTGTAATGCATATACTGTACAAGTAACATGCTTATTTCATGTTATTTGTAATAATATTTTTAATTGTCAAGAATCCCCTTTAAATATAATTATGAAAGTTTCAGTTTTTTATATACTTAATTTCTTATTTTAACGCATGTCCGTAGAACACATCTTATTTTTAGGCAATGTGACGTGAATGCTTACGGAACTTTTTCCGGCCAAAAATTATTTCTGCAGCAGGGGTGGGTGGGTGTGTGTGTGTTTTTTTTTTCTCTCTCTCTCTCTCTCTCTCTCTCTCTCTCTCTCTCTCTCTCTCTCTCTCTCTCTCTCTCTCTCTCTCTCACTCACAACCAATAGAGGCCTATTTTAAGTTTGTGGAACGCTAAGCATTATTTTGCTTTCGGTACATGCTGTTCTGGGGTTCATTTACATGTGATGTACAGCCATGTATAGTTACTTTGAATCAGGAGTTAACATTAATTATTGACTCTTAATACCGGGAAAACTCCAGGTGTCGAGGATGCAAATCCAAACACGTTGTGGTAGTAGTTTTGTCGTAAATATAAAATTTTCCCACTGCAAATCTTTTTGCCTTATTTTCAGACTTTTTTAGTATGTGGGTTTCTTGCTTTCAAAAATATTGCTCAAGTAGTGTTACAAAATATTGCAGGAACAGCAGAAACAGTTTGCTAAATTAATTAATTAACCTGGATTAATTATTATTATAATTATAAATTGTTTGAGTAATCTTGATAAGGCTGAAAAATATATTTTGTAAGATTGAATTGTTGTTGCTTACTTTAACGATAACAATTTCTTTTTTACAAATTGTTGAAAGTCTATAATTTTCAGATAAATTTGAAAATGTTGTTTACCTGAACGTACCTGTTAGCCTATGTGCCAATTGAGAGAAACTGATAATCTATTTTCGCTGTACTATTTTAATAACTATGTATTAAAATGTGTAGCATAATCAAAACCCTGACGTACTCCCTTTCACTCACTTTATAAATAGCTATATGAAACATATGCCACACGTTGGGCCAAAGACGCGCTCTTATATGCAAGTACTTTCTTTCTCCTTATTGAGAGAATGAGTGCATCACTCGCTTATACCTCAATCCACATATGGTGACCTAACCTCACTTATCAAACGGTTACGGTCAGTTAGGGTACGTAAGCTATGGTATTTGAGATACCCTCCTGCAGTGTGCTTATGTCTTGGTAGTGTTTTGCCTGGCGGGCCGGGGATCTGCCCATGTTGGGAGATCAAGGGAGACACTGACTCGTCGAAGGGTTGAGAGTTGGTGGAGGGGAATTATACCCCAGGGTGAGCTTGATCGTGAAAGCATCCCTCCCAGGGAGCCTGACTTTACTTATCGTAAAGGTTGCTTAAAGTCGTGATGCCAGCTGTCACAATTAATATAATGGGGGGGAACGTTGGAGTTACGAAATGATGGTGAATCCATATGCTTTTCTGTAGTTCCTATTCAGTATCACGTACACTACTGGGGCGTTTATATGCTGCCAGTCTGGTTGGTTTTCGTACATGGACAAAATCTGTCAAGGATGTCACTACCATACGAACCAGCTTAGGGGGAATAACTATGGTGATCACCTTACCAGCGGCAGTGTGCACTTGACACACAGTAGGAGGTGTACGGTGAATGGGGCACGTTTGTGGCAGGGGGTTAGTTTCTGGCGTAGGCTTAGGGAGAACTAAATTACTTAGCTGCTCTTGATCTGTCCAAGGCCAACAAATCCCTAGCAAGGAGTCCAAGGCCGAACTACAAATCTCTGTAATTGGTGGCCACTTCTTAGCATTGTTAAACAAGTGCTTAATAAACTTTGTATCTGGTGGTGTGGGCTCACTGTCCTGGTTGGGTGCTGTAATTAGGGCTGGTTTAGTTCACGTTGCAATGCCCGTCAGGCTAGTTGTCTCAGTTAGCTGTTACGCCCACCTCCTTTCTTGGGCATTTGAATTATTCTTAAATAGCAAGAAAAGAAAATAGATATTTTATTGGCTTGCAATAATTGCTTACAATTATGATGGTGCGCTCCCATTGTATCAGTGTAGCTCAAGCCCTCCTGGGTCCTGTCTTATTCAGATGAACCGAGGTAATGAGCGAGTTCGAGAGACTGAATAAACGTGAGCGTTTGTGTGGGCAGGCTCGGGTGTACCGGACACCTCTCAGGAGTTCCTCGTCTTGTTCAGACTAGGGCCATTCAATAGTGACTAACGTAACAAAATTAGGTACCTAACCAAAATATAATGATGTATGCGTGGTGTTATTGTTTGAAAAAGATACTTTTAGTTATGCCATAACCTTTATTGAACATTATACCACAGTAAAAAAAATATGCTTTCTAATTATATATAACACTTTTATCTAGTGTGTCCAATGTAACATTTTTTGCCACTACTAGAGAGCACAAAAACTTAACTGTAATAACAACGGTGCCTGCTGTACGCATCATCTGCAAAGGTTTTCAGTAGTCTACTTAATAACTGACATGTTAACTGGCAAAATATGAGATCCTAGAAATATATATGTCTTAATGTTTAAATTCTTTTTAAACTTAGATGATGTGACTAACGTAACTTAAAATACAAACAAGGAAAACACATAACATTGATAAACAAGTGTGATGTTCATTATAGCATTACTTTGAAGAAGGTTAGCTATGCGTGTAACATATTTAAATGTAAATATCAGCAAATTACCTTCTGTTTTAATTAGCACACTTCAGTTGTGTAAAGCATGAAGGTTTCCATCTTGAATGAAACAGTGCTGCCAAATTCAGAAATTTAAGAATCTTAGCTTTACAAAGATATATAGAATGATATATATTCATAAACTTTAAAAAAAAAAGGTCAGGTGTCACAAAATCATGGAATAGCGAAAGGACCAGATTTTTTTATAAAGAGGCTGACCTTGTAAAGAAAGCCAGTCCTCCAATCATTGTTAATAGCAGAGGGTGTTTTATATTCGATGAAGACATTTAAATTCTTCAGGCGCCAAGAATCCCAAGATGGTTCAGCCCACTCGTGTCTAACCGTGAGCAGTCGCTTGATTTTGAAAAAGCCACAAGTTTCACTGATTCAGTATACACTTGCACTTCAGGAAAAAAATGAAAGAAGTGAAGTTTATGAAATTTCTAGAATTCAATTTAGCCACAAACGTATTTATTACAGTTCTCGTGAAAAACAAGGGGATGCTTGACTCTATATAATAAAGTTACAAAAATTAAAATATTTATTAGGTTCGTTACGGCAGGTGAAGGCGAATCTGCGAAATGAGAGAAAAATGAAATAACTCCAAATTTCTAACTTGCAATTAATTTGGCGAAGTGAATGGGTGGTTGTCAGAAGGGACAATGTTTACGACCTGCTAACGCGGAGTACAAAGGATTGACTCGGATAGTGACGATACATGTGTAGGGATGTCGAGATAACTGGAGTTGATGTATTGATATCGTCGTTGGAGATTCCCTTTAATCTTTATTAGGTTTTCTCCACGTGCTGCTATAGTGGAGTTGGAGCTGGAGCTGGATGGAGAGCCTTGTGCAGACTGTTGGAGAGTCTTTTGACACTGTTGGAGCGTTCTTTGCAGACTGGAGAGTCTTCTGCAGACTGAAGAGAGCCCTCCAACCCTGTTCAGGTCGGCAGGCCGACGAAGACTCGCGAGAGCAGTTTCGCTTCTCCTTATATACAGAAACAAATCAGTTCATTGA
Source organism: Dryococelus australis (assembly GCA_029891345.1). NCBI lineage: Eukaryota > Metazoa > Arthropoda > Insecta > Phasmatodea > Phasmatidae > Dryococelus > Dryococelus australis. Next base: position 11,932,998 of record CM057005.1, on the reverse strand, counting down.
CTGCCGCAGGGTGCGGGGGTTTGCTAGCCTTGTTTTGCAGGGGTTGTTTAATGTAGTGCAGTGGACCACCCTTCATTTCTTATCTCCCTGTCTGGAGGCTGTTGACATATTTACTGCCTCTTCAGGAGACTTTGGCATCAGTGATGACATCGGCTGCAGGTTGCTGTTTTATTTCAGCATCCCTGCTAACTAGCTTCTTCTCTACCGTGTCTGTGGCTCGGTGGGTAAAACAATTTCTTCTTTGAGGGTGGCGACTGCATACCTGCATATGAGTGGGCAGTATAATTTCCATTAAATATCAGCTTGTCTGTAGTTGTCTATAATGCTTGGATCAACCCTGTAGGCAGAAAAATCGTTGTCTGCCAGCTTGTGACGTGCCCCAAGTTAATATCAGCATGTGATGATGGGACAAAGTTGTAAAGTAGAGCTTGCATGTGTGATGCGCAGTAGAGTGGCGTGCGTGAACCCGGATATGTATTTTCCGTTGAACTTAAATAATTTCAGTCTAACTGTTGTAGTCATGTTGCTGAGTGGAATGTGACAAAGCACTAAAAAGAAGTATCCAGTTTTCTAAAATTAAATATATAATATATATAGACACACACACACATCAGACATTATTAATTATCAATTTACTATCTCAATGGCATTTGGGATTATACAGGAAAAACATTTTATAAGTCTAGAAGTTATCCTAAAACCAGCTTTGAAATAGTTATTTTATCACTCCAGTGTCTTTACAGCTGCATCTATCAGAAGTTCAGTAACACTTATTTTCAAAAGTTCTCTTATAAATACATATATATCTAGTTCTCCACCAAATACCACATATGCGCAAGTAATATATTGTAATTATGGCGGCGTTTATGAAAAATTCAGCGATACATATGTTTAAAACATTACATCAAAAGTACATGCAAACTTATCTATCCATCAGATAAGAGGTGTAAAAATGTAGTACACAATAAATAAAACAGATACTCAGGAAAAGTTCCACTTATTTTACGTTACGCAGTGTCAAAAGAGCTGTATGTTTAAAATATAATTTATAAATACGCATGTTGTAAATTGAAGGATTTCAACATACCTTCCATTTTCGTAATAAAATCAAATAATGTGCCTAACTAAATGGAGATTTATTATTATAAGTTATGTTATTCATAACTGATCAAGACATTATAAATGTAATTTTGGTTTATTTTATTTTATTATTTTTGAAATTGTCTAGTACATAAGTTCTTTCTTCTTCAGAATTGATCAAGAACAGAATATTCGTATAGTACAGAAACTTACTGAAATACAATATGTATTTGTTATTTTGCAATACGTACTTGTTATTTGGTTGTATTTACGAATAACAATTAAAATGTTTGCAGAAAATTATATGTGTAGTTATTATTCTGCGCTTTTCTGTTGTGTATTGTCTGTGTCCAATTGAAGCATAGGCATCGACACTGATACGGGTAAGGGAATGGTCATAGAAGGTAAGAACGGGTCAATTTTATTTTTTTACTATTGAATGAATATGAAACAACAACCTATATTTCTGTCACTTTCATTCGAGTCTGTAACTAACATTATAAATGCTTCTTAATCAAATTGTTTTTCATATATCTGTAATTTGTAGTCTAGTCGTATTAAGAACTCGCTCTTAAATATTACATTTGTTGATAGTTTTCTTTCTAAATCTGGAAATTTAGTACTACATAGTACAATGCGAAATTGTTAAACTAGATAGTATTTTAATTACTCCATATTCAACTATACATATGCTCCTACTCCGTTATGTTTTGTTTGCCTAGTGTTGGGTACTTGTCAGTCACTAACGCTTGCTACTGAGCGTTCATGTGAATATTCTTGGGATTTTACTTTGCCTTTGAAGATGAGCATTCTGCTACTAAAGTTTACAATTCTCTTTGTTCAATAAATTGATTTTGATTACAGCACTCACATTTAAACCATATCATGCTATTTTGTACTCTTGCCTCATTAGTATCATTAATATTATTGGCTGAACAGGAAAGAAAGAACCGTTCCTGTAAAATAGGCATATCGGGTTCTCTCACAGAGGGTTATTGACATTGCCTGTGAAAAAATGCATGCATATTTGTATTATGAGTGTATTACGTAACATTACGTAAACCTTGTTAAAAGGCCTTGTGAGAAAATAGAATGAATGAAAGATTAGTGTTTAAATGCCATTTTTAATAAGCACGCAATAAATGTTAAATATGTAACACGTTGCGGCTACAATTTGAACAAAGGCATCTCCTTGTCATAAGAAGCGCTCGGCTCTATGCAGTAGCGATATTGCAGATAGAAGGATAGGCATGGTCAAGAGTATGCTTGGGAAGCACCCTACTGCAGGACAATAGTACTCCGGAAAGGAGGGGTGAAAGCAGTTAGAACTGAGAAGGGGGAGAGAAGGAACAGTAGTTCCAACTGCGGCCACTGTCGTCCAATCAGCTGGTTTGACTGCGAGACCAGATAGATGAACTTGCTCTCAGGTAGATGTACATCTTAACCAGGTATTTCTAATTTATACAAAGAGGACTCATAATCTTTACTTCTCTACCAAAGAATATATTTCTGAACTCAGTTCCAAATCATTAAAACCCATATAACAAAAAATAATAATCATCAGAGCATAACAATAATTATTTATATGTTCTTGATAATAACAGGTGAGACCAAAATATTTACTGAAATGTTCATTAACTTCGGGGCTAGTGTTTATGTTTTTAAATAAAAATAGAACCAAAGAAATTATTATACATAATTATTTACCTCATACAAAAAACAAACAGAGCAAATAAAAATATAAACAAACTTTAAAATCTGGAGTAACATACCACTACAGTAAAAGCATTATTAAAATTTTAGTAATTTTAGCATGTGTAGCTGAAAGGAAGCAAATTAATTGTATGGCAACTTCTTTTTATCTATCATGTTGTAAAACAATTTCCTGTTATTTATTTTCAGTTTTGTTTGTTTTTATTTTATCTTGACAGTTGTCAAAAATTTTTGTTTATATTGATTTGCCGCAGGTTTACTATTTGATTAGTTTATGTTTATTTATTTGCTTACTTTAAATAACGTATTTTAGGTCAATAATTATTTGAGTTAACTACTTTAAACTTTGTTTCTGAAATTTCTTTGTAACGCATGTTAATCTTTAACCTTTTGCTTTATCTATGTATAGGTGTATATGTATATGAATTTCAGTATTATGATATAATATTTTTATGTCTAATTTCTGTTTCCTGTTAAGTTTTTGTCTTTTGGCTTAGGTTCATATAATTCGGACCATCCTAATGTAGGGCAATGCTGAAAATTATTAATTTGGACCACATCATCATAAATTCTAATGCTATTTTAATGCCAAAAGTATAGTATAGGTGGTTTGGCCAGGGAAAATGAAGCAGAATCCCTAGTGTCTGTGATTCTTTCTGAATTAGTAATTTCCATTTTGGAAGTGCTATATCAAGATGTCCAAGATGGCAAAAACTGGTATTCTCTGCCAAGTTACTTTGAATTTTTCTGACTTGATGAAGTTTGCAATACTTAGTGGCATTGAATTCTAAAGATAATATAATTCAAGTGAGCTATGTTTATTTCATGAAGATTTAATTGGAATGGAAATGTGTATTTTTTTCCCAGTAGCCCAATTTATGCTCTACTATAGCCGGTAATACAATCACGAATTTTATGAGCGATATGAAGTAAAACTTTTGATCTAAATTTTGCTTGTCTTCAGTTTAATTAATGTGCATATTGTTTTATTCTGTTATTTGAGGTTGGTTGTTTAATGAAACAATATCCCAAACTGATTTCCATTGCTTTACTTACACAATAACTATACACACAAAAAGTATAACATACAACATGGACGCTAGAGGGCTAAGTTGCCAGCTCTGGCACACAGATAACATCTACAACACTTTCCCTCTTTAATCAATATCAACAAACACTTTGCAGCCCCAATCCAGATTAACAGTTAAATACAGATTAACATTTTAGCAGGTTCATTACATCTACAACATACTACAAAAATGCCAAAATATACAACCCTTATTACACACAGATTGATAACTACAAGGCACACAGATGACATCTACAACACAACACACTACCAGAATGCCAAAATATACAACCTTGATTACACACAGATTGATAACTACAACAACAGATTGATTACACAAACTATACACCCTCCCTCATAGTTAATATTCTTGGCCTTAAATATGCATTAGTGAGACACACTGTTTACAGATTTAATTGCTTGACTGGTTTGACAACCCTTCCACTCACTTCTAGTTGTGTTACACTCATCAGCTGCACTCATGCTCTGCTCAAATCCTCTGAAATCTGGTTCTGATGGGGAAGAGCATGGAAACTACCTCAGCTGTTCACTACTAGTATAAAACTCATCACCTTCTGACTTGGTCTCATAATCCACTTCCATCAGGACTGGAGTCACTTCTGTAGGCATATGCAAAACTTTCAACTTCCGAATGTGCATAACATTGCGGTGAACCGTGTTACCCCCCAACATTCGTATCCAATAGGAACGGTGTGATGAATGTTGTTCTACTATCATGCCAGGCTTCCAGGTGTCACAGCAGCTGGTCCTAACAATCACTTTTTCACCCTGGACAAACTTGATTTCCTGTCTATGAGCATTCTTCTTCATTTGTTGCTCCTTAAAGCCCAGAGTCTGGACCACATGACAAAGCTGGGTGACCTTTGGTTTCAGGGAGTTATATGACACAGGTAATTTGGTTTGGAGCCTCCTGTTAAATAGCAGTTGAGCTGTAGACCAGTCCAAACCAGGAAGGGGAGTGTTCCTGTAGTCTTGAAGCATCTCTCTGTAGTCGTTACCCTGGCTTTGCGCTATAACATTTTACTAACTTTAACCCCCATCTCTGCCAACCCATTGCTGCGGGGGTAATATGGGCTACTGGTGCACAGCTTGATTTCATTCTGCATATTATACTGATGGCACTCAAGAGAACTGAATGGATTATTGTCTGGTAATGATATTTGTGGGAGACCATGAGTATCAAAGACAGTTTGCATGGCACTAATAACAGCAGTAGAAGTTTTGCTAAGGAGTCACTTATATCAATCCACTTTGCATACTTATCCACAAGAACAAGGTACGACTTTCCTGAAAACTCAAAGATGTCCGCACCCGCTTTTTCATATTTAAGATTTGGTGTTGGATGTGGAATCAACGGCTGCTTAAAATTAGATGGGCAAAACCTTTCACAGGTGGGACACTATTGAATAAAGTTGGCAATATCTGAAATCATAGAAGGCCAATAGAATAACTGGCAACCTTTGGATTTGGTTTTTCCACAATGGCCTGCATGAAGCAACTGCAATACATATCTTTGCAGGGCGACCGGAACAACTACTTTGTCACTAAGTAATATGGCACCCTTCTTCATGCATAGATCATCCTTCATATTATAATAGCACTTGCTGTGGTCATGCGCTGAATTATAATTTGGCCAACCTGACTTACAAAATTGGGATACGAGAATCAGCGAGGGATCTGTGCTATTTTCTAGCTGGAACTAAGAACAGATGCTGTTTGGACATAGGCAGATGTTTGCTGATTGAGTGAACCACCTCCAACATGGCAGGGTCATCAGGTACCTTGTCGGGAAGGTAGGCTCGTGACAGATGGTCTGCAAAATACTGAAATTTACCTGGCAGATAGGTTATATCCAAGTCATTCTTAAGTAGCTTGAGTCTTAATCTCTGAAGCCGTGCTGAGCCTACGTGATGAATCGACCTGGCCATCACATTAACAAGATGTTTGTGATCCGACTGAACTTGAACTTTTTGCCCATAAACATAGTAATGAAATTTAGACACAGCAAATGAAACAGCTAAAAGTTCTTTTTTGATTTGAGAGCAGTTTCTTTCTGTATCTGTTAGTGACCGGGAAGCAATAAGCACACGTTGAAGGCCCTTTTAAACATACCGAAAATTTGTTGTACTTCCTTGCGGGAGCTGGATGCCGGTAGAGTGGTCAAAGCTCGAACTCTCTGGATCAGGTGACATGCCCTCAGCAGAAAATATCTGACCAACGTACTTAACCTGTGAAACTTTATATTGTAGCTTGTCAGCATTAAATTTGATGCCCAGACTCGCTGCACTCTCAACTACCTGTTGCGTACTCTCATGCTCAGCTTCCTATCTTCCTGTGCATAAAATATCATCAATGAAAATCACAACACCTAGGATGTCACAGAAATTCTCTTCAATAAACTTTTGAAAGGTTTCTGGCGCGTTGGTTATGCCATATGGCACACGCAAATAACAATAGCACCCAAAAGGCGTGGAGAAACAACACTTTAAGGATGCGTTTTCATCCAGTTCCACCTGACGGAATCCCTCCTTGAGATCAAAACGAAGTAGTATTTCTTGCCAGTCAACTTCTCCGACATCTCCTCAATAGTTGCGATTGCATGATAGTCCCTAACTATCACCTTGTTCAGTTCAGTTGGATCCAAGCAAAGTCGTAATTTGCCAGCAGACAAGTACCAGATTGCTTACCCAGGTTTTGGAGTCAAGTTTACGTACTACATATAATCCCTTTCTCCACAAGTCTATTTAGCTCTGTTTGTAATGCCCCCTTAATAGCTCTAGGCACCCTCTGTGGAAGTTTACAAACAGGCTTACTAGCTTCTCTGGTATTTATTTTGCACACTTGAGGAAAACAGCAAGTACCAGAAAACACTTCCATGTGTTCTTTAACAAAGCGGTCTTTAGCGACTGCAGAAGCTGAATGAACTCTTTTTACAAGGTTAAAGTCAACACAGGACTGCAGTCCTAGCAAGTGGGTGCTGTCAGAGTCAATGATTACAAACTGTATGTAGCATTCATGGCCCTTAATAGAACACAAGTCAACAACACCTCGAGCTGGGAGAATGGTACCACCCCAAACTTCTATTTTGAGATTTGTTGGGTGAATTTTAAATTGCTGATCTACTGTCTGGAATAGCTTGAGTGGCAGGATGTTTACTTCCGACCCAGTGTCCAATTAGAAATCAATGGACAATAAGTACTCATTCCCTCCATTCATTTTGACACACTGTTTTAGAATTGGCCGGACCAACAGAATTAATTGTTACAGTATCATAATACAAGGATTCATTGGAGGAGTGATTGACTTTAACCTCCCTCACTCTGCGAACTTTACAGGACACAGCAAAATTATTTAAAATGCCACATTTGGCATACTTTTTTACCATAGGCTGGACACTGTCTAGGTTGGTGTTGTTTGACACCGGGAACAAGCATACTCACCATTGCTGTTGTGCGGTGTATTATTGGTAGCTCTGGGTTTTGAAGACTACCTACTTTTTGCAGCCACAGAATTGCAGCCACTGGCATTGCTGCAAACGTGAACATAGTTCTTGGCTTGGATGTCTTTTGTTTGCTTCTGACTCGCTCTACGAGCCAACAGTGTGCAGCTACTTTAGCAAGTGTTGCATTCTCCATTTGAAGCAGAGCCTCTCGCAATGTCACATCCCTGATGCCCTCGACAATATGGTCAACTAACATATTTTCCTCTTGTGCGACTGAGTGGTCATAAATGCACGTTTTCACAAGCCGACGACATTCTGTCAGGAAATGGTTAAATGTTTCACCCTCAAGTTGCACACATTGATGAAATAAGAAACATTCATACAGATGATTAGTCTTTGTTGCCACAAATGTTTTGTATGCTTCTTTTACTCTATTATACATTAACCTGTCCTCTGGGGAAATGTCAGGGTTTCAAACAGAGCACGTCTTTGTGAACCGAGCATATTTTTAAGAAGTGCGATCTTAACCTTATCGGGGCACTCATCTTGACCAGTAGCGATAAGGTAATTTTCAAAGTCTCCCTTGAAGATTTTCCAGTCCTTACAAGCCAATCAACACTTTCCGGTAGCTATACAATATTTAGCCCCGCCATCACAAATACATAAGCGAAAAGAGCAAACTTTATAAACACGTGCAGTAGCGTTACCGCCTAGACTTGCAGGTTAATACATCAGCTGAGCACAAAACAATGTAGAGACATTATTAACTGGTTTCACAGAAGCTCCACTAGGTTGCGCCATGTTTTATTCTGTTATTTGAGGTTGGTTGTTTAATTAAACAATATCCCAAGCTGATTTCCATTGTTTTGCTTACACAACTATAATCACAAAAAGCATAACATACAACATGGCCGCTCGAGGGCTTCTGCCTGCGAGGTTGCCAGCTCTGGCACACAGATAACATCTACAACACATATGATTAAATTATTTATTTGTCACATAAGTGTTTATTAATTACCAGGAATAATGGTAAATTGTAATGAATTAAATTTTGCAAGCATCAATTCTGACTAATCATAAATTTTTATAATTCTCAGCATTTACCAAAACCTATTTCATTTTAAGTAAAATCCATGTGTTCTAATTGAAGCAGTTTTTTTTTACACCAAAGTTCAGGGTTCTGTTTCTTAAATTTGTGGTAAAATCATCTTACACTACCCTAAAAAAAAATCACCAGCTTATTAGAAGAGCTATGTCACACAATAATCTTTATTTCCTCAGTATGTCTACCTTTGCTAATACTTGGTTGACCACTTACAAATGTGTTTTCAGTTGTTGTGTAAATTTTATTTGTTCTAAAAAAAAATAATAGAGGTAAGGGATATTCAATGCTGGAATGGCTTATAGTAAGTATTGCAATGTTCCATCTGGTGACCTTTTGATAGTAATATTTGGTGAGGTGTCATATTATTGTCTTGTTATATCCTGTATATTTGAAGTAATTATTTTAAGTGTCTGTGTAAGCATTCTATAGTTTTATGTTGTGCAGTTCTTTCTAATATTGCCCAGGAATACTTGATATACAATTGATTTCTTCTATCACTACAGCCATCAGTGTTGATGTATTACTCATACACACTAATATTCTCCGACATAATTACCATCAAACCAAAAATTAATATATTTTTGATTTGATTTAATTATATTAATATTTAAAATGTCTTTCCCAGATTAACATTTTTAGTTTATCATCAATATTCTGTATGTCAAAGTGACCTGGATTCAACTTCAATATTTGGATTATTGCAATACGGTAGTCAGTGCACATGTAGTTCATTAGTTCATAGCCAATCGTAATGAGAGTCACCACTGTCTAGTTTTTTGGTGTCATATTGATGCTCCATGTAACCTAAAATTTAATTTCACTGTTGTAAAATTGGTTGAGAAAATGTCTGTTGTGAAATCTATATTTCTGTAAAAATTAATTTTAAGCTAAGGTTTATTTTCTTTTTTCAGGACTAGACATGGCACGCAAGAAAAGGACGCCAAGGTAAAAATCAGCTTTGATTTGATTGAAATTTTATAGTTTATTTAGTACTGCATGCTTTTTCCTTCATGAGTGCCCACATTTTTTGTAATCGGGTTTGCTCCCGATTTTCACATGGGAATCATGCTGGATGCTGCTGTTGGTAGATGGGTTTTCTAGGGGATCTCCCATTTTCCCTACTATTTCATTCTCGTACTGTTCTATATCCACTCCCTTCTTCATCGGCTCTGAAGACCTTGCTAAATAACTGCCCGAGTTTCACCACTATAGCAAGGTCACTCCCAATTTTTACATGTGGGAATATGGTGGATGTTGCTGGTGAGCAGGTTTTCTCAGACCTGAGCCAGTTTTTTGTAGTTTAGTTCTTCCTGAGAAAAACTAACGTGCATAGTTTCTTCATGGTGGGCATCACTTAACCTTGAACGATATTTGTTCAGCATCAAGTTAATTTGGAGAATAAGGTTTCGCTTAAGTGCAACCAATCGTGGAAACCAGGTAGATAGTCAATTTTTGTACCATTTGTGTACTTACCTGAAACATGCTTATCCCATACTTCTTCAGAAGATACTGTATATGTTTTTGGAAAGCCTCTTGCAAGTCATTCATCTCCATTTCAAGTGAAGGTTTTGAAAGACCGAACAATTTCGCAGATATAGTTCATTCACGGTTTATTCTGATATTTTGAAACAAACCTTTATAAAATCACTCTAGGTGTAACATGTCAACCTGTCTTTTCAATAACTTGTGTTCCACAAATATATTACACTCTGATCAACTTTAAAGTACTGTATTCTTGAATAAATGAAACTTTAACTTAATATTTTCTGTAACTTGTAATATTTATTGTATTAAATACAAATTAAAAAATCAGTGATGTGTTGGCAACAGCTTGTAAGAAATAGTTCATATTTAAAATATTGTTTTAACATAGTTTTTTGTTATGCTATTTGTAAATTAAACGTTACTTATTGAAGTATTTAAATATTTAGTTAGCCCTAATGGTAACATATTCCATTGTTACAGTTTAAAATATTATGCGTAGACTCTAGTGACATGGTGTTTGTTTTTTTCTACAGAGGAAGAAACTGTTGGCTGAGCAGAGCTTCGTTCGTCTCTCTCCTCTCTCCTCCTCTCTCTCTTCCTCCCTCCTCCCTCCTCCCCTCCCTCCCTCCCTCTCCTCTACCCTCCTCCCTCTCTCTCCTCAAAGTTTCGCATTCGCTAGTAGTCTCTCTCCTCTCTCTCTCTTGTCTCTCTCCCTCCCTCTTGTCTCTCTCCTCTCTCTCTCTCTCTCTCTCTCTCTCTCTTCTCTCTCCTCGATTTCCTCTCTCTCTCATCTCTCTCTTCTTTGTCTCTCTCCCTCGAAGTTTCGCTTGCTATATCCCCTCTCTTTGTCTCTCCCCTCTCCCTCCTCTCCCCTCTCATCTCTCCTCTCTCTCTCCTCTCTCTCTCTCTCTCTCTCTCTCTCCTCTCTCTCTCTCTCTCTCTCTCTCTCTCTCTCTCTCTCTCTCTCCCCTCTCTCTCTCTCTCTCCCTCAGAAAGTTTCGCATTGCTAGTAGTAGCAGAAAAATTATACATGTTTTTAATTTTAGCATAATTTACTTCATACTTATTACAACAAAATAATGATTTTTGAATGTGTAATTTACAGCTGAAAAGAGATTTTAATGTTTGAATACGTATTTTAATATATTTAGATGTGATGGTGGGAGGGATACAAGTCCTAAGTTGGCAGAAGTGGTGAGCCATTACACGGCGTGTTGCTTTTTGCCAATTGAAGTGTTAGTTTTTCGTGGTACACAAATTACTTCAAATTATCACATCAGTGATACACGTGTTTTTTAACATACCTAGGCAAGTTACAATGTGATAAATCTGTGTTTCCACAGCAGGAATAAATATACTGTATGTGTGTCGTGATCACTGCTTGTGAAAGGGCATGGCTGCCACTTCCTTCTGCTATGGTGGCTGTGTCATGGTTGTTGCGCTGGCCCAGTGTGTGATTTGAAATACTGGGTGTGTAAAATTTATGAGTTTTAACTGTGAACTGTTTTTGTGATAAGTTAATGTTGTACCTTTGCCCTAGGTGTTTGAAACACAGTTGTGTAACATGCTAATGTTTCTGTGATTTGAATGTTTGCCACAATCCCATCAAAATACTTAGCCCAGCCAGATAAATTTAAATAAATAATGAAATTAACTTAAAAGACAGTAGGTAGCAATGCATAGAAATATGAGCGGAATAAAAGTTACGGTAGGCCTATTATTTGTGTGCATGTTCACCACTATCTTTTAAGTTTGTTGCTACTATGTACAAAAAATTAGTGACACATGTTGCATGTTTAAATTTACTGTATTTCTTCATTGGATTGGTTGTTCCTTTAATTAGATTTTTATTCCAACAGGTTTAAAACAATAGTGGCAAAATATTAGGTGTGTTACGTGTGGTGTGCTATGTTGTGTATAACAATTATGTTAACAATGTAGGTACTGTAAAATATTAACCATAAGAACTATTCTCAATACAGGCATTTTGTAAAAGTCATAAATCTGACCCAAATATGGTTGTTGACCTAAATTGTGAACATTTGTACAAAATCGTTTTTGAAATATGGCAGAATTTTTTGAACAGCTGAAAACAGTAAACAACGCATTTGACAGTTATAAAAGTAGAAGTCACATGGCGGTGTTTATGTTTAGGTGTAGCGGAAGGATACGTAATCAGTAGCCGATAGTAGAAATTAAGCAGGGCTTCAGAAACATACAAAGATGCAGTGAATGGACTATATATCAGTCCATTCCTCCACTGGAGAATCTTTATGTGGAGTTTTTAAACACTGAGACAGTTTTCCTGTCTGTGAAGTTATTGTTGTTGTTGATTCCCACATGCGTAAATCCTGGCGCAACCCCACAAAGTCCCAGTTTTTATTTAATTAACTTCACTATTGTAGTCTACTGTATTAAAATACGTAGTATTAGCACTGAGTATTATTATTATTATAAATTAATTCTTTTAAATTACCTACCTTCTTTCCACCATCCAGTGACTATATTACATCCAGATTGTACAATAATGTGAAGATACGAGGTATCAACGTTTAAATATGTTCATAATTGAGATACAAGTTAGCTCTAGCGTACTTTGAAAAAGAAGGGAAATTTAATTTCTGTATGGTTTGACAGAAAATAGGGTATTTTTTCTGTATTTTTTAATATAAAAAACAAATATTTTGTGAAACATGTCAGTTACAATGATATTGGATTATTTAATATGTATTTCTCATCAAAGGTAATTAAATTAATGATTAGACCTCGGCTAGATTAGTTCTTGATCATTAGTATCTAGGACTACTGGGGCGAAATAGGACCCAGAACAAAAAAATATTCCTGTTTTAAGCAGTATAATAAATCAACTTGCCAAGAGATGTCAGTTGAAACCAATATTTGTAAATGTTAAATCATCCAACTGGAGTAAGCCGTAAACATTAAAATAAAAAATTAATCTCTATTTAGAGAAAAGAAACTACTGCCTTTTACAAAATATACAACTTCTTGGCAACATCTACACCGAGGTTGGCTCATAGAATAATGGACACAAATATCGACTAGAAAGTGGCCCTGCGACTAATTGAGTTTAAATATAATAAAATAAGCACCACTGGGCTTGGAGTGATGCATCACAGCAGTTTCTCCATGCCGGGAAGCGAAGGAATGCAGACTTCCCGACGTCGTCTAACAGCATCCCAGTCTCGATCTGTACAGCTTTAAATTAACTAGATGGTAGGGACGATATGTAAATAAAACCACAGGGTAGTGCTTAAAATACAAATAGCGAAAAAACAGTAACAGCACACAATACTGCAAACAAGAAATAAAATTAAAATATGTGTGAAAAAAGGAGGAAAGATCAGTCTCTTCCACCTTGCTCCATGCACTCTCCCTCCTACGCCGTTGAGGATCCCAAGGCAAAATGGAAGGTGGAAAAACAGGGATGGCTGGGTTAAAGTGTGACGGTTGAGATGAGCAAAACATATACACTAGTAATATAACAAAAGTTATTAATTATGATTTAGTGGTGAGTAACAGTCACAAAGACAGTCGGTATACCATAGTCATTTATAGTAAAGAAATATGAGGAATAAACTAACAATTACAAACTACAAGTATCGACTAATACTTTTTTATACTCCCTGCGAATTAAAAGGTTATCATCAGCAGCCTCACTCTGGTGCTCGGCTCATGCACCAACAGGATGCCAGCAATTTTATGGAAGGCAACATCTCAGGCATCTGGACCGAACAGGAGCCGGACGTCATGGAACAGCAACGTTTTCTACTAGATCCTCGAGTATCAATCTTAACGCTCCTCCCATAGATACGCTATCAAATGTGAAGATGACGCAGCTTCCCAATTGTGACTTCATATCTCCAGATGTGCAATGAACATAAACAGTTGGAATTTAACTAACTTAGTGCAGTGAAAACACTCACATGGCACAGTATATAGCTTGAAGAAAGGTTCATGCCAAAATAGTCACAGTAACCTAAATGTTTTCACGCAATAATTCGACTGTCTATTTCATCTGTGCTTAGGTTGTTCTCGACTCCGACGAAGGAGCTGCATAATCCATACTAAATTGTGTACAGTGTGCATGTGTGTGTGTGTGTGGGGGTATTATGACATATTCCTCAAGGATGCAGGTAGCTCTGGGCCAATTATCTTGTAGAATTGCTGCAATTTATTCATGTTAAATCTCCCCAGAACCTGCTTGTTAATTTCTATGCAATGCTCTTGAATAACCTTTAAAATACCGATAATAACTTCTTTGTTTATGAATTCTGCCTGGTTACTTACATTATGGACTCAAACCAGTGCTAAGTCACCAGGACGTAAACCATACTCCCTTACTAACTTGTAATGTTGTTTTCTATCTTCAGATGCCTTAATTAATCACTGCTTGGCCAGTGCTTGATTTTGTCCTGTAGCCCCTGTCCATTTTTTTGGACATATTGATTAGACATATCTGAGGGCTTGTCCGCCACCCCAAACATGGAAATGGTAGCCTTGATACTGTGCTTTTCAACACTGCAGTAGGCGTCTGAATGGTTGACTCATGCACAATGTTAATATGCAAGTATTCAATTACAGGCAAATAGTTCCTCCAGTTTTGTTGTTTGGAGTGACAAAGAATACGTAGCATGCACGCTAGCTCATGCATGAATTGCTCACTCAAATTCGACTGACGATATCTCACAGATATGCTGATAGGCTGATGCCCATCTTAGTCAAACCAGTTGACCAAACTTCAGAAGTAAACTTAGTCCCTTTGTCTGTTAGGACTGTTGTCTGTTTACACAATTCTTGCATTTATCAAGTGTGGCTTTAGCTGTTGTGTGCACATATTTTGTTCCTGTTATGGACTGGAGGAGGGGTCCAAAAAATCTGCTGCTGCCAAACTCAATGGAAATTGTGACAGTATTAGTTGCCACATGCCCTGCAAATGTTCTCCGGAATTCTTAAACTTCTGGCAAGCTTCTCAGGAACGTAGCACCTGACCGATGGTGCAGCTCATTGAGGGCCAATAAAACTCACGACGAAACAACGGATAACACTTGCGTGCTCTATAATGTTTCAGAAATCATCATATGGTCAAGATTACTTTGATTGCAGCTCATCTGGGAGTATCACTTTCCACTCGCTTTCGAATGGACTCTTCTTACCGATTCAAGCATTTAGTCCCGACTAGGTGATACAGTACAACAACGCACATAAATTTTCTGGTCTGGCCGTTAACACAGAATTATGTTGCAATAGCAGATTTGCCAAGGATTCTCTTTGTACATCTGAAATTATTTCTGCTTGTCATACTAAATTCCGAAAATGCATCTGCAAGCTGTCCGAAGTATTGTGCTGGGCAGCACAGACCAGTGAATAAATATTCTCTGTGACAGACATTCAGAGTGTATGAACGATGACATTTGTGCACTTCCATTTTGTTCGCTTGAGCTCAGGAGCAGGAGCATTCTCTCTGACCAGAACAATATTGCAACTAAAATCAATGATAGAACATCCGCTAAGAAAATTGACATCAAATATTGAAGGAGTAATTAGGTTCATTACTATGAAACAAATAGCAAAACAGTATTTTCGTCACCGAGCTATCCTATGATCAATAGAGCTTAGAGGTTAATGGTTAAACTGGCTTGTGAGGTTACTGCAGCAATTTTTAGTCGAGACATGGGAATCATTACAATCTGAATGCCTGACTTTACAATGACACTAATCAACTCCTCAGAAACACAGCTCACTTCTGCACCACTATCGAACATTGCTAAACAGGGGCAGTAGTTAACCAACACCTCTACTTCTGGGCACAAAGGATCTCGAGATGGGGCATCAAATATCCTCATATTCTTTCAACATAAATTCACGTTTGTCTTCATGCAGTGTAATATTATAAACATGGCGACTAGGTAGGTCAATCTCTCATTCCTGCACTCCAAACCAATCATTGTGAGCCGAAGAGTGAGTGCTAACGTCCTCGGCCCTTACTAGTTTGAGTTGTGCGAAATGTGGTCATAATCTGCTCGTGAACTAATATGGAGTTTCTGGCGAGGGTTGAATGGAGGTGGTGAGGGATTGCACTCTGCCTCTCCAGCTTCTTTATCATTCGTAACTGGGTTAACAACAGAATGGGAGTTATCAGCATCTGTATCACCATGCTTACTGTGACATCCCCATTTCCTATGTGAATATTTATTTTGTGGAGGTGTGCGATCAACATCTGTTGGTGACTATTTCTACTCCTGGTTGATGACTGCGAGGCAGTTCTGCGTCCTTCAGAGGAATTTTCATGCGAATCCCTACCCTGGTGTTGGTTCTTGTTATGTCTCCTCCACCTACGCCTATGGTATTGTTTGTCGTCGTCGGAGCCTTCATTAGATGATAGTTCTGGGTCACTGCCTCTAGAAGAATGAGACCATTTCCCATCATTCACTGATTGCTTGTTGTGACGGTAGGTAAATACTCTATAACTACGCTGTTGAGCAGAAGGGGCTAAATGGTCTCATTGCAAATCACTATGGCCACTCCTTTGTATCTCCTCTAATTTAGTATAACCGCAATAACTAGTCCTTGAACTGAGAAAGTGAGGTATACGTCCTACCAGCCCAATTCAACTGATATCTCATTCATAGGCAACTGCAACAGTATCATAATTTGGAACTCGTCTGCCATGGATGAGTCTAAACGGCGTGTGCACTCGTAAATTAGAGTCAAATGAGCTTCCAAGGAATTACCTTTGCCTCTGTAAAATTTACCACTATGAAGCTGAGCCATAAGAAGACCTCGAACCTCACAATTCCAAAAACATCTCTCAAAGGCCTGTTTGAACTGTTTGTAGGTTGAATTTGTATTCTTTTCAATTTCCCACCAATGCTGCGCACTATCTTTAAGTAATAAATCCAAATACTATATTATAATTTTTCACCACTGCTGATCTTCCACATTGTGAAATAACTATCCAGCCTTTGTAGGAACTAAATGGGATTTTCCATATTGTGACCATGGTATTCAGGTACCATCTCCATAAGAGTTCAAGGGTGACTGGAGTGCATGCAACATTGTGAAGATGGAGGTGATTGTATTGTAATTCTATCCTCCGCTACATCATTACCAACGGTAGGAGGTTCTAACCTGAGTGAAGACACTGCAGTCTTTAATTCATTACATCTTTGGTTTATTGACTGTGTCTATGTGAGTGTGTCTTACTTAACTCATTAACTTCCGATTTGACATGCGCGACAGTTTTTTTTAAAGCATTAATTTCGAGACTTGCGTTCAGACTGAGCAGCACAGTCAACTGTAGTAGCGAGAAGCCGATATGAAATGCAACTAACAGGATTAACTTCCTCTAGCACTTCTGGCACAACATTTGTTTTAAAAACTGCCAGTTGTGACCGCAACTTGATTTAAGCTCATATTGTCCAGCCTCAAACCGAGACTCCGTGTGTTGTAGCATGTCCAAATCTGCCTGTATCTGGTTAGCATAACTGGTGCTGTATGTTTCATTAAATGGCAGTGTGGGTATATGACCCTAAGATGTTTGTTTCCCTGACTGCTTCTACATTCACATCATCGCCCTCTCTTATGGGAAATATTCCTGTCACTACCCAATTTCTACCTCTGATTTCATTGTCACATTTATTAACATTACAGGCCAAATCACTTGTACCTTCGTAATTTAGTGAATGCTGCAGCTCCTGTTTGTCAGTCATAATTATATCAATGGCACGCAAGAGATATTGGAATTCCTTCATGACTTTCAAGTTTTACACTTCAGTCCTCTCCCCCCAACATTTTCGGGCGCCAACTGTACGAACCAGAATTCATAGGTCCGTATTTCTCAAAGGTAATTAAAAATAAGATTCGTAGAATTTTGTCCAAATTGTATGTATGGTTGCACAGGTAAGCAATTTAGTGAATGATTAGACCTCGGCTAGATTAGTTCTTGAGCATTAGTATCTAGGACTATTGGAGCGAAATAGGACCCAGAACACAAAAATATTCCTGTTTTAAGTAATATAATAAATCAAGTTACCAACAGAGTGGTAGAGATGTCGGTTGAAACCAGTATTTGTACGCCACACACATTAAAATAAACAATTAATCCCAATTTAAAGAAAAGAAACTACTGCCTTTTTCAAAATCAACAACTCTCTGGCAACCTCTACACTGAGGTTTGCTCATAGAACTATCACACATGAATATTGACTTTAGAAAGTGGGGCTGCAAATGAAGATAACCTGCCTATAACGGCTTACAAACACAACTAATTCAGTTTAAATATAATAAAATAAGCTCCACTGGGCTCGAGAGTGATGTATCACAATGGTATATGCCTTTAATTTATATTTACATGAGCACTGCCAGGAGGAAATTTCTTATGGAAATCCTGGCTAGTTGTTTAGAAGTGTCACATTAAGTTGCCATTTTTAACTTCAGCAACGTGTGAGACAAACTTAACTGGCTTCAACCCTTTTAGGAAATGTACAATATTATTGCTTGGTCGGCACAGTCAGAAACTTTCTATTTTGACTTTCTACTTTTTAGAATCCATATTTATACACAAAGTTAAATATAAGCAAATAAACGGTAGAAACAAGCAACACGATATGTGAGTAGCTTAATATCTATTTTAATCTATCGTAAAAATTGATGCCCTGTACAAGAACTAGCAGTAACCACCCAAGCTATTTTTAACATAGCTGCCTGTTCGGTTACCCAATTTAAGACATCACTTATGTTAGTGTGAAACATAACTATGCTATGTATGGAGAAAACATTCAGACATTGTTGGCTCTCATTCCAACACTGCAAAAAACTGATGATGGATGGTCAGGTCAAGGGAATGTTTTACATACATCCCATGATGGGCAATCATTTAACTTGGAATAGGCCTACCTCGCCTATAGAAATAAATCAGTCATTCGTGAAAAAAAAAGTGTGATTTTTGCTTGCGCTGCTTATGGAACACATATAACCCTCCTGAATTGACATATATTCTCCCACCCTCTCGCTTTGGCATTTGAATCTTTTGTTTTCAAGTTGGCATTATGTGATTTTCAGTGTCAGAAATTAATATTGTTATCACGTCATGGCATAGATCGGTCGGGGGACTGAGTGATTGTGAAAGTCAACAGTTCTTCATGCAGCTATGTTTCCAAATAATAAAAATAATAAATTGTCAGGTGGGTAGTGCTTGTATGTAAAAGAATGTAGTTATGTAAAAGAAAAGATTAAATGTTTGGTTCATTGCTCAATTTAATACGCATGAAATAAAAGTTATCAATAACGACCAAACTTGTTTGCAATTATGAATGTCTCTGTTCAACATTGTTACTTTAAATTATGTAAGGACATACAGAATTACAATAAGAGGGAAGATAATCACAAAAATAAACCCAAAATAGAATCATCAAGCTGCCACTAAGTAAATAAACTTTAGCAATAAATTCGGGAACTTTTACAGAGAGATTCATTTGGACTAGCATACAGTTCCTATTTGACAAGACACAGAGTTAGAACTTAGTTGTGGTACATGAATGAGTAAGGTTCACAACTTAAAGGACTGATTGTGCTGGCCCTAGAATGTACAGTATATCAATTAACTCTACCCAAATAATAATAAAAAATTAAATGTTACTTGTCTACATGGTACTAGACATCTCACAGCCATCTGCCTTGAACGAACTCGTCCTCTCGCCGCCATCTTCTCATGAAGAAGCGTAAGAACAGAAAGAGTGAAGACAAAAAAGGACAAGATCACCCAAAGTTAATTATTTATAAGCTCACCACACCTGTCACAGGAATAGAAAGATCTTTTACAATGCTTTGCCCGATCATTCTACTACTGTTCGTTCAAAGAAAAACAGTCATATCACACCGGGTGCACAGCAGGTAGAAAAAAAAACTCGCTCACCATCATGCTTCAAGCGCGCAAATGCGTTACCGTATTTTGGCGTGTATAGACCGCACATTTTTACAAAAAAAATGACTACAAAAAGCTTATATAAGAGATATTGGCATTAAATAATTTTTTTTCAAATTTTTTCCCCAAAACATGTTTAGAAATTTGTCAACATACAGTACATTTTAATGTTTTAATTCTTAAAGACAGGAAAAAAGGAAAGGGAAAGAATCATTAAAAAATAATAAAAATAAAATTCACTTGTGCTGTTATTTGTTCACTCATGTTTATAAACAAAATAACCATCCCGCAAGTGTAAAATGTAAACATGTTGGAGCTTGCCTATAGATGTTGTACATGAGAAAATAATGTACAAGAGAAAGATATCTTACGTAGTTTGCATGTCTGCCGTGGCTCTTCAAGTGCACATTGCTAAGATACCATTTTGTGTAACATGTTGCTGTGGTTTTGCTTTCTCAAGTCACGTTACCATCTGTGGAATAGTAATTGCGTGATATATGATCGTAAACATTGAAACATAACACAAATTTTCTGTCACAAATGTTTTGTAGGGGAGAAATTAAGTTGGAACTTATTATGTTTGTACGGAACTGTGACTTAACTATATTTACAGGAATACAAAAATTCAATTGTGGCCTATACTTGAAATATTAATTATCCCTAATTTTTCATCAAAAACTTCTGGTGCGGCCTATACATGCTAAAATACGGTACTCAGTAATTATCACAGACCATGTGTGACACATTCTACCCAAGGCAAAGAACCTACTCACGACAATTAGCATGAGGAACAGTGCTGATTGCATTCGCTAGAAGAGTAGCAGATAGTTTGTATAGATTATGACCACCTGCTGAACTAAAGAGTGTATTCTCTTCCCATGTCAACAGATTGTAGCTTGGCAAAGGCTAGTTAATAGCCCCATAGCAGTTGTGACTGTAACGTTATAACATTACTAGTGTAACGAGTAGTACACTACAATTTGATCTAACTCGGTCAGTTTATACATGGAATACAGGTGCCATTTTGAAAAAAAAATAAATAAAAAGATACGAATTCCCGTTTGGAATATTGACTCAGTTTTATTGAACTTTGAAAACCAACACTTTCACAATCTTCAACAATTCCCCTAAGCGCAGTATCAACAAGACAAAATCGAAACAGCGCCGTAGTAGTAGTCTACTTAGTTAATGTTCATTCATAAAACTCTCATCACGAGAAATTAAGATGGGAGGGAAAAAAAATTTCCCCTTGTCACCCTAGCGGCTTCCCACATCAGCGGAAAGAATTTTCTAGTAAAGTTAGTTGTCTGAAAGTACTTGAAGTTACATGTTAATACAAAAAAGAAGTTCCCTGCCACGGGCGCTTGCTGTGTGGGTGAAGTTGTCCGCATCGATTTGCCCTCTTTAAATGCTGGTGTTCGTTTGCTAACGAGTTCCGAGCCTGCAGCTCTGAGCTCAGCGAGCGTATCTCTCCCCACTTTTCATTTTCCCTCTAGCTCAGTTATTAGATTTGGTCGGGTCTAAAATCGACTCCATACGCCGATTCTATCCGTACTCCTTCGCACAACCTGTTCCTACTGGCCAGAACTGACTGCGTTGCAGCTCTCTTCCTTGCCCTCCAGAACCAAAAGTGCTTACTATTGGGGAACTACAAAAGAAGTTGGAATATAAACTCTTATCTCAAAACTGACGAAACCTCACTACGATTGCAGAAACTCAAAACTGCAATGCATTACAGATAACTGCTCGAAATACAGCCACAAATTAAAAAGTTCTGATAAACTTTTCCTATTCCACGTGGCACCAAAGAAAAAATTAAAATATATTACACTCACTGGCCAAATAAAAAGAATTTAACCATAAGTCTTGAGCTAAAAAATACTATAAGAACTATGAAAAATATAAATATATTGCAATGTTACAAGATCCTGTAAAAAAATTACCTAAAATTAATGCTGCACCATCTATGTTCAACTTAAGTTATGCATCCGAATAAATAACCATAAATAAATATTTATCTCCAAAAAATATGCCATAACAATATTCTGTACATAGTACATGAGTTATGGTGTGCAGATAACATAACTTATGTATGTGATACCATGACTTGTAACTTACATACATGAATACCATTAACTTATGATTTTAATAGTTTCAGTAATCTTAATTTTAAGTAAAATCTTCTGGAATTACGTGACATCTGAAGTAGATACCTCGTATGGCTACGATAACAGGACCGGGATTTGGTATGTGCCCATTGTAACATTGCATTTGTTTACCTGGCTTCGTTGTGGTACACATAATGTCACAAAATTTATTTTCGATTTAAAAAAATACATAATTCTGCGAAAAACAATTTTGTGATACACATTTTACATGTGCTTTGTTTACGTCTGCTTTTGAATGAATGCCTACAGTGAAGTATTCTCCAGTGTGTAAGAGAAGACATTCAGTGCAGAATTTCCATACAGTTTAACATAAAGGAAAGAACATTTTGCATTTAGCTCGTCACGATTTTTCCATCTCCAATGACGGGAAGGGCGACGTTATGAAGTAAATAAATACAAAGAAACATGCAGGTAATATTTGATAAGTTGGTGGATTATATCCGGGACACTGGGTTGGGGGTGGGGGAGGAGCATTATGGTGTATGTGGTTAGAGTGCTTACCTTCCACCAGGATTTGATAAAACCGGTTTTTTTTAAGCCCAATGTACTTGGTTTTTACTGATTTTTTTCGAGAAAAAAACTATTCTACATACAACATGTATATTCTAAATATTTTACTTAGGCATTTTATTATACTTTATTTAATCAAATGCCTGTATTTAGAATCTGAATTTAATGTATTGTTAATAAATATTGGGAAAAGGTGTTTTAGCACCCACCCCCTTCTTCTCCAAATTTCAACTAGTTGTATGAAGGGAAAATCAGATGATGTAGCAGTTTACACAATGTAACTAGTATAATACACATGTACACTATGTTATGTTATAACAATTTATATAGGCCTAACAACTATCATGATTTTTAATACTGTCTAATATCGTCACAACCTCCAATTGTATTGTGTTTTTGAAAAATTCTTTTCATAAGTTGTGTAAAAAGAACATCTGCATGCAAACTGTTGTAGACATAATGTTTTGAAAAGTTGGCAACCATGTAGAGATGTGATTGTGTGTTGTCTAGCTACCGCCTTTTCTGGTAGTGTGTTTATAAGCATGTGACTTGGAAGCAATCAAAGTATCTGAAATCGAAACATCAGTCTTGTTTATTAAGGTATTCTAATAGATACAGAAACTAAAACATGGCGCAGTCGAGTGGAATCACCGTAGAAACCTTCTTACAGCTCTGTCATTAATGTACCAGGAAATGTGGTAAATTAACCTTAAAGTGCGTGGTCAGCAACCACATGTATGTGTGTAGTTGGTGAGGGCGTGGGTGAAGGTCCTTTTTCGGCAGGATGCAAGATATAATTAACCTGCTTATATAATAACTTGTTCCCAGAATTATAATGGCCAGTCTTATATTGTCAAGCTTCCAGATAGTGTAGACCTGGGAAGCTCGACGACCTGGAAAGATTGGGACATATTTGAAGGTGATTTTAAAAACTACTTAATTGCTACAGGTTAGGATGAGATCCCTGACAAGGTTAAAATTGCTCTCTTCAAGAATTTGCTTGGTTCCCAAGGACGAAAACTGTTTGAGACATTCATCACAACAGAAGATAGGCTTGTGTATGCTAAAGTCAAAGAGGCGTACGGACTTTATGTGACACCGAAGACAAATTCCCTCTATGAACAATTCCTTATTAACCAGTCTGTTGAACAAGAGGGCGAGCAGTTGACCACTTCCTTACTGATTGTCGACGTCTGATAAAACATGTGGCTATGATCGTCCCGTTTCCCAAGAAGAGAACATGTTTGTTGATTGCATCGTTCAAAGCATCAGAAGAGAACATGTTAGTGGATCACATTGTTCAAAGCATCAGGGACCCATTTGTCCGTGAGTCTTTGCTGAGAATGGAAAATGCTTCACTTGCAAAAGTGTTCGCACACTGTCGACTTGTGGAGCAGAGCCAGCAGCAGGCAAGGGAGATACAAGCGAAGACCTCTGTTCAAGATTGTGGTAGAGTGAGTGTTGATCTGGTGGCCGCAAACAAGAATTCTTCTAGACCGAGACCTAGCAGTAGTCTGGCCGACAACGAAACTGGTGAGTACAGTTGCTCCAGGTGCCACACCAAACATAAAGCCAGGAAGTGCCCAGTCTATGGCAGAAAGTGTGCCAAATGTGGCACATTGAATCACTATTCAGTTGCTTGCAGGGTGCATAAAGTTTGAGAGATTAAGGCAGAATGCTTTTCGGCTGAGTCACTGTATTGTGAGACTGTTTTAGTAAGTTCTATTTGCCCCAAAGACTCTAAAACTAAGCCACTTGCTGAGTGGAGAGAATTTGTACTTATTGAAGGCAAAGCAGTTGATATAAAGTTAGGCCCAGGGTCTGAAGTTAACATCTTGCCACTGAAGATTTTTAGACGAGTTGATAAACAGTTCAAGGTCAGGCCCACCTCCCATAAGATTGAAGTTTGAGGTGGCACCGTTCTTTCAACTATAGGAGTTTTTATCTATTCTGTTGTGTTAAGGGCCTGGAGTGCTTTATTCCATTTGTGATAATTAATTCTGATAGCTCACCCTTGTTGGGGTTGCAAGCATGTGTTGATTTAGATCTTGTCAGGAGGGTTCACTTGGCAGAGGAGGAGCATAAAGATCAATTCATTAGAAAACAGAGTGAAGTGTTTACAGGCAGTGGTTGTTTTCCCCAGATTTGTAAAATAAATATCAGGGATGTGGGTAACCCTGTTTGTAAACCTCCAAGGAGAGTACCAAGGGCCATAAAGCCAGCACTGAAGGATGAGTTGGATAGGCTCCAAAAGAAGGGTGCAATATATAAGGTTAACAAAGTTGAGGCCCGTGATTGGGTGAGTAACCTGGTTATTGTTGAGAAAGCTACTAGTAAATTAAGACTCTGTCTAGATCCAATGGATCTTAACCAGGTGATTGTTCATGACTATCACGAGAGCCCAACCTTGGAGGAAATGTCAGAGAATCTACTCTGTCTTTGACCTCAAAGAAGGTTTTCACCAAGTTCAGCTGGATGAGGAATCATCATGTAAGTGCTGCTTTTCAACGCCGTTTGGGTGTTACAGATATCTGCGCATGTCATATGGGATAGCTAGTGCCCTTGAAAATTTACTGAGGAGAATTTTGCCTGTATTTCTGGTGTTGTATTTTTTTATGATGTAATTTGCACAGGGAAAACTGAAGCTGAACATGACAGATGTGTTGAATTAGTGGTAGACCGTGCAAAAAGTGCAGGTATTAAATTTAATCCCTACAAACTTCAATACAAAGTCCCACGGGTGAAGTATGTAGGCCATGTATTCTCTGCAGAGGGTATGTCCCCAGTTCCTAAAAGAATCAGAGCCTTGATCAGTTTGCCATCTCTCAGCACTTGTAAAGAACTCTAGGTATGTTCAACTGCGTACTTAAACTCATATGTTCCACACGTGTCTAGTATTTGCTCTCCGCTCTACCTAAAATCTGATTTGGCGTGGGAATTATTGCCTAGTCATGACACTGTTTTCTCCAAACTGAAGAATTATGTAGTTAATTAGCTCACTCTCCCTCCCCTTCTCAAATATTCAGTATCACTGTGCAGCCCTACCTGTGTTGAAACCCACGAGCCACGACTGCCTATAATGTACAGTATTTAAATGCATATTATTATTATTACTATTCACTGCTGTCAGATGTAAAAGGCTGCACAAATATAGATACTATAAAAATTAAATTGGCCTATTTGTAAAAGATAATGGAAATGTCATTGTAGGTTAGTATATTTCAGTGATTCTCAAACTGTGGGTCACAGACCACAGGTGTCCGTGGCTAGCTCCCAAGTGTTCCTCAAAAATTTCTGAAAATGCCCATCAAGTATTTCTGTTGACGTGAGACGTCTAACTCTAAATCTTGAAATTCTGTTCATTTGTTGCACCTTATAATGTAGTATTCTGTTATTTTCCATTTTCTTTTGTGTTTTTAAAAGTAGTAAAATAGCAATTTTTTAAAATTATTTGACATTTTTTTATAATAAAATAATGGACTTACATATTTAAGTTTTTATGGTGCTACTGAATTTTAATTTATTTTTATACCCTTTCATTTAGAAATACCTTAATTGAAAAGGTGTCAAGGCAGGTGGTCCATCTGAGAGATATTCTGCATCTAGAAGTACGTGAGTAAAGGAAAGTTTGAGAGAGTGAATAAATTTGGATGGCACTTAACATCAAAGTCTTGAATGAGGGTAAAGTGAGATGAGTATGGAGCAGTGTCTGATTGAAAGGGTGGGCGAAACTAGAGATCCCCGAGAAAACGCGCAAACCAGCGGCATCATCCGGCACAATTCCTACATGCTAAATTCTGGGAGCGATCATGCTTGAAGTCGAATCCGGTTCGCCTAGGTGGAGGAAAGATTGAGAACCACTGGTACATTTGATCCTCATAATTTTGAGAGAACAGAGACAAAGTTGAGTGTTTTGTATGCTTGAATATGCAGTGTGTATAATTTTCTTAACTTTAGTGTAAAATATTAAGATATGATCCTTATCCCTGGTTTTCAGCAAGTGCTCTCTGCTGTTGTGAAAGTGTGTTAGAATCATTTGGGTGCCACTAACAGCTGTGGTCTGTTGTGCCGGTTGGGGCATAGCAA
Source organism: Dryococelus australis (assembly GCA_029891345.1). Lineage (NCBI taxonomy): Eukaryota > Metazoa > Arthropoda > Insecta > Phasmatodea > Phasmatidae > Dryococelus > Dryococelus australis. The sequence goes on along the minus strand of CM057005.1, from coordinate 11,906,376 downwards.
ATTGAAGATGGAGGAGATACAGAATGCATTGATTGGGTAAACAGAAGTACCCTGAGGAAACCACCAGTCCGGCAGAAATGCAGCCTACCACATTTCCATGTGAAAATTCTAGACTCACACCTCTGAGAATCGAACCCAGTTTACTGTGGCAGGAGGTAAAGTAAGCCAGGGAAAACTGCGAAGATAAATAAACATGCATCAAGTGGGAGGTGTGGGAAGTTCATAGTGTGTTTGCCTGCAGTCAAGAGGTCAGGACTGGTTTGAGTATGCTATCTCTCTTGTGTTGTTACATTTTGACATGTCATGTGGTGAAATGGCTCAATCTGAACACTCTGCATACATATACTGTGTTTTCAGATTGAGAATAAATGGTACAAGTGTGTGTGTGGGTGTTTGGTGAGTGAGTGAAGATATTTGGGCGGCTGTTAACAGTGCGGTCTTGAGAGCTGATGAGGTTGATTGAGGTGAGTATGGAGCAGCGTCGGAATGAAAGGGCAGGAACACGAGATCCCCTAGAAAACTCGACAACCAACGGCGTCGTCCGGCACAATTCCCACATGCGAAAATCGAGAGTGGCCCGGCCGGGGAGTGTGTGTGAGTGCATGCTCTTGTACTTTGTTGAAGGTGGCTAGGTAAGCATTTCCTTGTGTAGTATTTCTACAGTGCTATACCACATTTTGGGGACATTTTTATAGCCCCTTGAAAATTTCTCTAGATGGTGATCAGATTAACTTTCCCTCCCTTGAACTGCTAATTTTTGCTGTAAACAAGGAAGATAATATGGCTTTAAAGATGTTGCTGACCTCTAGTCATCGGTTATTGAAGTTGCTGATAATCCATTGTGAAATGACAAAAACGAAAAACAGTTTGTTGTGTATGTTCATGCTGGTGCCAAATGGAGCAATTGTACCTGCTGAGGTCAAATGTTGTTTGTAACCAGCTGGGATTAAGATGGGTGTGGCGAAGTAATGGAAGTGACATACAGAAGGGAGTTGGAGCATCCCAACAAACTTCTCCGTTGCCCCTGTCTATGAAAACTCGTAGTTTGAAAAATTTAAAATTCGCCTGGACCTACGATTGAGTTGGGGACCTTAAAAAGAGGATGCAAACATCACAACCACCCAGCTAAGGAACTTTGCCATAATGCTGTGTAAAGGTGTAAAATTTACATTCTTAATAGTTAATCAATTATTGCATTAGTTTAGCATCATTTCAGAACTCTCTTCTCAAGCCTTCAAAACTAAATTGTTTAGGAGTGTTTTTGTGTATTGTAAAATAGTGGAGCGGTTTTAAAAGGGAGTTTTTTCTGTCCTGTTTGTTCCAGCTCACTTAGTAGATCTGAATCATCCATTAAGTCGTCTGTCGTATCATCCACAACTCAGGTGAGTACCATTGCTGGTACCTTTGAAAAATCACATCATGTATGACATGTCTGGTTGTTTCCTGAATATATAAATTGCGTATCACAAGCATTATATACTTCTGTTAGCATAAAAGTACTTGACTTTTGATTAAATTGAGATTTTACTGATGATGTACGTATAAATTATATTTCCTTTATAATCAATGTGAATAAAGACAGGATAAAATAAGTGTGTTGGTAACGCGTATTAAAAATTGTTCTTATGCAAAATATTATTACACTGAGTGCGCATGAATGCAGTGCGTTGTCTCTTTGGTGTTGACAGAATGAGGCGGAGGAATATCCTGGAAGTAGAACTTAAGCAAGGCTTCAGAAAATTTGGAAGTAAGCATAAATGTAGTAGGTTTTGGTATCATAAAGGAAGTGATAAGTTTTGATGATGAATTGCCAATCAAAAAAAAAAAATTCCCATGGAAAATAAAATTCAAAGCATTTGAACATAATGTGACTGGAAAGAAAGGGCATTGATGACAGTAACTTGCCAGTATCATGCATTGTGTTGGAAGTACAGTCGTCTGAAGTACATTTGGTGTGAATGTTTCTTTTGGAGGGATTCCTCTTTATTCAGCTTTTATATTGCCAGGGTTATTGAATTTGTGGACTGTTTTCCACCATGCGTATTGAAAGTTATACAGCCAACTCTTGATTCTAAGGCAGGATTTACAACAGCCCGTCACGTTCGTCCATCTTCCAGCCAAGCGATTTACAGCCAAACTTTGTATGTCCGTCGAAAGTTCATTGCTGCAAATTAATAAAAACAAAACTGTTTACAAATAGGAAAAAATTCTCCACAGAAAGTGAAAGCGGTATTGTGTTTCTAAGTACCAAAACCAACTATACACGTACGTAACTGAAATTAATCAAGGTAAAAAGAAATTTAATTGCATATAAAGCTTAATTTTATTATTTTTACTATTGCATAAAAGGAGCTAGTGTTTCCAAATGTAATTATCAATTAATCTTCAGGAATAATGTAACTTAATTTCATTTTACAGTTACATAAACAATCATGTAAAAACAAAACACTACACACACTACACAGTCTTATAAAGAACTCTGGATGAACGAGTAACAAAATGTGCAAGTTTAGAAGGATATAATTTCATCCATTTTAAGTTAAAGCATGCCAAGGTTTTGACGGACGGACGGATAGAATTAATGACCATCTCTGATTGGCTGTTGGTCACGTAATTGGCGGACGGACGTAACGAGTCGTTGTAAACCCTAAGACCCTTGGAATAACAACCCTATCGAAGTTACCTTTTTTTTGGGGGGACCATAAAAAAATTTTCCATTAACGACCCTCGAAATAACGACCCTTTTCCCAGGAATCGTGAAGGGTTGTAGAATCGAGAGTTGACTTTACTTTCATTGCCATGTAGGTTTAATAAGCTGGCAGTTCCACAGGTTTGTCGAGATTGACACATTAAATAAAAAGTTCACAGAATAATTCAAATAAGGTATTCTGCTCAAACTCAAGTCCTGCAGGTTGTGAACTTCTAATGATTTTGTAATATTTTCCAATTTATTATACATGTGCTTCTAAAGTTTTTAGAAACAGGCTTATTTTGTGACATTACACAGCAGACATTGTACCACTGGAAACACATTGTGGTAAAATTGCTATCTCCACTGACATGGCTACTCATGGTTTCAAGAATACAGTTGTTAGTGAGTGGTGGTTGTGATAGATGTTTTGTGAAATTTTGGAACAATTTGATCTACCCTCAACCCTAAACTGTCAAAGTTTGCAATTTTTCACAAGAAATCCATGTTCAATTATCTCTAGTACAAAAATGACAAATTTTAAAAATTAAATTTAGGTTTATTTTAATAGATAATATGTCTTCTGTAAGGGCCATCTTTCAGACAACTCTTGAGTTATTTCCCTCAACTGTTTTTCAATCTTTTTTTTTATGCCGTGAAAATGGATAACACGAGTTTCCATACAATTGATTGAATTTCTCCAGATATTTATTTTCATGATAAGTACACACACTAGCTATAATTCTTTTTCTGAGAAGGGAAATTTGTGATTTATTTAAGTGTGATGATGATTTTATGCAAGAATTGCCATATGAATCATTTTCACAATATTCATTTGTGAAAGTACCTGCAGAACACGTCATGTTTCTCATCAATTTAAAACTATTCTAACTATGTAGTCACTTAAATTGTATATACAAAGCAGTAAAGAAGCATAGTTAACATGTAAGAAAGTTATTCCATTGCAGACCAGCAGTACATGTTTATGTCAATATATTTCAAAAGAAAAATAAACAAATGCAGTAGATTTCAAATACAAAACCACCACACACAGAAACACATCTTTACTCCTTGAGACCAGACACAACACTAAAATGGTTGACTGCACCCAGCAATGGTTGAACATGTAACGACTTGCTACATGGATGGTCACGTCAGGTTTGCTTGTTAAAACATGTTCATCCATGCCACCTTCCATACTTTCCATACAACATACTTGCAAGCTTTATAGGATATTTTTTCTTCAATAAACGTGAAATGAACAATAATAGTGCTTATATAATTACTTATAATTTATTGCAGAAGTGTTCAAATGTGGTTGCTGTTCACACATGTTTCGGAGCCGGTAACTTCTAAACCAGTTTGAACCACAAAATGAAACTCGTAGATTTTTGGTGAGTACCAGTAGACGTATCCATGGGCAAAAAACAGAAAAATTTTACGTGGTACCCTTTAGGTAGTATTCATTTTCTATTCAAATGTGTGATTTGAATTTTTTTATTTTCCTCAACAATTTGTTAATGTCATAGAAGTCAGCAGTAGACATGAACCACTGTCTTTAGATTTTTAAACTTTTTATGTCATGTAAATAGACCACAAAACATGTGAAATTCAGTTTTCAATTAAATGTCTGCAAACATGACATTGTTCTCAACAAGCGTGGAACAAACAAAGCAGCATTTACATAAGAACTGGAGTACTCGTAGACAAAGAATGTGTGCAAAATTTGAATACTCATAAATCACTCGGATGAAAGTATTTCAATACTTTGGCTACCATTGGAGATATCTAAGAAACTCCTACAAATATAATTCTGTGATATTTTGAACTCAAACACTCCCATCACTAGCATCCAAACCCCACACACTTTTTGGGGGGCCACGGTGGTGTAGTGGTTTAGACTACCCTACCACCAAGGTGAACCGGGTTTGATTCCTGGTAGTGTTGCCCCCGGATTTTTACCTGTGGGAATCATGCCAGACGATGCCTCTGGTCGGTGGGATCTCTCATTTACCCCGACCTTTCATTCTGGCACTGCTCCATACTCATCTCGCTTCGCCCAAATCAGTTCTCCAGACCTCAATGCTAAGAGCCACCCAAATATCTTCACTCGCTCACTTTTTGGGAAGGGGTGGAGGTGTGTGTTTCAGGATCAGTGTCTGTAAATGCCCTCCTAGTTCCTTTTACTGTTTTACCACTGGGGACTAGTGACAGCAGAATAAGAGCTTTGGATGGGGGGAAATTCAGGGTCTGCACGACTCTTTCAGGCAGCATGGTAGGGGTATGGCTTAATGTGTCATCGACAATGAGGTCATTAGAGGCGGAGGAGACATGGTAGTAAGCTGCTTCTAAGACAGAGGAAAATCTGAGAAACATTGGTGTGTGGTTGATATAATGTTATCACCACTTTAGTTTCCATTAGTGGTATTAAGTTTTGTGTGGCACCCACATTTCAGTTGGCCAATTCAGGGTAGCTCTTTTTTTTCCATAACGAAGATTTAATTTTTGTTATCCCTGAGTAATTTTGGTATTGGTCATTCCATGTAAAATTATCCAAAAATTTGCCCCCTTTAAACTTGACGGTCTTTGATTTTTTTTTCTTTCCCAATTTGGTTTTCATAATGTAGGAACTATCAGATATAGTAAAATACATTAATTTCTAGATTCTTGATGACGTAGTTTTTAAGTTAAACCATCTGAAAGAAAAAATCATTTTTTTTATTTTCATCCGATTACAAAATTGACTGTTACTTAGACTATAATTGTGATAAGAGGCTTAACTAAGAATCATTTTGTAGCTTATTTTTCAGGCTTTCGTATGGTGTTTAGGATTACCAGTTTAGGAAGTAAATTTTTTCAAGCTCACTCAATTCAAAATTTGAGCTTGAATATCTAAAAGTGCCTCGTTAAAATTTTTCTATATATTCACACACAAAATACATACTGTAGAATTGTTTGTACAAAATTTCATCATGGGATCATATTGGGCTCATATATCTTACAATTTTTTGAAATTTACCTTGTGCATGTTAACTATAGGTATGAGGCAGGAATTTTCATTGTTCAATTTAGAAACTTAACACCTTGACGTGTGACGTCTTTTTAACCTAATTAAATCGACTTCACCTCATCAATGCGAACCTTCCTGCCGCACCCAACAGAATTTGATTGACAGTACAATCTTCCAGATGCCATTAAATAGTACTGTTTACCCAACGGTAAAAGATGCATGCTCATATCCCGAAGAATAAATGAGCTTCTGGCTGAGCTGCTGAGATGACAATTCAAGACCACTTTGTACTATAGTGCGCTGAGGGATGACACTAGTAGTATTAATGGCCAACTTATGCAGCAGCTGGAACTTCGGCCGGCTGGTGACGTCACACGCCCAGAGAATGGCACGCCACTACGCCCCACCACCCAGACAAGGGCAAGCCGGGAGAGTATAAATACCGGTGCATGGCCCTTGCAACGCGAGTCTGCTCCTTCACCGCACTCCTGTTGCCGAAGGAACCATCAGAAGCAGTTCGTTCCATCACCTCGTGTGCTGGGGCTCTCTTCTGCCACCCAGGTCTTCTAGATCTTCGCTCAAGCCTTCGTAGACGTCTGCGTCCTGCAGACTACCTTCAGAAGCTCGCTTTGTGTAAGTCATCAAACACTTAACACTTTCATTCCCTTCAGGAAATCCAGGTCCCTTCCAGACAACACGTAGCGTTTGCTAAGTTGAGTTGTTCTAATAACCACTTAATCTTCCTACCTTGCCAATTTAGATCCAGGTCATCTTCACCTGTATACCGTAGCCAATTTCCATTAAACCCCTGTTTGATAGAAGGTAGTACAAACCACCACGTTTATTTCCTTTCAGGAATAAACATGTTTTATCCAACTTAATATTATTCCCAGTATTCTGTGTACCCTGCCTAGTAGACATCAGGTCCGCCAAGGGACAGTAGGAGACCGTGGAACCGTGGAATATTTTCTAATTCAGTTTTCCTAGTCTAGTGCAGGACTGCGAATTCCCCTTCAGGGATAATCATACGTCAAAACACACATTAGATGGCCACCCGTTCTGTTCACTCCGGTGTATAGAAAGGTAGAGGCACAACCACTAGGAATTCAACCTCTTGGCAGATAGACAATCAGTCCAGGTTATACTCCGTACACCGCGCTTCTGGTGCTGGACACGGGGATATGGGGCAGCCCTGGTCTGTCTATTGCAGTACGTGGAAGTACACTCCTAGATAGGGACTAACGTCACCTGCTCTACCTTTGCGGGGCTGGTAGTAGAAATCTTTCTCCTCGTGCCCTACTCCTGTCGGAGTGATATTCAAAGGAGGGATAAAAAGACTGCTACTGCCTCATAAGTACAAACAAGGGCTTAACTCCAGCCTGACTACCTGACAATCTTAAGTCACCGGGAACGAGTTCAAGCCACCCATAGCCTGGAGAGGCTGGTCCTCCTAACCCCCCTCCCCAGCTTTGTTTGAACTCCCCATCAAGACAGACGGAGAAATCCACCCCATCATCCAGACCTTCCTCAGGGGTGAGGGAAGTCCCCTATGGCATCGCCGACCCTGGATCAGGGGACACCATCTCTCAGAACCAGTCAGGACGACTAGCTGTGCCAGCCCCCGCCGACCCGTCAGCCCTCCAGGTCCCAGCTCATCACCACCACCAATGCCACAGCACAGGCCACCAATCACCCAGGTATAAAAGTGAGAGTTATCCCAGCCAGGTGTAAGATACTTCGTGCCATCCTTGATTTTGTGCCAAGCCGGAAAGCCACACTGCCAGTGCTCTACACTGGTCGGGCTCATGTTCCGCGCTAAATAATTAGAGTTAAACTCACCCCGGTTTGCCTGCCCTCTCACCCATCAAAACCTCTTAGGCCGTGACGAGTCTCAATAGTTATAGACTGTTCACTGTAAAATGAATACTTTTGAAAGCACTGCTTAAGAACTACTTTATGCAAGTTGTGTATTCTTCCACCTTAGGAAAATTTAACATTGGCATGGGCCTCATCACTATTCATGCATCGGTTAAGTGAAACTGTGAAATTATTATAAAAGTAAACATTTTATAAATCTGCTAATTTTACACACTGAGGCATTAAAATAATACAGAAAGCATAAGAAATAATTTAAATTTTCACTAATGGTTAACTAGCACTTTTTATTTGACGTTAACACATGGAACTACTTTCCATCAATTGTTACCAACTTTATCGGGTGCATGTCACTCAGTGCAGCTCGTTAAAATATATGCAGGCAGGGGCAGTGACATTTTTCTAAGGTTGAATTCTAAAGTGCTCATTTTATTGTGAACAGGATGTCACGCATCAACTTGATTATTCAATAATTATTGATAAACAAAGAAAAATTGTCCTACTTATAGCACCTTGAGCTCCCACTTTCAACACTGCTACTTTACATTCTCCCATGGTAAGTTTCAAGAATTCTTTGCCAGATGAAGTGATTCAGTCATAGACTCCATTTATTTTATTCTTAACGGAGGTAGTCTGTCCTGCCAGTAGAACATTTTGGATCCACAAGGGTCAAAATCTGGCTGATTGATACATCAAATACAACTTCTTCATCTTGCGGGTAAGAAAAGGATGGAGTAGGTCTGGTAGGATGGAGGAATTTCAATTTCACTGTGTCTGTGGCACAGTCCTTAGAACTAAAGCAAGCCACCACTTGTCTCCATAGTTGCATGTTACACATCCTCTTATTTTTTCAAATGTTAGTGTTTGTTTTAGATCTCCTGGCAGAAAATTTATGCGACTCATTATCTGATTCAGAATGAAAAGTGTGGAATTCCTGGGTGCCAGGTATAGATTTGGTAGCAAGAAATCACTCTTCAAGCAATTCTTCTTCTTGGTTGTCTTGACTAGATAAAAAATATAACCCTGTGGACTGTAACGGTGTCATTATTTGATCTTCATCTCGTCCTTGGAGGCTTGCCCTCAATGCAAGTATTACCACAGTCCCGTCTGAGCTATCACAAACTTCTTTCCCATATGCTGTTGCATAGAAATGCCACTCAACCTCGATTACAAACTGACTTTCATGATGGCATATGTTTGGAAAATTTGTTCTGTTTTTGAACTAAGCCACAGAACCGTCTGAGAAATAGTAAATTTTTTCCAAATTTTTAATCGGTCCTGAACCAGAAATATAGATTAATTTCTTCTGAAATAAATGGTCAGCAACTGTTTCACGTGTGCCAATGTGCCGAATCACAGATGTGCTGATTCTGTAATGCTGATTTGCCGATGTACGAAAAAGTAAATAAAGTAATAGAACAACACAACGAATCATGTAAGTTCACGTAGACAAAATAGATATTGGTGTTTATTTATAAGAATACTTATTTGTGAACACAAAACAGTAAGCTTGAGTAATGTTGTTTACATGTTTTGTTGTTGTTGACAGTTTAGTGATAGGCTTGAAACAAAAATGGTGGATTGTTTTTATATACATATTGGTTCTGCAGTGTACAGGATTAATGTTACTTGCAAAATACGTACTCTTAAACCTTATTCTTCCAAAAGAAAAAAACAAAATGTAGACTAATTGATGATTTGTGCTTGGTGATTTGCTACACATTTGTGTTGGTATAAAGTATTTGTTTATGACCAGGAAGATACAAAATAAACAAATGTTACAGAATTAATTTTTAAACGTGAAAATGTTACACATGAACTCATAAATTCAATAGAATCTTTTTCATAATGAATCTTGAAATTTGTACCCATGACATCAAAGAGCATGTAGATCTACATTCATGCAGCAGTGGTATCTGGCTACAAATTTCATATTTATGTGGAAATGCTATAAAAGGTGGCCACAGCAAAAGCAAACTGCAGAATTTAGGCAGGGTGTGTGTGTGTGTTTTTTTATTTTTTTTAAATATATATATCTCACATCATCCCATATTCTTGGCTAGTTGTTTTGCCATTGATAAAAGATTTCTGTACACTGTATATCTGAAAGCTAAGTGGTGTATAATTCATGTTATGGTTGTGATATAATGTTGATTATGTCGTGATTTAACATGAGGAAGGTAACCATGAGTCAGTTTTTACAATGTAAAAATAACAATTTTTATAAAGGTTTGTAATTGTTGACAGACTATTCGGTTTCTGGGAACAGAATTGAATCTATAACATGTAAGCACGGGATTGTACTTTCATTTTTTCAATTTGCAGACTTTTTTAAAAGCATGTTATTTATAAAAACAAGTATGGTGTGTGTATATTATGTCACATGCTTCCCTCTGGTGCAGAATTGTGCTAAACATGATGATGTGCTCCCCAGAGTTCGGTGGGGAATAAGCAGCGGCGTCGAGGGGCAGCGGCAGTGCAGGAGATAAAGCACTTGCAGAACACAGTGAACTTCCTGATACCTCAAAGGAGTTTCCAGAATGCTGTGCGGCAGATTGCATTGCAGATTGCGTACGGACACACGTTCGAGGGGCTCAGGTCAGTCCCAACCACAGTTCCACAAACTGACAGGCCAGCTTCTCCACTGTGCTGCTGCTTAATGTCTCTGAAACAGGAAGGGTATACGTAGGCTTTTCACAGTTTTTCCTGCACTTTCTTGCCTATTTTATATCCTTCCATAAGTTGTAAAATGACATATTATTTTTCCCCCGGGTTAGTCATAACAAGGGACTCGAAAATTTTGTGATCTTAAAATACTTGTGAAAAATTAATAGGAAAATGTGAAAAATTTTTGTGCTATTCCCATGGCAAAAGTTACAAGCAGCAATAGATGTAGATTTTTTTGTATACTATACACGTGATTTTTTTTTGGGCAAAATCTACTATTTTGTATATTGTTTCAGTGAGGTTGTCTTGCATCATTTTATTTTCTAGATGTAGAAAATATTACATACTACTTCAATAGAGTTTTTTGTTTCCTTGGGTGTAGTGCTATATTGGAGTATAGGGTTACACTTGAATTAGGATTTTACTTGAATATATCAGAGCTTCCGCTTGCTTGCAATTTACACATAACTAAACACTTTTCAGGCCAGCCTGACTCACATTATTAAAACCTAAGAGTCAAATTTTACTCACTATTTTTTCGTTTCACACTGATATAATCATTAACTAACAAATCTCACATGATTCTGGCTAAAACTAAAAATCATTATCTTTATAAACTCTTAACAGGCCTTTTCAATGCTTTCGTTAAAGAAATAAAATTATAAAATGATCTGTTTACCGTTTTCGTGTTCGTTTCCAACAAAACATTGTTACCATTACAATAAAAATTGTGTATTTTCCATTCCCGATTGGAAGCAACTTATTAAAATCAAGCTTTGAAAAAACACTAGGCATAACGTGTCAACCTGTTGTTGTGTTGTGTGTTTTTTTTCCTTCTTCTTTCAATAATCTGTATTCCACAAATATATAACACTGTGGTTAACTTTAGAGTACTGTATTATTGTATAAATGAAACTTTACCTTAATATCTTCTATAACTTGTAATATTTATTTATTTTTTAAATATGAATTAACAACAGCGAGAGCAGCAACGTGTTGGCAACGGCCGGTAAGAAATAGTTCACAGTTAAAATATTATTTTAACCTCATTTTTTGGTATACTATTTGTAAATTACACGGTGCCTATTGAAATATTTAAATATTTAGGTAGCCCTGATGGCAACATATCCCATTTTTACAGTTTAAAATAACAGCAGAAAATATTGTGAGTAGGCAGTAATGGTACAATGTTGTTTTATCGAGCGAGAGCAATTTTGAAGCAACTGTCTGCCGAGCGAGCTTTGTCGCTCTCTCCGTCTTTGTCTCTTTCACACTCGGGAAGTTTCACTTCCCTAGTACGCTGAAAATTCTACCCGTTTTCAATTGTAGCATATTTCATACTTATAACAGCAAAATAATGATTTTTGACTTTATAATTTACAACTGAAAAGAGATTTTAATGTTTGAATACTTATTTTAATATATTTAGATATGATGGCGGGGCAGAAACAAAGTGAAGTTGCCAGACGTGGTGAACCGTGACATGGCTTGTTGCTTTTTGTCAAACGAAGCATAAATTATACTTACTCCAGAAAATACTTCAAATTACCACATCATGTTTGTAGACGTGTATTTTTTAACCTACCTAAGCAAGTTACGATGTGGTGATAAATCTGTGTTTCCTCTGCAGTAATAAATATCCTGTTATGGTGTGATTCGTTAATGACTGTGAGTGAAATAGCGTGGCGTGCCTGTTTGGTGATAGTTACGCTGGATCTGTGTGTGCGTGATTTTAAATATTTGATTGTAACTATTTATACGTTGTAAATTTGAACTGTTTTTATGACGAAGTTATTTATTTGCATCCACGTATGTTTATCACAACTCTGTACCTTTGCCCTGGGTGTTTGAAACACAGTCGTATAACGTGATTTACCACCAATCCCAACAAAATAACCAAGCCCAGCCCCAATAAATTTCAATAAACCTAATACACAGTAAGTGGCAATACATATAAGTATGAGTGGAATAAAAGTTATGGTAGGCTTGTTTACCACTATATTTTAAGATTCTATAACAAAAAATGAGCGACACGAGTTGCGTGCTTGATTTTAATGTCGCTTTTTCGTCGGAGTGTTCCTTCGTTATTCGAACTGAGGCCGTCCTTTTAAAGAAATAACCCAACACATATCAATAACAAAAAGTTAAATACTACATTTCATTACCCCGCAGTTGTAACAGTGTTTAACACAGTCGCGGCAAAATATTAACGTGCATTACGTGTAATGTGCTATGTTGTGGAAAACAAATATGTTAATATAACCTAACTGTAAGAACTATCGTTAATTTAGACATTTTCAAAATGTCATAAAGCTGGCCTAAACTGTGAATATTTGTACGAAATGGTTTTTTTAAATAGACCTAAGACAGAATTCTTTGAAAAGCTGTAAACTTTAAACAACACATTTGACAGGTATAAAAGTAGAAGTCACATTTCAATGATTAATTTTAGGTGTAGCGAAAGTATATGAACACATGTACACACAATGGCATGTAAACATTGATTTTGACTGATGCTATATGGCAGTCACATGGCAATGTTTGTTTACATTTGGTGGAAGGATTCGAAACAGGCGTGCAAGTAGATATTTAGCAGGGCTCCGAGAAAGTTGCTTCCAATGGGGAATGGTCTATAGTTCTCACCTGGTTACCATACATAACATAAAGTTAATCAACATGACATTTATTTATATTAATGTTTTCAACTATAAATTTAAATGACAGCAAGTGTTTTTTCCCCTCCTCCTCCCCATCACCAATAAGATTCCTTCTGTTGTGTTGCTTTCTTTTTATCACAAAACTTAACCTAGATCCTGAGTTTTCACTGCCTCTAACCACATCTAGCAGATGGACTTATAAATTAACTATTATTACAATTACATAATAATGCACAGTGACGTGTGATGCTTACTGGCCCATGCTTCTATGACTTTGTTTCACCTGTGCATAATTTTTCCCTAACACACTGGATGGGGTCTGAACATGTGTACTAGCTACCAGAGTACCTACAGATTACTCCCTTGTTGCAGGGAGCAATACAGACGCATCAGTGTTATACTCTGGTAGTCACCCGTGGTCATTAAGCTATATGCCATGCCACTCCCTCAGAAGATGAAGTATGACTGAGCCAGCGGACCGAGCAGTCGCCGTTCCCCCCCTACCCCCAACCATTTAAGTAGTTCAAGGGCTCACCGAGGGATAGCGCCACCCACACTCCAGCCAGCAATGAAGGCCCAGCAGACAGCTCTGAGCTCCACCCACGAACAAGTGACTGACCATCCCCACCATGCAGCCCCGGCAAGGGCAAGCCGGCCGGTATAAGTACCTGTGCACGGCAGAAGATTGCCAACAAGCATGTCAGGACAGACACAGGAGCAGCAGTGGCCCCATCTCAGGATGCCATGACCATCATGCAAAACTGGGCGGACATCCAAGAACTGAGCCAGGCCTTTGAGCTTTCCATGCCAGCAAGCCACCTGAAAGCCCCAGTACTGTACTGGATACATTACAGAGTCAACAATGTTGTACACTTCAAAACCATGAAGAAGTGCAAAGACAGCATCACATCTTTACTGATGCCAGCCGTACCAAAGGAAGGCCTGCTAGAAGCCAGCTGGGTACTCACCAGATCTTCCACGCACCTCACAATCTGCATCGAAGGGGATATCTGCTACAAAGTAGAAAGTCTCTCTGTGGCAGCTACCCTGTCAACCATGGCGGGGCAAGACATGTACCTGTACTTCACAGCTGTCCGCATGGTCATCAAGGGCAGGTACATTTTCCAGGACAGAGATGTCGTTCGTCACATGCTGCATCTCTGTGGTGAACCCACGAGCTAAACAAGCTCTTACACAGCAACGACTGAAACCCAGACAGATCTCCCAGAGCCGCTGATAACCAAGAGAAAGATGAGAGCTACATAAACTACACAGCATCTGCAGCCAGCACCAGCCGCAATGAGCGGTGAGGTGCCGTCGCTGTAGAGCATCATAGTCCAGGACATCTCAGTCATCACCAGCTCCACCTGCGAGCGTGTGGCGCAGACACCATTCAACCAGAATATCCAGACTGTCTCCAACACCACTAAGAAGGGAAGCCAGCAGCCATCCAGCAAGTGGAACCAGAGGCAGCAAGAGAAGCCCCATGAGAAGAGAGAGCCCTGGTACTTTGTGGTGCTGAGGGGAGGCTCAGGCAGTGCCAGTGTCTCGGAGACTGTCATCACCGCCGCCCTGACCACCACTGGCAACACACCGGAGCGCTGCTGGCACATTCGCAGCCAGGCCCTGAGTAGACTTCAGCCAGGATTCTTGGCAACAACAGGGCCAGAAGAAGACTCTCTGGCAGCACACAACACAGGGCGAGGAAGTGCTGGAGCTGGTCTCGTTACTAGATGCAGCGCTGCCTCACCTGCCTAGGTACACGAGCCAGCCTTGGGCTGAGGAACACAGGTTCCTCCACAGGCTTAGCCCCAGCTTCCAGTAGAGAGAGGGGACCAGTGGTCCGAGGTTTTGGGTGCTATATATACAGAGCAACACACTAAGAACATAACACCCTACATATACACAAAAACTAAGTAACTTAACACACAACACTCCCTGACCGCAGTGTTTGCAGGCCCCCTGGGCCGGAGTAATTTTCCTGTTGGCTTGGGACAAGTTTGAACAAAACTACTGCGGTCTGGACAAAACACAACATTTGGTCCTCATACCTCATGCTGCCAGGAAGGTACTCAATACAGACAACACACTACACAGCCAGAATTAGCAATAGTTAGGCGCACAACACATTCAGGACACATGTAACACTTAGATACACACACATAAGACACAAGGATTACATACACACTTCCCAATTATGTACTTAGCCAGGAAATTATCTGTAAATTTGTAAATATTGATGTAATACTCCCTAGATATTTATTTGTTTATTCGTACACACACACACACACACACACACACATACATATACATATATATATATATATATATATATATATATATATTCAAACTAGTTAAGGAACTGCTAGCATCTAAGAAACCTCCTACTAACCACAGAACATATTCCAAATGACGCACCAATAGGATAGCTAATTTAGGATGATTCAAAAAGATATTGCTAGATTATTACTAACCACAGGACTTTTGTCACTTTTAACTAACATTTACCTAGTAATTCCTTAACTAACTACTCTCAAGACCTCGCTGTTAAGAGCCACCCAAATCTCTTCACTCTCTCTTAACTAAAACAAAAAACACAGAAACACAATAAAAATTAAATAAAAAATAATAAAACCAAGCAAAAATCAAGAAATATATATTTTTCTAACACAAACTGACACCTGATGCCTATGGGAAAGTTTGCAGCTAAATGACACTACCTTTAGGGAATAATAAAACCGCAAGATAAATTCCCCCCTCTTCACTCACTCATGCCTTCAGTGCAAAGGATCACAATCTCTTTCGTGGCCATTTTTTCATGGATGCCGTCTAAGGTGGGGTTGCCTGGTGGCTGTCATGGCTGTTGGGACATACTGAATGCCACTATTTAATCATTTAAATGTTTTTATTTAATTTTACAAAATTCATCCCATATATTCAAAACCCTCAGTTAACACACAAGAATTTTATTTTATCCTCTCTCATAATTTGTCATGTTCACCACAAATCCATGGTAAGTGCAGAGACTGAAAGGTCAAAGTGCATAGACCCGCAAAACCGAGAGAGACATTTATTTGGGGAGCGGGCCCCCTTAATTTTCAGCGTTTAGATCACCAGTTGTTATTCGGCTATTATAAGAGCCACAACAGCCCTGACAGCTCGCTCCACCGCTTCGTGTGCTGGAGTTCTGTGACCGTTCACCTAGACAAACCAGAAGCTCTTCAGCTCCATTGCCAGCATCCAGACATTCCAGAGGATCTCCCCCGGCCATCCCTGAAGAAGTTGCCAACCTCCCTAGCTGATTGTCCTTGGTAATGGGCTTCCCCATGACGGTTCAGGAATTGGCCCCATTAAGTCCCTTCAGGACACTGTAGAGAGTAGAGAGGGAAAGTTAACAGCTACCTAGTCAAAACTGCCACCCCCTAGTTTAGGACCAGGTCCCTTTTAGGTGAAAACCTGCATAGTTTACACTTCTGGTCAGCCCAAGGTAGTTAGGAGGTAGTATGGGCCATCGTGTTTATTCTCCTCCCTGGAATAATAAAACACGTGTTCTGACGTACATTGACTTTAATTTCCTTAGTTAACTGTGGCATTCCCAGTAAACACCACTCCCGCCAGAGTACAGCAGGAGACCAGGATTTCAAACCACCTTATTTTACAGTCTTGTGTAGGACTGTGGGCTCCCCTCCATGGACTTGTACGTCGAAACGACACACATGCTTGATGGCCACCCATTCTGTGCCCCCCTCCCCTCTCCCGTTTACAGAACGGTAGAGCCCCAACCATTAGTCATAAAACTCCTAAGGAGGATAGACCACCAGGCCAACTTGCACTCCGTCTACGACACCATTTGAGTTGCCAAAGGAATTATTTGATTGGTTCTGGGAGGCATGCCCGACAGTGTCGTCGGAACGACTCTGAGAAAACCCGACCTCCAACCATCACATCGCTTGTGTTTGCCAGTTGGGGTAAAGATACGGCTCTGCGTCGGCCTGGTCGCCGCTGCGGCAGAACACTTCTAGCCAGGGACCGATCATCGCCCACTCCCCTCTTGTGAGGCAGGTCTTAGTCCCCCCCTCCACCATGCTTGCACAAAAAAAGGGGTAAGGATCTGCAGGAAAGACAGACCATTGTCACTTACACATCTACATGGGGCTGCACCCCCTCCGATAAGGCATTCTGCCAAGATTACCCACAGGACCAAGCTCAAGCCGCCCGCAATTTGGTGGGGCGTCACCCATCTATCTTTGCAGCTCCCCAGAAGATGCCGGAGACCCTGCACCCTGCTGTTGCTGGTCTAAGCCGTGTAGAGGAGGTGCCGCTGGGCATAGCTTGCCCGTGGTTCAGCGTGCAGCACAGCTACAATCAAGACCGGACGTCCGCCAGCAGTTCCAGCCGCTGCATCATCATCTGGGGGCCCACCGGCTCTATCTTCGCCGCCAGCAGCCGTCACCCATCTGCTGGACCGACTGTGCCACCCAGCCGCTCAAGCACTGGAGCAGGTAAACTAGAGACCTCCAGTTACACCACCCGTATGTAGCCAAGCCAGGACTCGATTATGTACCAAGCAGACAGGCAACTTGACCTATCCTTTACACTGGTCAGGCCCCTGCGGGTTAGTGAGTTTTGAACCAGCCGTAGTAACCCCTTGTAGGATGGTCCCACACAATAAAAACCTAGCTCTTGCCATGATGTATCTTCAGACTGCACCCAAAAGCTTCATGCGTCAAGAACTAAGGGTTTTTCATGGCGTCCAACGTGGAACCTAAGCAATTTTGTGAAACTGCAAGTTAAGTAGAACCGGGCCAGTATGACCCGCGAGCACAAGAGACTAACTGGGCGTCAAGACTGATTCCGATTCCGCTACCGGACTTCGGGAGTCCAAAATAACCTCGTAGTGCCCAAGCATACCAATCAATATATTGTATGCAGAGTTAAGTCAGAATGACCCCCAAGAGGCCGCCATGGCCGAAGCCAGGGATAACTGATGTCATATAGATACATGCCTTGGTACCAAAGTAAATTCAATCACGTGTACCCACTGTCAAAACGTGTTTTACTACCAGTGCCTAGACTGGACGGATGAAGTACGCTACATGGACGGATTGGAGTACCGATGCAATGATTGCCACACACATCAGTCCGTATTCTGCAGCTGGATGGGCATAGGGATCAATTTAGTACACTGCGTTATGTGCGCTCAACCATTTCACCATACTTGCACAGACTGGCCAGGAGAGTGTGTAACATGACCGGGATTAGTCTTATCGCTTTGAGGTGTGTCGACGTGCTGCAGAATATCGATTTAGTAAGGCAGGACCCCAAATTAATCCAGCACTCACCCTAGGTTCCAGTGAGCCACAATTGTCCGAGATTGCTGGACATCTATACGAGGATCTAATCATCTTCACCCAGGAGTGTGAAAAAGAATTCCGTAAACTTGAGGTGCCAAGCAAGCAGTGGGTGACGAGCACCCATAAACAACTCCATGGCCGCGCCCTTGAGTTGTGGAATAAATAACTGCTCTAGCTATGCGCGCTTCTGTCAATGCAATTCTCTGGAGAAGAGTTAGTAGCCCATCTCACCACAGAATTTTATCGTCGAACTCAGGACACCCAAGAAGAGGCCGAGATATTCATTCGGAAGAAAGTCCGGCTGTAGTGGAGAATTTACCAGTCACGAACTGAGGAGTGCTGCGTTTGTAATATCGCTTGCATGCTTCTACCCCGAAGCTGGAGATGATTGAGGAATTAGTAGAATGAGCCCGTGAGTGTGAAAGGAATTTTAAAGTGCAAGCAACGCTCGACTAACCCCGGGTCAGTATGACAGCTGAGCTCGAAAAGCAAACAGAAAGAAAACGAAACACGCCTCCTTCGCCGTCTCCTCACTCCCTACCCTCTGTTACCTAAGTGCTGGTTCTGCCAGGAATGGCATTTTAACCACAACTGCCCTATCAGGCAGGCCAGGAGCGGGTGGGGATAGAGAGATACAGCAGTGATGTCAGCCCCCTCCGCACCAAGAGAACAATAAACAGACTAGCTAGGTGGAAAATGCCATAACCATGGTGAGAAGTGGCAACCACCATCGGGATCGAAGGACCCATCTTCAAAAGATTAAAGGGAAAAAGTAAACCCCCAGAAGCACTACATATAAAAGTGGGAATTAATGGCAGAAAGATACTTGCACTGTTAGATTCTCCCGTGACGGGCAACTTTGTATGGAGTGATGTTCTGACCCCACAACAAAGAGCATCACTTCGTCCACAAAAACACATAGTGCGAATGGTCCAGATGATGCAACTCTTAGTGTTAAAGGTCGAACCACGCTCTTGTTAAAACTATACAAACACTTCAACCTGACTGAATTTGTAGTCTCGCCAGACATCACAGAAGCTGTGATTTTAGTCCACCCTTGATTAGACCAGCAACAATGCATCCTAGACCATGGACAAGGGAGAATATACCTAGGAGACAAGAACAGGATCGTCGTAAACTGGGAACACAGTCCCACAGCCGTAATCCTGCCGCCCATTAACCCAGATGAAATAAAACACCAGCTGAAAGAGCCTGAGTTTACCCAGCTAAAACAGATCTTGAATGAACACGCCAGCATGTTGCGTCAAACCCGGATCATTCAACACGAGATTTGGACAACCACAGAGGCCCCGGTTTAGAACCACGCATACCGATTGTCCGCCAAGAGGTGGCACTTAATAATGAACCAAGTGCAAGAGATGAGATGAAGGAACACTGGATATTGTAGCCATCATGTAATCCATTAGTGGTACTGGTACCGAAGAAAGGTGGCCAGCTGCGTTCCTCTGTGAACTATAAGGATTTGAATGATGTCATGCACCCCATCGCACCCCGCCAACAATAAACCTAGCCCACACGCCGAGAGATATAGGGGAGGCCATAATCCTTAGTACCATAGACATGCAGTCTGGGTACTGGCAGATTGTGGTCCACCCAGACAGCCATAAATACACTGTGTTTACCACTCCCGAGGGTGAAACCCTACAGTTTAGAGTTATGCCTTTCGGATTAAAAAATGCACCAGCCACCTTCCAAAGGCTCATGTCAGCCAAAGTGCTCACCAGCTACATTTGGCAATTTAGTTTTATTTATCTGGACGTCGTAATAGTTTATTCCAAGACCTAGGAAGAGCACTGCGGGCACCTCCAAACAATCCTGGATTGCTTGGAACTACACAATCTAACCTCAAACTGTCAAAAAGTCACTGTGGCAAGATGTTGATAGACTATTTGTGTCACGTCGTGTCCCCAGAAGGAAACTACCCACAAGCCTCATCAATATGAGCAATTGAAAAGGCAGAAGAACACACCACAAAGAGGCAGTTGATTTGTTTTCTGGGATTGTGCAACTGGCTGCGCGACTCCGTGCCTGACATTGCCAGCCAAATGGCCCCCCTACACCCTCTCCACGAGTTTCACGTGGCCATATCCGGTCCACATAGCCCTCTGGAAGAGGGGCCAACCGCCGAAGAACCAAAACCAGCTCCCATAAGTGAAGTACTTCAATAAACTGTGTGAATCAGCCGTAAATTGCTGAGACAGTGATGTGTGAAGAGAACTGTATGGAGGCAAAATGCCATCTTTAAGGGATTACAGTTCTATATAATTTCCAAGGGGACAGAAATTTCTTTTCATCACCAAGATGAACCTCAATGGCACCAGAGGGAGGGGCAAATTGACATGTGACGCTTACTGGCAATGGAGGTCCAGCAGAGAGCCTTTAGCTCTGTCCATGAACAAGTGACTGACTACCCCCACTATGCAGCTCCGCCGAGGGCTAGCGAGCTGGTATAAGTAGCTGTGCACGGCAGAAGATCGCCAGTTGTTCGTCGGCTCTTGTTAGAGCCACACCAGCCTCTGCAGCTCGCCCAGAAGCTCTTCAGCTCCATCGCCAGCATCTACCAAACCTTCTAGAGGATCTCCCCGGCCATCCCTGAAGAAGTCGTCAACATCCCTAGCCCATTTCCCTTGGTAACAGCTTCCCCACGATGGTTCAGGAAGTGAGCCCCTTAAGTCCCTTCAGGACATGGTATAGAGTAGGTAGGGAAAGTTAACAGCTACCTGGGAGAAACTGCCACCCCCTAGTTTAGAACCAGGTCCCCTTCACCTGGAAACCTGCATAGTAAGGTAGTTAGGAGGTAGTACAGGCCGCTGTGTTTATTCCTCCCCAGAATAAAACACGTGTTCTAACCTACATTGACTTTAATTTCCTTAGGTGACTGAGGTTCCCAGTAAACACCACGCCCGCCAGAGTGGAGCAGGAGACCAGGATTTTAAACCACCTGATTTTACCATCTAGTATAGGACTGCAATCTCCCCTTCAGGGACCCATACGTCGGAACCACACACATGCTCAACGGCCAACCATTCGGTGCACCCCAGTTTACTGTACGGTAGAACCTCAACCATTAGTCATACTGTTACGTTTTATTTAAATGGATGTAGGGTTTTATACTTTATATTTATGTACAAGTGGGGGCTTAGGCGTAACTCAAAGGTGAACACTGTTTATCTCTTTATCATCCCTGTATTGAAATCATGTACAATCGACTCTATCTATCGTTATTCAGGGGACAGTCAAGTCCATGCATGCAGGATTTCAGTAGATGCAGTTTCCGACATGTACAGGACTTCAATAAAATACAACTTCTAACCTTATAAAATTTATGTTGGTATTAGTAAGAGCTGTACATTACCTGTGAATATATTTGAGCTAGTAAACACAATAAAAATGGGAATTTAAAAAAATGTTATTGTAAATAATACATTAAAAAAACATTTGACCTAAATTTGTTTAAATTTAAAAAAATGTCTCAAAATACTCCACACACTCATTCAGCTAATGGCCAGTTTCACCAATTATTCATTAAACTCTGCTTAACTAAATTAAGGTAACATTTTAACTCTTCATTTACCAGCGTTTAAGGTCGGAGCATTTCACCATGCACATTTAGCAGATAATTAAACCCGTGTAGTAAATCCAAGTTTAGAGCCCAACATTTGAATAAAATGATTTTGCTCACTAATCTATGGAATCTGAGTTGTGTTGTCTTTGGAATCCTGGTTGAAAGAAACACGTCAATTTAAACAGTGATGGAAACTGTGTGCCAACAATTTTATGTTGTAAAATACCAGTACAAAATAATGCCAGTGAATGGAAGATCGCAAAATTGAATAATAATTGCTGCAGATTTTAATTCAGCCAACATATAACATAATTTTTCGTGAATCATATTTTCATTGTCCTCGTGCTTCAAATTGTTTGTTATCTGAGTTGTGTTGTCTTTGGAATCCTGGTTGAAAGAAATACGTCAATTTAAACAGTGATGGAAACTGTGTGCCAACAATTTTATGTTGTAAAATACCAGTACAAAATAATGCCAGTGAATGGAAGATCGCAAAATTGAATAATAATTGCTGCAGATTTTAATTCAGCCAACATATAACATGATTTTTCGTGAATCATATTTTCATTGTCCTCGTGCTTCAAATTGTTTGTTATTGCTCCCATGTAGATAAACTAGCATATCACAGCAACAAACATTAGACTTCATCGTCAAACATACTGTACCTGGCTCAAAGAGCTTATAAAGTACAAACAACTATTTAATGTAGGCTAATCGTTTTACATGACATACATAATATTAGTCATTAATTTAATATTAAATATGTTTATGACCTGTATATTTTGCATAGCCAATCTCACTTACTTTTTTGTACGTATTCATTTAACAAATATCAATCAAAACTACATCTCAGGGACTGCAATTAATATTGTGATCGCAATGAAGGTGCCTGCCGAATTTGTTCATCATAACCTTCAAAGTATCGGAATATGTTTCGGCAGCCATATTTCTTTCGTAAGCGGAGTTTAAATGTTAACCGGCCTAAAATGGGTGTTTAATCTTAAACTCGGATAAGTTAAAGTTAATCTCATTTTGACAGTGGTGAAATGCAATCGATCAGTAATCCTAGTTAATTTGTTCTTAAACTCGGCTTAGTAAATAAAACTTGTGTGGTGAAACTGGCCCTAAGAGGGCACGGAGAAGTTATTGATCAGGCAGTGTGTTCACGGCGGATGAGTTTGGAGGGAGTGGTGGCGGCGGGAGGATTACCGCTCCACGCTGCTACTTGTTGCTGAGTGCCGAAACCTTGCGCTTGTGACAAATGTCTGTCTTTTAAAGAAAATTAGTTATAGTTTACTGCACATAAAACTTGTCATTTTGAGACAAAAATAAATATATAAGATTAATTATAATTTATTTCTTCACTGTCTAATAATTAATCATTCAAAACCACGTCCTCTGATTTCCCCTGTCGTGAGTTACACTGCACTGGGCTCTGTGCTTACCTGCCCATTATTAGACGGCAAAAGGCATCAAATAGGTTCTTACATTTTGTCACTTTATTCAAAAGATGCGTGTCTTATTGAAATCAATTAATATAAATCTTCCGATTTCCCCGCAGAAGTTACTGAAACTGAATTTTACACTTATAATACAAGTCGCTCGATGTTCAAACAATTTTTGGAGACAAGGGGACTTCAAGTATATTCTTCTGGGCATATAATTGTATTCGCGAAGATGCTGCCCCTTGAGTTAAATAAGTATTAAGTTTTAAAATCATATTAATTTTACGCCAGATACAATAAAACACCAACCTTATGGGGGGGGGAAAAAAACACCTTTCATCGCAAAAGAAAACATCTTTTCAAATAATAATTCCTCGTTAAAATGTTTTGCATAACATTTTGAGGTGAAACCATTTGCATTGAAATACAAGTCATGTTAGTTGCAATATTTTGAGCGACGCATAATCTTGATAAAATTGTTTTCCGTGCGCACTTTACTTGCTCTGCTGCCGGCAGGCGGCATGTGGAAGACAAGCAAAGCGGGCATGGCCAAGAGAGAGAAAGAGAGGATGTGCTTTATCGTTTGCTCTACAACTTCCCCTCTTGCCAGCATGGCCTCTAAGGTGAGGAAGGAAGGTGTGTGGCTGAGAGAGACAGAAAGAGGGGTGAGAGAGAGGATGCTAGGTTGCCTCGCTCATTGCTATACTATAGGTAACCACTTCCCCTTATGGAGGCGTGTAGGGGAAGCAGCAAGCCGGTCTCGCCCATCGCACCACATCGCAGTGTCGACAGACATGTAGAGAAGACAAGGACTAGACAAAGCACCATAGAGCAGTTATAAACGGCGGAACGCGTGACGTATTTCACATCCAATTACTAGAGGTTTGCATAAACAACCAGCTTAAAAACGATAGTTGCGGGAAATATTAGGTGAAGGAACCCAAAATATACTTTGATCGATGCTCCATGCAATAAACGATACAAGCGGTTTATGTTAACATTATCTACATAGGGATTTCGCCAGCACCACAAAACAATGTTGTTGGATGCTGTTTATCCATACATGCGTTAACGATACATCGAGAGTCAACTGTAAATTATATCTCGTTTACAAACCTTAGTTAGTCTAACTCGGAGGAGCTCTTATTAAGTTAACTTGGTTACATTGTGTTAATTATTATTATTTATTTATTTATTTACTTACATTAAAGCCAATCTGAATAGTTTCTAAGGGCTAACTTCACCTTGTTCTTGATGCCGTAGGCTGATGACTAGATGTATGTCGGTGGACAGCACACTCCCATCTCTGGACGTCTGCAGTGTCTCAACGATAAAGACCTTGTTTGCTGTGTTTCCAGCTGTAATATTTGGCCCGTGTTTAGTAACAACTGGCCTTGCCTGAAGGGGTTTGTTTTTAAGCGCTCGAGGCTTCGATCCACTTCCTCCTAGTATGTTTGTGCTCACGTAATCAGGCTAGCATGCCTATTGCTGCACGTAACAATACAACCTCTGATGAGGATAGACCACTAGGCCAGTTTGCACTCCATCCACCGCACCATTTGAGTTGCCGGAGGGAGCATTTGATGGGTTCTTGGAGGCTTGCCTGACTTAGGGCCTTCACCCACAGTCGTCGGAACGACTCTGAGAAAACCCAACTGCCGCACCGCTTGTGTTGTGCCGGTTGTGGTAAAGGTACAGCTGTCCATTGACCCATCCGCCGCTGCGGCAAAACACTTCTAGCCAGGGACCGATCATCGCCTGCTCCCCTCATGCCTTACACCAAAAGGGGTGGTAAGGATCAGCAGGAAAGACAGTTGACTGCCTCTTACATAGCTACCTGGGGTTGCGCCCCTCCGATGAGGCATTCTGCCAAGATAACCTTCGGAACCTAGCTCAAGCCACCCGCAACTTCACCCCAGTTCCCTCTCCATCTATCTTTGCAGCTTACCAGAAGATGCCGGGGACCTCACACCCAGCTGTTGCCTCCCTGTGCTGTGGAGAAAAGGTGCTGCTCGGTGTAGCTTGCCCATGGTGCAGTGTACACCACAGCTACTGCCAGGACCGTATGTCCGCCAGCAGTTCCAGTTGCAGCAGCATCTGGGGGCTCATTGGCTGTACCAGTGCCGCCAATAGCCGCCACCCATCCGTTCAAGCACCGCAGCAGGTAAACCGGTGACCTCCAGTCACACCACTCGGCACGTAGCTCTACCCCGAAGGAATATGCTGCAAAGTGCAGGTGGAGTTGGGTTACAACTCAGTTTACTTCTGGAGGTGTTAGTTGCCATTCTTATTTTCTGCTGACCACCACTCTACTGAGTGTATGGCATAAGGAAGGTACTAGCTACCAGCCTTGCGAGAGTGGAACAGGTGACGATGGTCCCTAGCTATTGTGTACTTCCAAGGCCGCAGACGTACAGGTATGAGTCGTTTCATGTGCTGCTATGTCTGGCCCAGTTCTGAGCAGGGGACAAAGTATAGGTCGGACTGGGACCCGACCTGCTTCAACAGCAGCCGCCAACCACAACCACCGTAGCTAGGAAAGCAGCCACCCCGGACCGTAAAAGCAACTTTCGACTTTGTGTCTTTCAGACATGCCACGCTCCGGTCTGTCATCGTCATCAATCTCTAAGGTCATAAATTCTGGCAACACGAATATAACTATAATTGAACGTGATGACATCCTCTCAGCCTAAGGCCGTCGTGCGTCATCTAGCAGATATTCATAATATAGCTGTGTTTCTTATGCTGATGTCCCATAGTCTTCAAGTGAATATGTACAATTACTAAAAACATAAATGTCTTACAATTATGACAATTATTACACAAAAGAAATCAATTTCACCATTTATGTACCAATATATAGATATGCAAACTTCAAATAAGCTGATTTTCATAACATGCAGTCAACATTCTTGTATGTACTCCCAACAACATATTATGCAGTTACAGTTGATTTTTAAAATGCTTAGCTAACCTAGAGCCAACTATATCTGGGAATTATCTACATAATTTTAAACACATATTTATTATGCTAGGCCGGCGCTGAATTGGCCTTCCGCTTTACTAAGTGGATGACTGTGAAGGAGCATGGTCATGCCCTTATTGAAGGATTGCACGCCTGTGCAGGGTTGTGGATACTTGCGAGCAATGTACTTAACCTGCGCGTTGCATGCTCCCATAGTCCTGGCTAAGGTGGCCAGGTGGACGTCTTCGGATGTCGGCATCTCTGTAGGTGTTTTTTTTCCCATTGCCAGTCCCTGGGTCGATGGATTTGGTCTTTGGGGCTTCGGGTAGGGGTCATCTTCTCCCGCTCTTCCTCTCCCTTTGGTTCCCCGTTGCTCTGGCAGTCATGGCTATGGATGGGATCCTCGATGTTGTGATACCTCAATACCCACGATAATTTATAGTATCAAGTATCACATGAGAATATCCAAAATTATTAAATCTTAACATTGTGCTAATGGTATTTACCATACACATTTTTTCATCAAGCACAAATTTATAAAATGTCCATAATAGTGAAACTTTGTTGTTGCGATCCCATTCATTCCATTTTCCAGTATTAGTAGTTATTTTTGGATGGTCCTGACAACTAGCCTATATAAACAATGTTAGAGAATACAGCATGTTACGACTCTTAAAACATACATTTCCCGCATCCATCGATCAAATATCCTGCCCGAAAGCTAAAATATATTTGGAATAATCGTTTATCTATAAAATACAGTGGATTTTCGATGATTCATTCCCATTATTTACATTTCACCTTAATTCTCATCTGTACATTTGCCAAAGATTGTGCACATCATTTGTTTTTTAATGCAATGTGAATGCAAAACAACACTGATAATCGATAACTGGTGCTATCGATAGTATCGTTTACATTCCGTAACAGTTTTTCTTCTTCTTCCTACATCTTTACTGCATTCATAGGATGGCTACAGTGAGAAACCATTCCAAATTCTTATTCTTCTTACGTGTTTACTGCACTCTTAGATTGGCGGCAATGAGAATGAATCACACTATCTGACTCTGTATTCAACAATTGTGGTTTTGTTATTGTAAACGGAATTCGGAATGAGATTAAAGAAGAGGAAATATTTTAACCGTGCATGATTATTAGCGGAACTATCGGCTGCATGTTTGGTTAGAATTGTACAGGTTTGAAAAAGATTGGCAAGTAATGATTAGCCAAAATTGTTGCAAATAAATCAGTTGTGGTAATTTTAACCAAGGGATTGAGCATTGCTCGACTGACGAAGGAACATGAACGAAAATATTAATTTAAATAAAAATTTAATTTCACTTAAATCGAAAATTTAAGTTTTTACTTTATCATAAATTGACTTGAATAAGGTTTTTATTAACATCTTTGGGCTGTTAGTTTAACCAAAAATGCATTTTGAGATTATGTACAATATTTCTCAGGTCTAAAATCCAAGTCTGAATCCTTCGTTTTCCGGCATGCTTTGTTTTTTCTTGTTGGTCCACTGAAAAATGAATAATCGAGAGTCCACTATTTACATACTGTGTTTTATCATATAATGGAAAAGTGGAAAACCATCTACAAGTCACTTACTCCAGCTGTATGGAACAGACAGAGGGGAAGAACCGAAGCTGGAAGTAGCTTGACGAGTTGTAGTTCCTGTCCCTTAAGAAGAAACGAAAGTGGGTTAAGGATGAGTTAGATGCCGTCCACTGTTTGTTTCAAGCGTAATATGGATTTTTATATAGTTTCAGTGTGCGTCAACAACACTTGTAAAAGGAATAATTTTCTTGGCCAAGTTGTTTTGTGTTCATGATAATTTAAATTTGGTATCAAGAAAATTATCTCTATCGAGTATCGTGAGAATGTTGTGGTATCGAAACTTGTATCAAGTAAATGTGGTATCACCCATCTCTAGTTGTGACAGTGCATCGTGTAGGGTGTTACTTTTGTCCGGTAGTGTTGTACCTCCAAATCAAATTCCGTGAGGAATGTTCTCCACCGCCTGAGTTTAGCTTTGGTGTTGCGATATTCGTGCAGTCATTGGAGGGCCTTGCTGTCTGCTGGAGAATTAAATGCTTGCCGTCCAGATGATAGCGGTACTTGTGTACTGCTCAGATCCAGGCAAGACACCCCTGTTCGTATATGTTGTACTTTCTCTCTGTTTTGTTCAGTCGCGTACTTGCGTAGGCGATTACCTGTGGCTGACCAGAGGCATCTTTTTGATACAATACGGCGCCCAGCCCATCCTGGCAGGCATACGTCTCTAAGACAAGTGGGTTCTCCCCCTGTGATCAGTGGAGTTGGGTGAGTTGTTGAAGGTAGTCTTGAGTGCTAGGAAGGCGTTGTGATGTTCATCCGTCCACCGCCGTGTATCCTTCTCTAGGAGGTGCTGAAGAGAGGCCATCTGGAGAGTGATGTTGCGTACAAAGATGCGTAACCAGTTGCATAGGCCAAGGAAGAAACGCAACTGCCTTTTATTGGTGGTTTCCTCTGCTTCTTAAATAGCACTTGTCAAGTTGTTTTGTGTATAATTACCTTCGGATGTGACAACATGACCTAGGTAGTCTCTTGGACAACTTGCAGGTAAGGCTGTAAAACTTGAGCCTCTCCAAGACTCGCTGAAGGTGGCCGCAGTGGTCATACCACGTTTTGGAGTATATGATGATATCATCCAAATACGTGAAACAAAAGTGCCCTGCAAATCCAATCAGCACCGCGGCAGACATAAGCCTTTGGAAGGTGGCTGAGGTGTTCTTCAGCCCAAATGGTATTACTGTGAATTGAAGTGTTTCACCTTCCCCAGTTGTGAATGCTGTATACTTCCGGCTGTCTGGATAGATTGCAATCTGCCAGTACTCTGACTGCATGTTGAGAGTACTGGGGAACGCTGCTTCCATATGTCACAGAGAGTATTATTGAGGTTGATGGTAAGAGGGCTGATCGTGTGTGTTACATGGGTGTGATGGACCATGGAAAATGGTGAGTGTATATTGGAGATAAGAATTGCATAACCATCAACTGGGAACACAGCCCTGAAACGGTTATCCCACCTCCAATAAATCCAGACAATATCCACCACCAACTCGACGCCCATAAATTTTGCTAAACTCAGGCAAATACTATACAATCACGTGGGAGTCTGTAGCCAACGGGGATCGCTACACCAGATGTGTAGCATCCAACATGAAATCTGGCCAACTAAAGACGTTTCCATTTACAACAGACCCTACCAAGTGTCCGCCAGGAGACGACACTTAATTATGTCACACAGCGTTGCCAACCGTACGGAAATTTCCGTACATGTATGAAAAATTTATTGTTTTAAAAGATGCATACAGAATATTTACAGAAATTTTTCCATTTGAAAGTTTTGTCAGAAAAATCCGTAACCATAAAGATTTTGTAGGAGGATTTTTACGTTGAGTAGTAAGCATTGCAACTAATGATCAATTGCATCATTTGCATGTTAATTGAAATAAAGGTGTAAGAGATTGGTACTGTTAGTGTGGTTATACACAGTAGTTTTTTACATCCTTTGTTTACATATTTCTATGTGCAAGATATACTTTTCCATTTTTAGAAAAGCACTATTGCAATGAGTGCATTTTTCGCTCTGAAATCATATTTATAACTAAACATGTAAATAAATTGTTCATTTTAAATTTGTATATTTCATATATGCATGAAAATATTTTACGTCCCAGTCTAAGCCTACCACACAAGCAATTATCACTAAACATCCAAATTCATTCACCATCCTTCTCTAACATGCAACATGAAGAAATTGAGGCGGATTGTTTACTTGTTGATCTACTGAAGCAATATACTTTACTTACTGATCATTATATGTATCTGCATTCTAAACTATTGTTTAATGTTCTTTTTGAGGTATTGAATATTTTGTATGTTAGTGTTTGGTGTTGTTGATATTGCAAGGAATTCATGTTGTTTACTTACTGTTCAATATGTTTTATGCAAAAGTATTATATAGTTTTTTAATGACTTGAATAGTTTGAATGTTTTGGTCTTGTTTTGTTAGCCTGGCAAGAATCTTGTGTTTTCACATGTATTTAAAACTGGAAATTCATGGTTTTAAATTTATTTAAATTTTGAGTTTTAAAATGTATAGGCCCACATTTTGATAGCACAGTATTTACTTTTATGCTTTATAGTACACTTCTCTTGTTAATTTAATCAAAACATGTTTACTCCTCCAGAAAAGTGAATCTGTGTAAATACGTGAATATGCCTTTATAAGCGCAGTTACATATAGTTTTATAAATGCTGTAAATTTTTATAACCTAATATTAAAATTAATAAATTACAGTTAATAGTTATGTGGTTATATGTTGAAGTATTTCAACTCCCCAAGTACAGATGAAAATATTTACACAAATTTTGGTGGTGGTTTTTTTTTTTATTATTATTATTTCTACAATTTTGATGCGTGCACGGAAATTTTGTCTTCGGTACGGAATTTTTGCAATTTGAATACGGAAATTTTATTACAATCTTTGGCAATCTTGTTTCACAAGTACAGGAGATGGAGGAGGAGGGAATCGTAGAGCCGTTCAACTCATCATACAGCTCGAGAGTTGTCCTTGTTCCGAAGAAGGAGGGACAGTTACACCTTTGTATATATTACAAGAACCTCAACGAGTAACACATGAGATCTTGTAAATATTCAAATCCATCACTATGTAATGTAAATATTATCCATTAAGTATTGAATGGTTTTCATGTACTTTTTATTTTTAATGTAGGTGGACCCTGTAAGTCATTGTCTACATTAGTTCATAATTTTTCAGTGTACTCGTATTTTGTCAGATGTTAGGAACTTAATATAGAGCCACCATAAGTTTATGGAAGGCTTATGGTTGGCCATTGTCCCTTTTAATAATTGTCACACGTAGTTATTTGCCGTGCGACACTTAGCAGGCTCAAGGCGAAGCCAAATTTTCTATTCTCCCTCAGAGCCACTGCAAATAATAATTATCTAGCTACCACACATCCGTTACGAGTGGGACATTGCACACTAGTGTCAAAAACTTTTTGTGCCCGCGTGTAACTTGTACTTTACAGGAAACAAACTGCAAGTATTACATGTATTTAAACATCCAAACCCTCAGCTGTTTTGTGAACTGGCACTTTAGTAAGACATTCCGATAATGGTAACACGAAAATTAGTTTCACGCCCATGACCTATTTCCTAGCCTTACTTTTTCCCCATATAATAAATGGGAGCAAAGAACTCTCTGCAAGACAGCTGTTGCCTGCCACTACCTGCCACGCACGCGAAAGAGAGAGATAGAAACCCCCTCGAGCTGCTAACTACAACCACGTCACGTGCCGACACAAATAAGCAACGGTGCGCATACCTACGGAACTAGCGTGCACAGAGAAGGCAATATGCTAGATGCCAAACTTCATATACCCAGGGTGACTTGTCCCAGATCACTCGTGAAGAAAAATTTTTTCTTCTTCAAGATGGTGTTAAACGTTGAAAAAGGGGGGGATTGATGCGTGACACATTTCCGCATCTTTGATGCGCAATCTACAAACTACCTCGTCCCATCTTAAATGCAATGTTCAACCCTTTGGACAAGTTACTCCAAGTAGTACTTAAAAGGCTGAGCATGTACCTACAGGATACACCGGCTCAATGTTGGGTGCGATCACAGACATGCCAGTGCCAGCTTGTATTGTTTGCCAAGAATCTCCAAGAAGCCGTCGCGTCAACACTCCTAATGTAAGATTGTATTGCCTGATGAGCCATTGTTAGCTCCAACCAAGTTCACGTTGTACTACAGTGCACCATGGAAGTGCAGCATATATTCTGTCAGCACCCTGCGGGCACTCTTCCAGCACTCTGGAATTTTGAACCCCTGCGGTCAAGGCTATCACCCTCTGAATCCGTGGCCTCCGAAAACCTTTTAAGAGATTAGTATAAAAGCGCTGGCACGACCTGCAATCTTCAGTGTCTGCTGCTCCACCACTCTCGTACAAGGTCGGAGGAAGCCATCGGGTTCTCACTCAGCTGGTACATCCCCAGATTCCGCTGCTCTTCTTGGACCGGAACCTCTTTACCAGCTGAAGACAACACCGACCAGAAACCTCTTCTGCAGTAGCTGCAGACCCTCTGCTTCTGGGAGACTGGACCCTCCAGAGACTCCTGAAGACTTTGATCCTTCCTTATCATCCCCTGGTATTGACCGCAGAATTCGGTGGTGGTCACGATGAAGTGCCTTCAAGATCTCTGCTGCCCACCGGACAGTTGTTCACACAACCCTTCTGGTAGCTGTTCAACCCTGTTTCTGTTCCTTCACAACAGCCAATGATAGTTAGGATAGAGTTGTCAAATACTTTAACTATAGGCTGTTCACGATAAAGTGAACACTTTATAAATGAACCTTAGAAAAAGTCACTCCCCATGCATGCCTATATTTTAATGGGCGTACTGAGTGACATTCGCCCAGTAAAATTGGAAACGATGGATGGAAAGTAGTTCACTAATGTTGAAAAGAAAATTTGTTTCTAACTATTTGTGATAACTCAGAATTATTATTTTATTTTATTTTTTTATGCGTCGAAGTGTGAAAAAAGAGCACATTTGTAAAGTATTACTTTTTAAATAATTTCATGGTTTCACCTGATTGATGCATGAATAAAGTGATGAGGCCTATGGCAATGTTAATTTTACATATAGTGGAGTAATACACAACATGTATACGAGTAGATCTTAAGCAGGACTTTCAAAACTGCTCATTTTACCGTGAACAGCTTATAACAAGATTATCGCCTTTATCCCTGTTGCCTTCATCTGGCAGTTTACATTAGTCTGAACT
This sequence comes from Dryococelus australis, assembly GCA_029891345.1. Taxonomy (NCBI): domain Eukaryota; kingdom Metazoa; phylum Arthropoda; class Insecta; order Phasmatodea; family Phasmatidae; genus Dryococelus; species Dryococelus australis. The sequence continues at coordinate 11,873,259 of CM057005.1, read as the reverse complement.
TCTATCTCAAGTTGAATTAGCTTAGGAGGTAGTACAAGGCCACTGTTATTATTACTCATCTAACACGTGAATTCAAATTATTTTCTGCATGCTAATTTCCTTGAAAGTCTGTGTAGTTCCTACGCAAACCCACCGCCAAAGTGATGCCAGCAAACCATCAAGCACAAAGCTAAATGCAGACTTATTAAGTGGCCACCCAAGCTCTGTTGCCCTGTAGACTTTGGTAGAGCATATACCAGTAGCAACACCTCCACCAGGTGAATTGAGCAAACTAGGTTATTTCATACTATGCCACCACTTCTTATGGGGCTGGGACGGAGCTGTAATTAACTTGGCTTGATTGCCCCCGTGTGGATACCGCACCTAGGTATTCCTGTCAAACGCTCGAGCACCACCTAATGCTCTGTCCATCGCTCCTCAAGGGGATGAGCGAAAGGAGCAAAATGTACAATTCTTGCCTGGGAGACTGTGAATTACTCAGAAGTACACAGTAGGGAAATGAGTTACTGGCTTGCCTTTTATGGAGCTATATTAGTCCCTATCCCTTATGACATACTCTTGGAAGGGAGGTGTGCGGAGAAGGCTTAAAGAGGCAGCATACACCTCTGAAGGTTATCCAACTTGCTTACCCCTTTTTCTCTACTGCTCTCAGCAGTAATTCCACTGAGCGGGGCATAGTTCAACACGCTCGCATCACAGAGAGGCCTTGGTCCCTTGATTTACCAAAGCCGTTATTCCCACGTTAATTATTAAGCTTCCAGATACCCCTCACCCTGTGGTTGATGTATTCTTGTGAGAAGAGGAACCTCTCCTAGGAATTGCCAACCCCTGGTTTGGAGTTGCCGTGATATGCAGTCAAGCAGCACCCTGCAACAACCCACAAGTCAAGAACGCTTCACCGTCAACGAGCAACCAAGGCGACCACCAGCCCTCGCCACGCCAGGGTAAGAGTCTCTAGCCCCGGAGCACAACAGAAGATCAACAAACCTTCAGATAACAGTGTGATCGAGGGTCAGCCAGCTCGTAGAGCTGAGACAACGGTTCTAGATTATGTGCCAGTTAAACATTAAGGCACCCAATGCAAATTGTGTTTCTGGTGTAGTGAGTTATAAACTGTAAAGATGACTAAGATGTCTACTTCCTTACTTAAACGTTCTGTGACAAGTGTCACCATAACGTTATTGTTTGGCATGTGTAGTTCCACTAAATAATTTTTTTTCAATTATCAACCCCTTGGGCTCGCGTCAGTGTATATAAACACTTTGTAATGTTTCTCTGCAGGTTTGAAACAGTGAATTAATTTGCCTTGCCATATCTGTGATTTTAACATTTTCCAAGGCTCAACAAGTTGCGAATACAGTGGAAGCCCGGAATATCGCGGATTCGGTTGTACCACGGTGCAATTTATGTCCCTCTGCCTGAATAATTAAATAAGTGGAAAGTGTGTGGTCAGGTAGGCGGGTGGTCATGAGTCGGGGTCGGAGGGAGCGTACGTGCATTCTCCCTCCTTTCAGCACCGAGATCTATTTTACTAATTGATTATAGCCAATATTGTATCCCCGCCCCCACAGACACTCACCCCCCCCCCCCCCCCCGTCCTCCTCAAATTCAGTTTCTTTGGTGTGGTGCAATGTCTTTGACAGAAGAATTCCTAGTGGTCCTTTTTCATGAGCCTATTATACCTGTTCTACTGTTTGGCTGTAAAGGGGCCAAAAAAAATTCTTACTGTACAACCTTTCCATCTTATCTGGGCATGATCAGTGTGGGGGATGGTATGACCACATTCCAAGCAGTATATCATACTTGCAAGTGTAACACATTTAAGCAATTACAATTATTCAATGCCAAAATGTTTAACTAAAGTAAGTTAAAATATGCTGGAATACTGTCGTAAAAGGGATGCCAACTTCTGTGGCGCATTCAGTATAAAACTGGCGTGCAATGTTAGAGGCTCTTATTCAGATTCTGGGTAAGGTAGGGACTACGTCATTTTCAGGCCTTTAATTAATCACCTACGGGGTATAGCGCTACGTAATCATCATAAGACAATTTGATTATAATGTGTTTATAGCTGCTATTCGGTATGTCTTCCCATTTTCGGAAAAAAACTCCAAAATTTAATGCGGGCCTCGAAATTCGTGCTTCTAAGTCATGTAAAGGCCTATAATTAATTGCCTGCGGGATATAGCTCTATGTAATCATTATAATTATGATGTAGAAACATTGATTATAATGTGTGTAAAGTAGCTGTACAATATTTCTTCCCGTTTTCAAAAAAAAAAATCTGAAATTTTAGGCTTTGTAACACTTTTCCTTCCTCCTCTCTCCTATCCACACTAATTCCTACTATTTATCTGCTTGGTCTAAGTCAACTTTATGCAATAGAAGGAAGGGTAAGCTCATGATGGTTGCTAATAAGGAAGATTATTATATAAAAATATATATTTATTACAAAACTCTATAATTGGACAATTCATACATCTACTCGTACAGAACAGCAGATAGAACTTAGATATATTACGTTACTGTGATAATCCAATACAATTACAGTACACTTCAGTTATGCCCTAACCTTACCAAAATTAAAGATTATTAAAGGGGATTGATGGGTACTCATAAATATTGTGACGTCCTACTGCTACGTGATTATGCTCACCAGTAGATCTCTGCTGATTGGCCTCAGAGCTCCTCTGGTCAAATGATACAGTTGCCTTCTGCTTCAGCTCTGTCTCACACACTCACTGTCTCGTCTTGTATCTCGATGCCGTCTGTGGTGACTTGGGGGGGGGGCTATGGGAGGCGCTTTTATAGCTGGGCGAATTGGAGCATTTTATTGAAACATTTTGCCCAGCCACAAGCTATACCCCATGTCACCTTAGACGGTAAGTGAGTGGCACCAGGTTGCCGCTACAGCGTGCCTCAAAATTTGTGCTTCTAATTAAGAAATTTTAGGCATGCAGTGTTGTCCCGAAGACACAAACTTTAGGACATGCGTCTGTGGGCTGATGACAAGTATTGTGGATAAGGCATAATGCAGGAAAACTGCTTCACAAATAAATAACTTTTGTTTGTTTTAGTTTTCCCATGTAAAATGCAAATCAGACATGCAAGCGACATGTTTCACAACACGTGAGGCACTGATAGATCCCATCTGCAGTGCAAGCGTGCATTTGACCTTTGTTTAGTTTTATTTGGACGTGAGATTCGTTTCTCATTCTCACTTCCTCCCAACCAGCCCACCAGGGGGGGGGGGGACCCACCTTCTCCAACCCGTGTGGCAAACAACTCACAGCGAACACCGCCCTTGATGAAATAAGTACATTCTTTGCCTGGAAAACACTCTATTTTTTAGCTATTCTTGCTTGAATGCATGTGACTCCCTTCATCACACCATGTTTCTCTTCTTTTGTTTCTCTTCTTTGGGTGCTGTCAAGTCCAGTGATGCAGATAAAAAAATAAAATTCCGATAGTGAGGGGCTAAACATTTCACGAATTACGGCGGTAATTAACAACACTTGCGCTGTGTTTGACTGATAAGTGCCACGTCCCATAGAACACTGTGTGTGTGTGTGTGTTTTTTTTTTTTTTTTTTTCCGGAATAGCGCAAAAAAGCTATAACATGGGTCTGAGTTATGTCCCCCCAGCAGCAGCATTGTATTGGGCGTTTCCTGTATTCTGAAAAGCCAACCAGTAATTCTTATATAATAATAATGATACACTAAAACTGAGGTTGCAGTATAAATAGGTTGAAATATGTTTTACAGGGAATATTTAAAACTACACGTGTGTGTGCGTGTGTAGAAATTTTATTGAAGTACAGGGGTGGGTAACAAATTTGTAATACCAGGTCATAAAATAAGGTTATGTATTCAGTTTCCATGCTACATACAGCACAAATGAAAGACTGCATTCTTGGGACTATGAACTTCAACGTGTCAATTTATCCCTTAGCAATGTTTGAATTCTGCTTCAACAATACAATACAGTTCATATTTGCAGTACACCTAAATATAGTAGATTTATTTATTAATTTGGACATATAACCAGAAAGTTGTAATTCTGCTGTTCAAATACATGTGCACCATTTAAAATTTATGTCTATGCAGTAAAATTTATATCATGTCAGACAATAATAATGATTGTTTTATCGTTGTACGCACAGATATTTCAATTCTGTAATAACTGCCGGTACTACATATAATGTAACAAATAAACCCTGCAGGTATTTATTTTTTCAAAAGCTATTGGAAATAAACACTTCATTGTCTTTCATTTGATTATAACTTTGCATGGGGCGGCGAATAACAAACTGCTACACATCCGACAGCATCTCAGGACATAGAGCAAAGACATCCAGAAGCACATTCCGTGAGTTAAGTACTAGTCACTGCTTTTGAATCGCCCGAGATGGTAGCACATATGTAATGCCAAACAGAACGTTCTGGAACACTGGCCTAGTGTTTCATTTTATGTCAATCATCAGGAAGCTCCATTGCTCTTAGCCTTAATTGTGTGTGTGTCTGCAACATGAACCGTAAATTTCTACATGTGTCCAGGTTCTCGAAGACAAGTATGCAGGCGTTGCAGGAGGCTGCTGAGGCATACTTGGTGAACTTCTTCGAGGATGCTCTGCTCTGCACGTTGCACAGCCGCCGAGTCACCCTCATGGTGCGTGACATTGAGTTGACTCGTAGGTTGCGTGGCCCCTCTGAGGTCTGCAACCGATGATGCCCCTTCACTGTTCCGGCATAGATGCCAGCATGTGCTGCATTTTGAGTCGTTTTATGTTCGTGCAGAAAACTAAGACTGTACATAAGCCACAGTTTTGATGTACTGCATAGTTTATTTTGCCAGCATTGAATTCTTTAAAATTGCACTTTCATTATAACTGTTTTCAAAACCATCATTTTGTAAAACCTTGTGCTGATACAACTGAATTAAAAGCTTGGCCATGCTTAAACAACCTTGTCTTGTGTACGTATGGATTGGTCGTGATTTCAGTTGATGCTTCGTTTGTACAGTAGGCACTTTGTTTCAAAACTCTCTCCATGCTATATGTATAAATGTAATATGAATAATTAACGTAACCACACATTTTGATGATAGTTACTTGATTGTTGGGTTCTTAATAGTCATCAGGTAATTCACTTATTGAGTGTTCATATGTCTATTGTGGTTAGAATATTTTGATTTTCATTTGCTACAAATTTGAGCGTATTATAGAAATTATTTCTTAGAAGTGTAACACTCAGTCATTAAAGATATTAATTTTATTTGTTTTGTAAGTATATAGATGAAATGATACAGTGAAACCCTCTTAAAAAATTTCCTGCTTGCTAAGTTTTTAAATTTTGCACCTTTTGCATACACATCTGTATAATTTAAACCTTTTAATAAATTTGTTATCGTTAATAAGCACATTTTTTTTCCAGTGGGTTTGACTGTATTTCATTCCTATTTTAGTGCAAAAATGTTACATGTATGTTGTGTATTGCAATTTGTACTTTGAAATCAAATGTGTTGTAAATTTTAGTTCAAGATGTTTTTAAGTATTTTAAGATTTTAGTTAGTATTAGATACAGTAAAAACTAGTGGTTTGCCGGATCCATAATTTTGGGAAGACATAATGATTTTCTCGTCAGGCGGGATATAATTTTTTCCTCAATATTTTCGGGAAAAATTTATGTTCACGTTTGTAGGTTGTTCAATTTAAATTACAAGTCGGATTTTGTACGATAAGCTTTATATCGACTCTTGCGTATGCAATTATGATTTGATAACTCAAATCTTGTTGAGAAAATTTCCTTTTTTCCTCTTATTCACAGATTTCAAAGTTTGCTGCATAAACTAAAATAATTTTTGGAGTTCATATATTATGTAATGTTAAAACTGCGTGTCTATTGTGAAAATTAAGTAAAACTTGTTGTAAACTTGCACTATTATGAAGTTACAGTGAACTGTGCGCACTGCATTTGTTTTATATGTGAGTGACATCGATACGTTGCAAATATTGATTGCTGGTTGATGTGGTATGCGAGTTTTGATATACATAACCTAAACATTCATGAAAAATTAAGCTAGTGCACAATGAATGTTTAATTTGACTCCAAATGTTTAACTATTTGACTGAGATATACAATGGTTTTTTTTTTTTTTTAAATATGGGTGTGGTTAAAACTATTCGTAACATGTCAACAAATTGTCTTTGTTTTTCGTTCGGAATGTGTTTGTTTTTAATTGTGTGCTGTGCTCACTTGTTATCGCCGATGCATTGACAAACTTCAAATGTAGCAAATTTTCTATGAGAGAAATATAATTAATTTACTTAGCTACTTTTAATTTTGTTATTGATAGAGATTAGCATTGTTAGCATACAGATTCTGTATGATGAATTTATAACCTGCCCAATGCGACTTGGTTTTGATTGCGGTTGCACTACGTGATTAGAAGTGGAACTGTGTTTACGGACGTGAAAACTTCCACTGAAAGTTAATGTGAGTACATTTGTGTCAATGTACACACATTTTACTATCAAAAATGGAACGAATAATGCAAAAGTTCCTTAGTAGAAATCATTAAATTATAAAGAAAATAGCAGCAAACTGAAAACATGAAGTCAATGTTTTCAAACAAATTTAAAGTGAAATTTTTGTTTTTCGTGTCGTAAGACCAATTCTTTTTGTTATTGAAAAATTAGTGTTAGGGATTTTCCTATTAAAATTGAAGCAAGTATTTTATAAAGAAGTGCTTCAAATCCAAAGGATTAATACGTAGTGCAACAACTAAGTGTATAAAAATATAGAACAATGAGACTTTTCTAGTTCAAATCTGATTTTGAGCACATACAGTCATTATTCTATGCTAATGTTTGTTTTAATGAAATAAGTCCTGATAGAATGTGATTCACTAGGTCTAAATACCCACAAAGTCTTTACTTAACTTAAAATACTACTTCCCTATTTTTCCCGAATTCTTGCGGGAAATTTGAGTTTCCCCGCCTGAATTTTTCCCGGTAGCAAAATTCCATTCCTGCACACCACTAGTAGGAACCCTTTTTTACACTTTTTGAGGGACCAGAAAATGTTCTAAAATGCAGAAAATTGTAAAAAGAGGGAAAATTACTGTATGAATATTACATGAGACCAAAAATAAAATACAGGAAAGGGCAAAATCTGAGAGTGTAAAAAGTGGTTCCATTATAGTGATATTTAGATTTTTAACCTGACTGTTTTCCATCACAGCTGAAGGGTAAGCTAAGCATTGTATTCTGGAATTTTTAAGTTTGCCACATATGCATAAACTAACGTAATGGTCACAAAGTAAAACTGCAGCAGTGTGTGGGATGGCGAATGCTGTGATGGATAATGACAAAAATTATGTACTGTGAAGTTTTTGGTGTACAAAAAGGTTGAGTGGTGGAAAGTCCGGGAACTAGGCAGAGTGTAGTGCATTATTTTTTTTACAGAGTTCAGTTAGGATAGTTGGAATAAAATCCAATATACTTATTAATACTTTGTATTTTATTTTTAAGTGTTTTTAAATAGTATCATTGTCAGCTTTCACCACTTTGTATTTCTTATTTTGTATTGAATGGTGAATGAATGAAAGTAAATCAAAGTAGTGCCCTGTTATAACATTTCAGAATGTAACATTTTCTTGTATATAGTACTATAATTTTATGGTCTTGCCATGTCTCCATAAGGCTTAATGGTTTAATTTCTTGCGTATAACATTGTTCATATCATTATTTACTGCGTGTAACATCAGTATATATTAGCTCTTGGTAGTAATGCAATTTTTCTCGTGAATAGTATTTCAGACATACCATAAAAGCCTATAAACATATACATAAAATAGTTTATGTTTGGAATATTCTTATATATAGGAATTTTAGAGTAGATGGTCCTTAAAATGATTAATATGAGTCTACAAATCTCCAGAATTCATGTTCATAAATAGACGTGCATTAGTTGATAATGCTGTGGTCAATGGAACTTAAAAGTAATAATATAATGCTTTTAATTCATCTGCAGACCTCTCAAATCCTCTGAGCTGTGTGCAACTTTACTGTAAACCCAACTTGCCATAATGAAAAAAATTGATATAATGAGTATTTAGTTCACCTAGGAAACTATTTAGAAGTGGCAGCAAGAAATGAGAGAAAATCAGAAACTGACAGGTTTTGTAAAAGAAAATGATAATTATTGTGAAACGGTCCTCCATCCCTGCCTACCTATGTTGGTCTTTTATTTCTCCTTTTTCAAAGATATGAAAATTGATTTCTATTATGTTATTCCCCTCGTGGGCCCATGTTGATTCGGTACCATCAGCCTATCAAATTGAACGAACTGTCTCTCTCGCATTATGTACGCTGGGGTGTTGTATTGGTACTCGACTGGTGTTAGGGCAGACAATACTGAGTTGATAGTCTCAACGTGAATGTCATCGGTAGTCTCAACATCATGAGAGTCATGTTCACCAATGAGCTGCCCAGTAGTGCCAGGGAAAAGATGTCGGGTAGTGGGGCATAATCGAACCAGCCCAGAAAGGTAGCATTCTACCAGATGGTGTCATCCATTGTAGCAAGGAGTTTGATCATCAAATTGGACAGTTTGCAGGTAAGGATGATTAACTTATCTGACAGTGCTATCCATCTTGAGGAGGGGTCCCTGTTAGGGGTTTGTAGGCAGGTCTGACAGGTACTTCTAATCAGGGTGTCCACCTGCAGGGAAAACAGGGAAAAGTCTGGGAATTTCCACCTGCATCAGGGAAAATGTACATAATTCCTACTCTGTAAAAGTTGGTAGTTGTGTGAATGCAGGATAACATAATTGTAAGCATATGGATTATTTAAATTTTTATGTTTGTAAACTGACAATAATACATCTTTTCCAAGTGACATATTGCCTTTTAGGGGTGGGCGAAGCTTCAAGAATTTGAATAAGATATTTTCAATATTCGGCTTCATATTCAAAATCAAATTTTTGCTTCGAACTTCGAAACAAAAAAATACTTCTGGGCAACAAATTATTTATTATTATTCAACCATAAAGCAAAAGAAGACAATGTGCGCTTAATAATATCGTTTTTATCCCACATTTGCCACACACATCGCTAGTGAAACATGAAAACCTTACCTTACCTCAACTCAACAGAATGCCCACAAATTAGTCCAAACTGCATTCAGTGTAAAATAATTGCCAGTATCTAATTTTACTCGCAATATAGCAAAACTGAATTATTTGGGAAAAATAATTCCAATCTTGATTCGGCACCTCACATTTTAATTGGTATTATATGTTAATCTTCCTCTTGTACAACAGCGTTTTGCAGTGTGATAAATATGATATGAAACTGCAAGTTTTTCAGGCTTAATTGCTGTGAAAAATGTGAAATTGAACCCACTGCTATTCAAATCTCACTTTTCAATAATGTAATTAAAAAAAAGAAAACTGGAAATTGTTATTAAATTACAAGTGTGGTTTCATGCCATAAGTATTGTATCGACTCTTTACGTACGCGATTATGATTTGATGAATCAAATTTAGTCGAGAAAATTGATTTTTCAGCATATTCACAGACAGATTTGAAAGTTTATCATATAAGCAAAAAAATAATTGTACGTCATATAGGAATTAACTTGAGCCATTTTGCTTCCCAGCAAAGCACTTCCTCTTTGCTGCCATTTGGAAATTAATCGGATTAGGATTAGCCCTTAATCCGCAAACTCTTATTTTTAGACCTTCTCATCAACATGTCATTCGCCTAGCGAATTATAACCTGCCAACCCCTACTGCTGCTACTACCACTGCTGCTACCACCACTGCTGCTACCACCACTGCTGATACTACCACTGCTGATACTACTGCTACTACTACCGCTGCTACTACCACTGCTGATACTGCTGCTGCTACCACCGCTGCTGATACTACTGCTACTACTACCACTGCTGATACTACTGCTGGTACTACTACCACTGCTGATACTGCTGCTGCTACTACCACTGCTGATACTACTGCTACTACTACTATTGCTGCTACTACTACCGCTGCTACTACCACTGCTCATACTGCTGCTGATACTATTGCTGCTACTACCACTGCTGATACTACCACTGCTACTACTACTGCTGCTGCTACTACCACTGTTGATACTACTGCTACTACCACTGCTGATACTACTGCTACTACCACTGCTGATACTATTGCTACTACCGCTACTACTGCTGCTGCTACTACCACTGCTACTACCACTGCTGATACTACTGCTACTATTGCTGCTACTGCTGCCACTACCACTGCTGATACTACTACCGCTGCTACTACTACCACTGCTGATACTACTGCTGCTACTACCGCTGCTGATACTACTACTACCACTGCTGCTACTACCACTGCTACTACTACCACTGCTGATACTACCACTGCTACTACTACCACTGCTGATACTACCACTGCTGATACTACCACTGCTACTACTACTGCTGCTACTACCACTGCTGATACTACTACTACCGCTGCTACTACCACTGCTGATACTGCTACTACTACCACTGCTGATACTACTACTACCTCTGCTACTACCACTGCTGATACTACTACCACTGCTGATACTACTACTACCACTGCTGATACTACTACTACCACTGCTGCTACTACCACTGCTGATACCACTGCTGATACTACTGCTGTTACTACCACTGCTGATACTACTGCTGCTACTACCACTGCTATTACCACTACTGCTACTACCACTGCTGCTGCTACTACTACTGCTACTACCGCTGCTACTACTACTGCTACTACCGCTGCTGCTACTACTGCTGCTACTGGTGCTTCTTCTGCTACTACTACTACTACTGCTGCTACTACTACCGCTACTACTACTGCTACTACTACCGCTGCTGCTACCACTGCTACTACCACTGCTGATACTACCACTGCTACTACTACTATTACTACCGCTGCTACTACCACTGCTGATACTACTACTGCTACTACTGCTGCTACTGTTACTACCACTGCTGATACTACTGCTGCTACTGCCACTGCTACTACTACTACTACAGTATTTTATTTCTCTGGGCGACATCAGATAAGGGGACCCTTGTCAAAGTTAAAAGGTACAGTTTCAGCACTACAAAAATGTGTCCAACCATAGGACACTGTATTTAAGCATGAAAATTATTTGTCAAAATTCTCTGTCTCATGGCATGCCAATTTTGGAGGATTAACTGCTTCTTGAGTAAAAAATTATGAATAGAAGCCCGTAGTAATATTGTGCATGTAACACAAACTTAAATACTGAACTAGCAGTGTCACATTAATTTTAACAAATTCGCTTGGAAATGAAATATACAGATTCGCCCACCCCTGTTGCCTATGTGTTTGTTTGTAATGGGTACTCGTAAAAAGTCAATATAGTATATTACAAGAAATATTGATGTGCTGAATAAAATTTTGGCTCTGCTTGCTTAGTCTGCTGTAGTGTACATTATTTAATTCTACTTCTTGTTGTATAACTGGAGGATAAATATGGTATTGGAAGGTTTCAGCCCTAGAAATAGGTCAGGGAATTCCAAAATGTCCTCTAGCAGGTACTCTGGGGGAACTGCTAATAAGAACAAGAAGAAATCTCAACGTGGCAAGAGAAGTCTGTCTCAGAATTACTACACAGAATTAGGGGTACTTTCTCGTGTGAGATAAGTGACCTTGGTAAACTAATTGTTTCATGGCATCTGCCAACACAGGGAATGCCGGGCCCATAAAGCAGCCACCAAGACGACTACTGTTAGCTTCACTTGAGGTCGTTAAAGGTATTCTTAAAGAGATGGAGTTAGATGTGATAGCCATCAGTAAGTCCCATTGTGCTTGTTAAAAAGGAGGATGACTCTACAAGATGTTATGTTGATTACAGCCATCTTAATAATGTGGCCAAGAAAGATTTTTACCTACTCCCAAGGATAGATGGCACACGGAACAGTCTAGCAGGTTCACAGTGGTTTTCTAAATTGGATATAAAGAGTGGGTAACTGGCAATGTGTGGTAGTCCCAGAAGACAAAGGAAAGACTGCCTTTTGTGTCCAAGGGAAAGGAACTTGGCAGTTGAATGTAATGCCCTTCGAGCTACGCAATGACCCAATCACCTTTGAACAAATGATGGATAAAGGCTTGCCCTTAGACATTTGCCGGGTGTATCTAGACGACATTGTGGTCACAGGAAGGGCGTTTGAAGATCAACCTGACACTCCTAGACTCTTGTGTTTCAGAAATTAACCGCAGCTAACCAACACTTACCATTTCCTGCCTGATCTTGTGTGTGTCCGGTCATTTGTGACACTACTGTGTTACCACAGTAGTGTCACATATTATGCTAACGAAGACACCAATCAATTGGTGTCTTCGTTAGCAATTTGTAATTTTTCAAGTGAGATTTTCAGGATTTATACTCTCTTCAGCATAAAATTTAGGTCTGTGAGCCTGGAGAAAAGTTGTCAAGCTATGTAGTAATATTGTGTTCAAGTCTCTCATTGTTGGTCGTGATATGTTCACTAACATTCTGATTTATTTGTTGCATCAGCAGCATCAATTGCTGGCTGTAGTGTTGCATTGAGGGTCTGTGTGTGTTATTGTTGCCATTGTTGTGCCCCATTGGTTCTGGTACTGCAGAGCTTCGCAGCCCAGAATCTAGTAGGTCTACTTGTTTGGTGGCCTCTTCTACATTGTCTTCCAATGACATGTTTGTTACTCCCTTGTATTGAACCAATCGATACTTTTTCTTTAGTTAAGTGTGATTTCTGTGTGTCATTCTCGAGATGTTTCAGAAAATCTTCCACATCAGGAGACTGTAATTTCTTGCCTTCTTTATCTCATTGAGGTTCTAAAGCAGGCCCTACACAATACCTATTTTCTGTTATACCTATGGGCGTAACATAAGACATAAATGTTTCTATAGCAGAAGAGAAGGAAGAATGCATCAATTTATACCCACATGTTACCTAAAGTGCAAACAGAAAATTGTAAATGGTAGGCAAAACAACTCGCAAATGGCAGGAAGTATACAGTTGGCAGAGGTACAAATGAAATCAAATATTATTTGTAGGCTCTTAGTAGTGCATCCAGAAATTACAAAGATACCGTATTTTATCACGTATGTCGCATATTTTATTTTTAAAAAATTTATTGAAAACTAGGAGTGTGAAGGTGATACGGTCACGTGTCAAGGTTACGTGTAGATCGCTGCCCTGTTCCTCCTTCCATGGAAGTCACGTACACCCATGAAGCTTGCTTCTTGTCTCGCCGCAAAGCTAAGCTAAGCTTCCACATGTTTACGTTTCCCCTCCGCACCCTTTTCCAGTCTATATGTTGCTGATTGGTACATTCCTTCAAGTCTTCTTTGTTTCCATGTAAGGCAGAGGATAGCCAACCAAGGACAGGAGGATGAGAAGGGAAGAGGCGACACAATGTTTTCTTTAGAGAGGGAGAGGGGGGGGGTGGGCTTGCCAAATCTCCCGTCTTCCGTATTTGTATGATAATATCCTGTAATTATTGTAATTTTTTTTTTAAATTTTAATTTCTGTTGGGAAATTTTAATCTGAGGTGTTAACAGGAATAATAACAATTACTCAGGCATCTATGGACAATGTCCATTGGACATTGATCGATAATGAGAAGTGTGTTTCCGGTTAAAATTGAGTTCCATTTTGTCGTTTGCTTCAATAACGTGCTTCCATGATTAGAAAATTGTGCTTTTAGTTTTGTGAGATTGTAGGTGCACATGATTTTATAGTTTCTGTTAGTTGTAGAATGCATAATATTGCCATAATTTAGTTTAATTTGCTTGGAGCTAGGTGCAAAGCAAAAATAAACGGGTGAATTTAGATTACAATTTCCAATTTTTTTACAGGTCATAAAAACAATGAACAAAATGTAAATCAATTGTCAAAAATAAACATTTTCTTCAGCCATGTAACTATGAGTGCTAGCAAGATGTTGGCTGGAGAATTATCACTTGTCTTTCATACGGTGAAGCATAGTGTAAGTTACTATAGCATGGACTGTGGAAACAAACTTACAAAAGAAATCTGTAGAGATTCGGAAACTGCAGACAAACTATCGTGTGGTCATACTAAGGCAGAAGCGATTGTCAAAAAATGTAAAAGATTTTGTGGATATTCTTAGTAATGTAGGTGATGCAAGAAAGTTCTTTTCACTTGTTACAGATGCGTCTACAATAACCGTAAAATGTTTCCAGTTGCTAGGTACTTTGATCCATGTGAGGGAATTCAGAATAAACGTGTAAATTTTATTGAACAATCTGATGAAACTGCTAGTAGTATTTATAAGTTATTGAAGCAGTTAGTTGAACAAAATGGTTTAGATTTAAGGAAGGTATCATCTTACTGTGCTGACAATGCATAAAAGTACAGATGATTTTCCCAATGCTGTTAAAAAATATTTCAGTGATCATCTTGGAAATGAACTAATTATTGAGGATTACTTAGGTTTTTTCTCTCATATTGGCAATATCTTACTTCAGGCTTCTAAATATGTAGAAACTGCAGTTTTGAGTGTCATGGAAACTTTTAATGCAATCAGAACTGTCCTTGATTAAGTGATGGAAGGAAATAATGACAGATTTTTTGGTAGCGTTACCCAGAGAATTTTGAATTTGTGGGATGTTAACATTAAGAAACAAACTGAGAACTATTTCGTTGAATTTTACACAGAGTTACACACTTATCTGCATAGTCATTTTACTGTTTCGCAGAACATGTCAATTAATTCTATTCTTCCCTTGTGCCTTAACAGAGAGATAAATTTCAATGAAATAAATAACATTACTACGTTACTCAAAATAAAGGTAGATGCAGATATATTGTATGATGAGTTTTGTAATGCTAAGGAGAAGATCAATGCACAAGATACTTCAAGTCAAAAGTGGGTCACTGTATTTCAGGAGTGTAAAGCATGTGGAATATCTGTAACTAATTTATAAAAGTTGTGTTTTGTTATGAACATTCCAGGCTCGAATGCACATACTGAGTGAGTGTTTTCTTTAATGAACTGTAAATGGTCAGAGTCAAGAATCAAGACTTCTGTTGAGTTCATGAAAGCTGAGTTGCATGTTGTGGTTAATTTCAAGTGTTCTTGCAAAGAATTTTTTAATTTCGTACAGAGCCATCCCGAGTTTGTAAATTTAAGCAGATCAAGCTTAAAGTATGAATAATTATCGATGTAACTACTATCATTAAACAGTTTTGGAAGTCTCCCTTATTTTCACAACTGAAATTTGCCAAAATTCCTTATTTTCAGTTTCAAAATCTGGTACATTCCTTCAAGTCTTCTTTGTTTCCATGTAGGCAGAGGATAGTCAACCAAGGACAGGAGGATGAGAAAGGAAGAGGCGACATAATGTTTTCTTTAGAGAGAGAAAGAGAGAAGGGTAGTGTCACATTCCAGCACTTTAAAAAAGACATAAAAATTATACCAAAACTGAAGTTGATCCAGTGCTTAAAAAAACACTTCTGTATAAAATATGCAAAAAGAAAAACGAAGAAGAAAAAAGACCTGCAGGTCACTGCATAAAAAGAAAAAAGCCAAAAATATGACCATCAGGTCACTATGAAAAAGAAATAAAAAGGAAGCCGACTGCCCGTCACAGTTGTTGACGTTCTTTTAAGTGTGGCCACAGACGAACATATTTTGCGGTGATCACTTTCGTAGTGGACACTTTTACAGAATGAAAACAATAGTAAATATATAATAATCCGCACAAAGCCACAAGAAGTAGTGATACTGGTTGAATGTTCAGGGAGCTGTTAGGATACTGCCATACGTTCGGGCAACCATTTAACGGTAGGCTGGTGGAGCACAATGGTGAATTGGGGTAGGAAATGTACTGTAGTGTCCCTCCAAACCTGCTGACAGATAGTAGGCGCCAAGTATTGGAGTGGCAATACCAACTAGTTGCAGTAGAGCAGACTCCTCTTCTCAGGGTCATGTGCCGACAGCCAATGCATTGTGTCCTCCCAGTGCTCTGACCGTCGTAATTACTAGAAAATATGTACCTGTACTATGCTTTCTACGCAGTGAGGTCTCAGGGTGACTCACACCCATATTTTTTTACAGGAAGATATAAACACTCTGAAATACATTGGAAACACTTGCATATTACACTCAATAAAAGGGGCGGAAAGATGGGTCCCACACCCCTATAGCCCGTAGGCAACCCGAATGAAGAGACAGACAATCCACATTAATTCACTGGATTTTATTAAAGCGTTCCTTTAGGAAACAATTTACACGTACACTACCAGGCTTCACCCGCCGTAAGTTTATAAACGGCCCGTGGCCACAATTATTTAAGTTGAAACAATAAGTCTTCCCCGGCAATGCTAATCCGGGAGAAGGGAGGAACAGAGAAAGTCTTGGGCAGCTAAAACATACAAAGTTCCGGTAATCTAAACGTCTATTGCTGTGAAGTGGTTGGTTACAAAATGTTGATGTGCCGCCCAAGCACACGAAACACGATCCCGTCGGTCCGACTCGTCAAGACACCGTGATATGACTAACGCTCTCGCCGTGGCGCGCTGGCCAGTTTGGGTGATCCTTGCTAACTACTTTCCTACACACACAAAACCTGCAGAAACATACACGTTTCTTAAAATCAATCAACTCTTACATAATAAATTACAGAAATCCTATTAAACATATTGCACTGTGTGAGGTGTCATGAGGGTGAAACACGTGAAAAATGGGAATGATGGAAAAACGATAACATATACACTTAGGCCCGTAGGATGCTTAAATTATGTTAGGGCTTCATGCAGGCGAATTGCGTGGACGTCCATCCTTGAGCGTTCTCTAATTACCTGCTAATTAAACACTAACCTGATTTCACAGGTTCTATTTTCAGAACACGTCCGTGCTGCCACACGTGTGTGCACTGCACTTACCTACACTGCTCTGCACCTGCACTTTCTTGTATGAGCGCTCCTGTGACCAATATTCACTTCACTCGTGGAATAGCAATTTCCGCTGCAGCGGGGTGCGGGGAAGGTGCGTTATGTCCTGATGTGGAGGCTGGTGTGGCAGGTGGGAACCCTCTTGTCAGCATTCCTTGGTTCGTGGATCTTCTGCTGCACCCGAAGGGGCTGAAGCTTAAAGTTACTCAGTGCGGGAGGAAGGGGGCATGCTTGCTGGTTGCGCAACCTCGTGGCCACATGCTCGGCCGCCCAGGAGATTTAAGCTGCCAAGAATTCATGTGCAAAGTGTTGTGTGCACAACACTCTCTCTCTCTCTCTCGTGTGTGGTTGAAGTAAGGGTATACATTATGACCCAATCCCGAGGAACCAGGAAAAGTTTGGTTCGAAAAAGTCAAATATTTGAGGCGTGTCTAAAAATAGATACAGTAATCCCTCGCCAACCGCAGTTTCATTTATGTGCAGAATTGTTTTGTATACCTTTTCTCCAACCGCAGTACTAGTTTTTATTATCCACGGTTTTCAGTCTAGAAAACTAGCCCTTACTGATGTTAGTGGTCGCACAGCAATCAAGCTACTATTATAGACTTTTGACATATGTTGTCCCAAGCAGCGTGAAGCAATAAATTACTTTATGCCAGAAGGGGGCACTGGGGGGGGGGGGGGGTTCAGGCTGGGTCAGTTAGAATTGTTTGTCCTAGTCACATGCCGCCGCGTCTGCCTTATCCTCCCTGTTTTTTTTTTTCTTCGCTTCTATTATCCCTCTTGCTGTAAAAACAGTGGCACATAGCACAGACTTGTTTTTTAATCACTGTATGTATAACTTCAAATTTAATTCAATACCCTTTTCTTTAATGATTATTTTTAGGTTTATGTGCCCCCACACCTACGTAATATGCTAATTTTCTATGGTCGGTAATTGGTTTTTTTTTTTTTTTTTTTGCGAAGTCAATTTTATGTGTAAAGTTAATAAAGATAAGTGTGTCCAAATTAAATGTGTTCTTATGTTACTGGTACCATATTATGGTGCATGAGGTCGTGTACATGTATAGGCAACGTCAAAAGTTTTTGATGAAAAATTCAGGATAATTAATATTGTGAGTTAACCACACTAAATGTTAATATTCCTGCAAACATTGCTGGGCCTCATCGTGCCAGTGCAGAGGTAATCACGCCGCCTACATTTAGTATAAATTCAACACAGTGACGTGAATTTCGTCTATGAGTATGGTTTTCCAGCGCTGGGCTGCTTTTACTAAGTGATCTGACCCTGTAACGACGGCAGTGGCGGCGGGCAGCTGCTGCCAGTCAGAGTAATCTTATAGCGACAGACAGCTGCCCAGTTTGAGGATCTAGGGCCGAGCTTCAGCTGCAAAGTCCATGCCTGGCCGCACTGCAGAGGATCTAGGCACTCGCCCAGCTTCATACACGCAGCAGCCGGCAATGTATTCACTGCCAGCCCCAGCACACATCGGTTTTGTCATTATTATTTCTCGCTTTTTCGTGGATACGGTACTCTCTCTTTGTCTTATTACGAATTGAATTTGTGCATGGTTTTCGGATTTCTCTTGGTTTTTATTACTGTTTGTCGACGACCCACACATTAATTTTGGATTTCAATTTGGTTATGTTTTTGGCTTGTGTTTATTAACAATTGTTGATAACCGACGCCATCTTTTTATCTTATACCATACGGATTTACGACCACCAAAAAAATGAGTGGATAAAGAGCCAGCTTTCCGCTCACTGTAAAGTAATCACGTTTGAAAGCCCTTATATTTTATTTTTGTTACCGTTTGCGGATCTTTTCACACGCCTCCGGTCAATACAAACAGTGCCACGCAAGTTCATTTAATGTCGCAAGTGTTTGCAGTCTTTACCCAGTAATAGAAACGCAACACGTAATCACCGTACAGAAAGATTTTTAATCTTTGCCGTATACTTCTACATAGGCTTAAATGGACATGTAGCCAAATGTAATGTGAACCGCCAGAAAATAAAATGAATTATTACGGCATTCGGCATGTGTGTTCTGTTGCCAGGCGGAAGCAAAATCGAGTCACGACCACGAGTGCCAACCGAGTGGTGATCACTCGCGTAGACTGGAAGGGATAGGCAGCTAACCGTCCTCCCCTCTTCTACTTCCGGTCAGACCAATGCGAGAGCACGGTGCGCACACACGTATAGCGCAATGCCACCTAAATTTTTTGTTCACTGCATGCCTCATAATAAATAAATGCGTTTGGGGGGGGGGGTGGACCCAGGACGAGGCAATATATGACCCACGAGACCTGCGTAATAGATCTTTAGTAATCATTTTATATGTTATTAATACATAGTCTAATCTTTTCACACAAATTCAATGCCCTTCTTTTTTACGACAAGGGGTGGTCCATATGCCTTTATTGGGTATCAAATTAATCAGGAGACGTCCAGCTATTAAAATATACATATTTAACTTAATAGGTGGTTTTTTATGCACTGGAGACAATTGAACATGAACTTCATGCAAAAAATAGCAAGTTTGGGGGCATAGGTGTTAGGAGTAGGTCAAAATCTGCCGGAAATTTTTTTACGACTCCCCCACACCCCCTTCTATTACGACCCTATTCTCGGGAACCGTGAGGGGTCGTAATAGAGAGATTCCACTGTACTTAATGTAAAGAGCGCTGAGTCGTGATCATAGTTGATTAGTAGTGTAAGCGGCATGCGTCATCTGAAATACACAAATATAATTTTGTAAATTTAAATATTGTGTGAAATGTTGGTTATATTGTTGTACTTGTAAATGGAACTGAATATTTTGTGAAATTGACGCCGTCGGGTGAGACACGAGACGAACGATGACAAGTACTTACTGGTAATTTGGGCGCCAGCGGTGCTTCCCAATCGCAGCACTATTGAGACTCAGGGTTCTCGGGGATGTTGTGGGTTCTGTGTGTTCGTCTCACCCGTGTGTACTTACAAACATGTTGGCAATACTAAACTTTTAATAAAATCACCAAAATGAGCAATTGATAAAACATGTGGCTAGGACACTGTCATTATTGAATAAAAAATTGAGTTCTCTGTAGACATGTTTTTATTGATATTGTTCATACACATCAACGTGCCAATGAAATGATTATCTCAGTCATGAATAGCTAATTCCGCTTGGGTGCTCCCCAGCCCGTAATTGAAAACTAGCGCACACCTAAATGGATGATCTCACCGAGGAGCGTGAAAGCACAGCCTTCACAAGGGAAGATGGCCGACAGCCGCTAGGGTGGGACTGACAGTTTTTCCCTGAAGACAGGACACGGTGAATTACAAATGAAAACCCTTAAACACATTAACAGGCATGATTACTCGGCATCACTAACGCAAACTCGTCTGTGCTCGCCCTCCAGCAAGTGGGTAGTGTGGTGACGGCCTATACACAGAGCTAGCTAAGATGGGAATAATTGCACCGTACACTAATTTCACAATAAACACACGTGTGAAAATAAAATAAGCATAGATGGCATGATCTGCTGGATGAAGTTCATAGCAGATCACGTGGTGCAGGTGAAATTGCAATATTTCTGCGTGGAAACTGTGAACTAAATTCAGATAAAATATTATTTGTGTTGAGCAAGTGATTCTCTTTATGATTAGCGCTGTTACAGGCTTGTAACCTGCCTGATGGCGGTGAAATCAAACATTACTGTGACCACGTGGTCAAGTACAGAAAGCATCAATGTACGTGATTGCACATGCAATGTTATATAAATGAGCTCTTAAAACGCAATGATGGCGTGTACGACAACTTGGCTTCAGTCGGCCATCTGGTTATACGTGATGTTGCCATAAAATATTCAAACACGAAAATTACTCTTAAATACTTACATAAAAATAAAGCTCTTAAAATTGCGTGTAGCACTTATGCAGAAGTTACACTGAAATGCCATAATCATAGGCAGATGGCATCTGATTCAAATGTGCGGGTCGCGTGACCTCTCCGACATCTCTCTCCTCCTCCACCTCGATTAAGTTAAAAATACCACAAGGGCGTAAGAATTAGTAAAGCAGAAGCATAATGCTGGGGAAAATGTCTGGCGAAAACGTACTCAAGCAAAGATTAACCAGTAATCTATATTGACTATGGAAACCTAAATCAGTGAACAAAAGATGTAGTGCGCACGTTACGGTGTCTTACTTCGCCAGCTCTCCTCGACAGACTGTCCAGATACAAGCGTCGCACGTAACTACCGTGGCAGCGTACGGGGTTCACATATTCGGAAGTGCTATGCACGTTGAGTGAAATAGTTTATATTGAAAATAAAATGGCACAAATTAAATTAGATATTGTTTTACATTTCTATAACTTTCTTATGAATTTTCGTATTATTTTATTGTGGCTTTGTTATGGCGTTCATGCCAGAATGTAAAGTGTTCTTAATCTCGTTGCCGCCGGCACTTTGAATATTCATAACCAAACAATTAAAATTAGTACCAACACTTTAAAACATTTTAAGACGTATTAAAAACTGTAAAGACCATATAACACAGTTTACCCTGAAATTAACATTTATAGGAAAGTTCAAAATGATCGGCCTCTTCGCGCACGTGTGGGACATGTGACACATGAGCACCGTCATGGGCTCTAGCGCCGCTGGCTGTTAGCCGGCATCAAAAGATGTTGTTATGGCAACTGTTTAACTTAATTTGTTTTTCCATACTCAAATTATTGGTTGCTTTACTATTTCTTTTTTCACTGCACAGTAATTAACATCATTGTAGCATGAAATTTTAGATTCTAATTAAATTTTGAAAGTGCTGGAGAGGTACTTTTTCTCATCACATAGCCGCTGGCTAGAGATAAAAATATTACTCATACAAAATTGTATGTGATCGACACACACCTCTCTCAGCTGACTCATGGAACCTGCTAGAATAGTTGTAAGAGCATTGCTCAAAACATGCAATGAGCCACTCAATCGGAGTTCGTAGTTTGTCTGTCACCATATTTGCGAGCAATGTCATCATAGGGATAGTAAAAGTGTGACTGCAAGCTAAGTGTGCCATGAGAATGGAACCCTCGTAAGATCTACATACAGAGAGTTCCAGTTGTTTGAGTGTGGCAGGCAACGATGATCATCCATCCGCATGGCCCCTTGTTATAAACTGTATGTACTGTCGACTCTCGATATATTGTTATTCAGGAGTCTGCCTAAAAATTTCCATTTATGCGGGATTTCAGTAGATGAGGTTTCTGACATGTACAGCAATAAAATGCAACTTCTAACCTTATAGAACTTTTTTTTATGATGTGTAGTGTGTTATGTGGGAGAAGCCCCTCCGACCTGGTGATACTTTTGGGCTTAAATGAATGATAAAAAAGGGGGGGATGAGGGTGTGGGCTGCTGGGTTATGAAGTCAGAAAATGAAGGGGGGCATGCTTACCTGGGGAAGTTAGGCATGCGTGAATGGGAGAAAAGTGTTAAGTTGATGTGTTTTGGTGAAGTAAGGGATGCAGAAAAGGTGATGGGGTTAACAAGGGGGGCGAAGAAAGTGGATGATACGGGCCTACAGTGCTATCAGCCTTGGGTCGGGCCGTCGTTTCTTGTCCGGGGGTCGAGCTTGTTCCTCGGCGCAGGTTTCAAGTGCTGCGTTGAAAGAAGGATGGCAAGGAAAAGGCGTGAACGGTAATGGGGTGACAAGCTGGTGAATGAGAGGGTTGGCGAGGTGACGGGTACAGGAAGTGCTGAAGCGATCGGTGTTCTCTGCGAGGATGGAGTGAAAGTGAGGTATGCGGGTGGTGGCAAGGACCTGGTCTCGGTGAGCAGGCAGGGGAAGTCGAAGGATGAGGCGAAGAGAGTGGAATAAAATATGGGACGGTGGCCAGAGGGTGTGGGTCGTGACAGACCAGTTGAGGCAGGCATAGGGGAGAATGGGATATTATTGTGTGGAATACCTCGAGGCGGACAGCGGGTGAGGTGCCAGAGGAAGGGCAGAGAACAGGAGCGAGGTGAATCATGGCAGTGTGGGCTTTGGCGGTGATGGAGTCGTGGTGGGGGATGAAGTTGAAATGGGAACTCGAAAATGACGCCAAGATATTGGACTTGGGGTGACCAAGGAATGGCGGTGGTGGAAAGTCGAGGGAGGTGATCTTCGGTGGGGTGGTGGCGGGAGATTAGGACGGCTTCAGATTTGGTGTGGTTTAGCCCGATGCCATGGGTGTGAAGTTGGGTTTGGAGGGAGGTGAGGTTGCGGCTGAGGTGATAGCTGAGCATGTGCTCGTGGACCTAAGTTATTTAATTAAAGTATTTTACAAACATCACAATCACCTCAGACCCGGCAGATTGGCTGCCCTTGTCTCTGGGTTACTTACCTGAAGCTAGGCGAGCCGCGTCTGGATGGTTACTCGTCTCGGGGCACTGGTGCCCGACAGGAATACAGTACCGCCCTACTAGGCCGTCTGGTACAGCAGGATGGCGTGTGTGCCTGCAGGTAGTTTTAATGCCCCTGTTCCCATGGCCGTGGTGGAATTTGAGTGGGAGGTGGGGTTTGCGTACGGAGTTCTTGGGTTTGTTTCTGGCCTGGATATACTAATTACAGATGGTGGACACTTCACTAAACAGTACTTTCTGCACTATCAGGTGGTATCCTTCCACAAAATGGGTTGGTGGCTCATACAAGTTGACAGGTGTGACAGTGGATACTGGTGCAGTGAGCAGTCGTAGCAAAGCAGTCTGTTCATGCTGACTCAGTAGCCCGAACCCGCTGGGAAGGCTGCGAAGCCCTTGTGGATTCTTGAAGATAGCCCTCACCTTCTTAACTTCTCAACACCACCCCTACAGGTGTAAGGCATTTGGTACTAACCTACGATTGGGTCTGCAGGAGGTAGGCAGTCGACGTGAGAGTGTTCAAGTGTGGGTGCCAATTGCTACCACCAATGCCGCACCTCACTCTTCCCCACTAAAGGTGAGGAGACTCGAACTGCAAAGTGTTGGTTGTAGGAACCACATGGTATTGTCCAAATGGAATTAGTCTCCCTTGCACCAGTGTGTCACCCTCTCGGCACCAGGAAGGGAGGAGTGAGAGAAGTTCATCCTAGCCGGCAAGCCGATACCACCAGGCGTGAACTTAGTGTCGTGGCTCTACTGTGCCTTCCACCTGGGGTTAAGGAATTGCTGGCTTTCCAATATTGGTGAGGTGGTGTCCAGTAGTCACTGGTCTCCCCAGACTCGAAGAAGATCCACTCCTCTGTCCCACTAAGTGAGCAGTGAGGTGGGGACGACTTCAAGCCAACTTCCAGAGTATGGTATCCCAGTGTCGTGACTGTACCGTTCACTGTACGGGGTAGAGAATGGGTGGCCTTCCAACTCATCGACGCTATTCAATATGTGCGACGGGTAAAGAATATTCAACCCTCCCTCCGTCCATCATTCACTCGGCCATGGGTCCAACCCCATGTCAGTTACCATGCCGAATGCAGCAAGCATCAGAGCATCCATCACCACCACTTCATCAAATTAGCATGAGAGCAGATCGGAGCAAAAGCAGGAAGGGGAGAACGAGCTCCCGATGTAAATATGAGCAGCACAGGACCAGAACAGTTGGTGGCACACGAGGACGATCAGGCGCCCCATGATGGCAGAGGTGCTGACGAGCCCCCTGGTGACGTCCCAGCAACAGAAGATGGAGTGGCACTTCAGATAGGTGGCACATGGAGGAGCAGAGGGCCGGGCGTCACCTGATGCACAGGCGTCTGCAGGGGTGAGCCCAAAGGCCTGCGTCGAGGAGTCAGACAGCGCAGTGCCATCAAGCACAACCATCCGGGCAAAAGAGCTGGGAGCAACATCGGCACTTCTCCTAAAGGACATAGAAGAGAAGGAACTATCTCCCATCGTGATAACACCCTCTTCAGGCATGGAGGCCGACGAGAGTCGGGAGGTTGGGGAGCAGGCCCGGTCTACTGTAGGAGCCCCTGGAAAGTGAGCATCAGCCTACAGAAGCTGTTCTACTAGGCCACAACTGGAATCAGCCCACCTACGGCAGTGAAGGGAGAGGAGAAGTGAGATTAGCGGGTCGGCTGACTCGCAACTGCTCCGACGTTCCAAGAGGTGAAAACATCCACCGCAGGATTGTTAGAATTATGTATCTTTTGAAGAGCTACTAATTCAAATGATCGGAAACCAAAAGGCATTAGTGAGATTGATTCTCGGGACATTATCTGCTGGAAGACATTTCCTTTTAATGAAGGTATTAGTAGTCAGACTGCTATTATAAGTTATTTTTGTAATCCTGTGCTGTTTTCACGTAAAAAGGTCAAGTTTGAAATTGGTGATCAGATTGGGTTGTATAGGTAGTTAACTGGTACTACTGGCAATATGAAAATTATTGGTTATTTTGAATTGTGTTTTAATCTGTAATAAATATTGTATTAATTGTTATGTATTATTTATTTAATTTCTTACACACTTTGTAAGAAGTACTGAGATCATCATGATCTCAGTAATAGGGGTGGCGAATTGTGTGTTGTCAGAATCTTTGCAACTAGATGCAGAGAAAGCCATTCTGTGCATCCGTCAGGCTGAAACGGTGAAGAATTAACAACAAATAGTGTGGCAGACTGAAGATGCCACTAGTGTGGAAGCTGTTAAAATAAACAAATATGTTAAGCCTCCACCCAATTGGGAAGGTGGATGAATCCTCACCAAAAGACACACGGATGGAAAATAGTCAAACAGGTAGCTGCTCCAAATATGGGAAGTTCCCCACACACCCATGGTTTTGGTGTCCGGCAAGTAAGGCCTCTTGCTATAAATGTGGCCATAAGGGACATTTCGGCAGGTGCTGTAAGGCTACAAGAAGTAAAATAATCCAATGAATCAGAATACTCATATGGGAGAGGTTGCAATGGAAGTGGCATGTGCAAAGTTTTGGACTTTCGCAGTGAAGATAAAAAATAAGGTAGTGTTCAAAATCGATAGAGGGGCAGACATATCAGTCATGGGTGAAGAACTATACCTCAATGGTAAGAACACATCAGAAGCTTTATGGTGGTGGGAGGTCAGTCTCTATCCGGCTCACTCACCATTTGGTCTAGTGGTGATATCTTCTTTTTTTTGGACCCTTTTGTTGTGGTCGGCCTCGCTTTTGTGGCGGGTGATGTGGCAATCCCGGCCACTTGTAGTTTGTTCCAGGCCACAACTGGGTCTTGCTGTAGAACCTCGGCAACTTGAGAACACGAGTATGCACTAGTTCTATGCTTGTGGTGCCAGGTTCGATCATAGCTGTCTGGCACTGTGGAGGCATTGGTTTTATGCTCGCGGCTGGGATATCTCCCTGGGGGTATTGCAATGGCTTTTTTCCGTGGTAGGTGAGCCTGGTACCAGTTAACTTCATGTACAACCAAATGTGATCACAAACTTCAAACATGATCATCTTATGGGAAAACATCACAGGATTACCAAAAGAACTTATAATAGCAGCATGACTACTAACACCTTCATTAACAGGAAATGTCTTCCAGCAGATAATGTCCCAAGAATTAATCTCAATAACGTCCTTTGAATTACTAGCTCTTCTAAAGAAACAAAATTCTGACAAACCACTTCCAGCTTTAGCAATGACTCCTTGCAATCCAAATCGAAATAAGAAGAAAAGCAATATGTAACTTTCTTCTGCATCGACAACACGAATACTCCATTCGGTATCAGTCGTATGAACATCCTCAATATGAGGAATATTACAATATACCTTACTGGGATAATACCTGAAAACCCAAATCTTCCAACGATTCATAATGATGTGTCTTCTCTGTTGTCACGGAGCGCTATGAATAAATACAAGATGCAATCTGCTTATATAGCCATGAATTAAATATATGACTACAACACAGAACACTACAAGCGAAAAAAACAATTCCGCGACCTCGAAAATAGATTATCCGGTCGGGTGCCACTGTGCTAAAAATAGACTTGGCAAGTTTTAATCTGGGAGGTGCTGGCTTATACAGAGAGGTGAGCCGGCGATAACATTAGGATGGCTCGTGCTCCATGGCATCCATGTTGAGGTTATGTTACACTTCAACTCGCAACTTTATATATTCATAACTCCTGAACCACTGAACTGATTTTAATAATTCAAATAACAAATTATTAGCAGAGAACATATATAACAGTTGAGTTTTAATACTTAAATCATAAATAAAAGTTAACTATAATATTACCTATAAGAACCCAAGTCAATGTACGAATCTAAATAAAGACATTTAATCATGACTGTCTGTCATTGTCTTGCAATATGTATGTGTAATACCAACATTACTGTCACCACTGAGACTATGTATCATGGTATATAAATATGTCGCAACTTTTCCGTGAATTAATCACTGTGTATGTATTAAAGCATAAATGGATGCTCTATACAAGAAATATGAATAACAGTAAAATTAAATACGGAAAAGGTGTATTGTTATTGTGTCACATGCCACGACCGATTGGGTGCACTCTTTATGGCTCGTCCATCTTGACTGCCTGTGTCCTGATTACCCAGGTTGACCTTGATATTATTTACAAACTCATAACCCAGCAAGCTATTTACAGCACACAACATCTATAGATCAATATCTTGGGCCATTTTACTACTCGTCCACTGCATGGCTTATAGACCTTGTACTTGGCCCCATTGCACTGGTCACTTCACATGGAAACCCTCGAAAGGGTGATGCTCCTGGGAATCCAGGAGGATATGATTGTTCATCGGGTGACCATGGTCGCAACGTTACTGGTGAAATAATCCATCTAGTTGACTCCCTTCAGGTGCAGGAATCAACTGCACTCTATTTCTTCGCACTTGGCCCTGCCATGTCTGAACTATGTACGATCTTGGAAAAGTAGCATATGCATGCATTTTCCCATAATGCTTCATGTAAGGGATCCATACTCTCTCTCTCCTCGAGACAGTTGTCTTAGTTCTTTAGCTCCATGTCTCTTATTGAAGTTCCTCTTATTGCGTTCTTCCAGTTTCTAGTCTTTCATACAGAATACTTTGAACTCTGGCCTTTCCTCTGTTGACTGCTGTTGATTTATTACTTGCAATGTGGTTCTTAGTGCGCTCCCAAACGGAAGTTCTGCTGATGACAGTCTGCTGCTTTAAAGAGGATATTCTTTGCTACTTTCACTGCAGTGTCTGCTTACCCGCTTTGTTTGGCAAAGGTGAGGCTTGATGTAGTTAGCAAAAATCCATACTCCTTTGCGAAACTCTGCTGACGTGAACTGCATGCCCCCATCAGTACACACATCTTCAGAAATACCATGCCGAGCAAATATGTTATTAATTCTTGCTGTGATGGTTGTCGATGTTGTGTTTGGTAACTGCACCACCTCAAAAATCTAGGGAAATAGTCCTGAATGACTATGTACTGTATTACAAAATTTGTTTCGAAGTTCTGTTTCTTTTCACCCTACTGTTGTGGATCACCCCATTTTAAAAAGGTACTGAATTTACATTTAATCTTATGCAAGTGACTAAAGATAAAATTTACAGATAATTATTAATGTACAATTGCTAACAGTCATTCTATTTTTGATTATTTGAACTAGTGTTTTGTACGTCAGAAGGTACACCACATGGTGTGTACATAAGTCTACCCTTTGGTTATGTTCTATTTTAAAGTGTTGTGTCATTTGATTTGTTTAATAAAGAGAGTATTATGTTATAACGTGTATATGCCCAGGCGTACACAGACGTGGTTCGTGTACCCAACAGCTAATGTAAATTGGCATCCAACGTGAGGTACACGTAATTGAAGTTTTACGATCAGGGTTTTATGTATTGCTTCGTAGTGTGTTTATGTAATTATTTAAATGAGACACATTGTTTACAGTGCCAATTTCAGATATCATCACGAGGGTCGAACATGTTTTTTTTATTGCTGTATGTAAACAATATTTCATATAGGATTATCATGTATTTTATATTTAGGGTTAATTGCCTGTAGGCCTATGTATTTAATTGATTCCTTATGTTTTATTTTTCAAACCAGTACCACAGATAGTAGTAATTGTAGACCACGAGGGCTAGTGCACAAAGTCCATGTGACTTCAGAAACATGTGGCCAGTTGACCTCACTAAATTATAATTTTCATTAAGGAGTCTATTTCATGTGCTGGAATGTAGTAGAAACGTTTTAAAACTCTTCAAATTTTATGTAGGCATAAAAATATCTGTAGGCCTACACCTGGTTAAGCAAGAATCCACACTGTAAGTTACCATGTGAGTGATAACCTTGCATCCTGGGCTGAACACCTGCCTGCAGTGTTATTCAAGCTACGAACATACGCCAACTTGGCTACGGGGTTGACACCTGCCCAGCTGCTCCAAGTCCGTGACCTTCCACTCCCTGGAGATTTCCGCAGCGGGGCTAGAGATCACATCACCAATTCTGGTGGTGAAGAAGGAAGAGAGAGGAGGTGCGGACAAATGATGGAGGGAGAGCGAAAACCAACATAAGTACATAGTGCCGCCACCGACCTCCACCCCCCCCCCCCCCCCCCCCAAAGCCAGTTACAACCAGGGCAACAGGTCTATGTGCGCATGCACTCGCAGTCAACTGCCACTAAGCACTATAGTGCGGGCTTTGAAGAAAGGTGGACAGGACCTCATGCGATCATGCAAGTCATCAACGCCACCTACTATCGAGTGAAGCTGAGTGGAAGGTATTCCATCGAGATGCGCTTCAATTAGCATCGTCGGCATCATCACCCCACCCCCCGAGACGGGAAGGGTGATGGAGGAAATACGCCAAACAATCCAGACCATACTGGCGTATCTACGAATCCAGCTGTTCACGTCGAGCCAACAGCATCTGGCACTATGACACCCGATGCGGGAATGCTGGCACAAGTCAGCCATCGTGCATCCAGGAGCATGTGAGAAGGCCGAACGCCACACCTGGCCCCTTGTCATTAGCGGGGGAGGCATCATTGGGAACAATGGCACTGGCTTCGGACATCAACCGCAAGCGTGTCGGTGACGCCCGCCTCACCGCACACACATCCAACAGATAATATGAGCAGCAGCGAGTCGGGGTCAATTGAACACGAGGGCTAGTACACGGAGTCCACGTGACTTCAGAAACACGTCGCCAGTTAACATCACTTAATTATTTTCGTTAAGAAAGTTATTTCATGTGCTGGCATGTAGCACAAACGTTTTGAAACCCTTCAAAACATATATAGGCATATAAATATCTGTAGCAAGAATCCACATTGTAAGTTCCCTTGTCAGGTTGGGTAGGGTTGCCTTACTGCAAAGTGTATGTTTACTTTTGTACTTTATTATTTTTCTTGAGCCAAAGGTTTTATTAAGGGGGAGAGGTTTTGTTTTAAAATAATATATATGTGATCATCAGGGACATCACACATTCCGGTCATTACCACATTAACATCATTTTATTAATTCACGTTTTTTCATCCAATGTGACGTCACGTGGGAACTGGCTGTCCGACCAGCGGCAAGCCCATTCAAGTAACATCACTCATGGGTGTGGATGCATGTCATTCCACTCCGGGCATTTCACCGTTTTCTACCAATCATTTAGTGTATCAATACTTTTTATATTTATTATGGAACTCTAATGTACTTTTAGCAGCCCGGAGCTAGTTCCACCCCACAACCCTGCCCGTCTTGTACGTGGCTGGGCGTATTTTGCATCGTAAGTCGTGTAGGCCACGTGCCTAGTTTTATTGTTTAAGAGCTCCCCGAGCTACAGTGGCGATATGTAAACTTGAGTGCCCTTCTGGGAATGTGGTAGAATAAAAGTGTGTACAACGCCATAATTCTCTGCTTAATTATTGTAGCCCTCATGGATACCGTAACATCTTGACAAGTATGTGATCTCGTATTACATGTATGGGTGTGGAATAAACCCACAGAACAGCTTCTATCGTGATAGTAAGCGTTGAGGGTGACGAACAACTTCCACTAGAACAGGCAATCCAGGATTATAGTGTACTCCAGTATCCAGAACTCCATGACAGGGTATCAGGGATGGCTACAGGCCGTCGGCCACACGGCCCTGAGATAACTGCATCAAGAACGTGCTCTACAGTTGTGTAGTGCTGGTGCCCACCCAGGAAATAAAATTACGACGAGCCAAATTCGATACCAAAAATCCCATCCTATCCTTGATGCAGAACAGTAAGTACGTCAAATGCTACCTGTACCAATCCCTCCGACCATACAAATGCCATCTCCACTGCCTACTTTCTGCTTACTAAATTTTTCTGGGTATTATTCTACTCTTAATTACCAAAAATTCCTGCAAAACCGAATACCAGCTTAACTCCCCACTGCTATGCCCATGAAACCGTACCAGACTAGCCACTGTGGACCCAATGTAACCTAGAGCAGGACGAAAGAGGAGGAAGCAACATTAGTGGGCCCTAACCTTGAAAGTGGCGGCACAAAAACTTCAACAAAGTTCCAAATGCTGCCGAATTCTTTTGGCAACCCTAATAAGGACCCAGCTGCCTTAATCCAGGACTGCACTATGTGCCTGCGAAGATATGGCGTGTGCGAGGAATGACGGGCAGGGTGTGTTGGAAATCAATTCCAGGGTGATGCAGAGAAATGTTGACAATCCATTAGTCGCTATGGCTTAGAGTGGGCAGAATTTCTGCACTCATTCCAATGCTGCTACTGTGATGCCTACATGACTCTGCAAGTGCAGAGTCAGTTGACATGGCAGGATCAACAGCTAGATGAATAGCTGTCCACATTCATAAATAGGGAAGGACATCTTGTGAGAAGATTTCACCCCCATCAGAGTGACCATGAAGTGTTTGAGGTGGGGAAAACCGCATTGACGGAATATCGTGTAGCACTGGTAGCATTACTAAACAGTAATTTGGATGAACTGTGGTGTGCCACGCGAATACTGGAGCAGTGTGTGTTTTAACCATGTCATGAAAGTAATGCTGTATGATAGTGCCATGAGCAGCACCCGGGAGAAAGTTCAAACAGCGGTAACAACAAAGGACTCCCAGAACCGGGACAAAACAACAGTGGAAACCGGCAATGACAGTATGTTTCAGGATGTCAATAATTGCAAAACGGACTGTGTCGCATAGTGTAGGAAAACAAGAATATATGGATGATGGCAAGATGCCGGAAACACTGTGCTACTACTGTAAACCTGCCAAGGTTTTTCCATTGGCATAAGAATTTCCCTAACAACTACCACCTTCCTACCTACAAAGGACTTCCAGCCAGCAATAAGGACCGATATACATTGCCCGGCATAGCTATATGCCTCATCAAGCTCATATTATACGTACACAAAATAAGGAGATGCTGGCAGATGGAGTTATTGAGCCTACGTGCAACGGATTTAACTTCACAATTACATTGGCACCGGAAAAGGACGGGAGCTGGAGCTTTTACGTAGATTTTCACTCTGTCAATCAGGCAACCTGTAGTGTTTTGTCACTTTACATCAGCGTCAAGGATGCACTGGCATCGCTCGGAATGGCCAAAATTCCGACATCCCTTGATTTACATAGCGGATGCTGACAGGTACTGATGAAGTGGTAGGATAGGGGGTAAACTGCTTTCACTGTGCCAGGATGGAAGCAGATACTCTGCACAATGCCTTTCGGTTTGAAATGCACACACCACATTCCAAGAGATGATGGTGCGTGTACTAGACGACCTTGTAGGCGATTTCACACCTGCCTACTTGGGCGATGTCATAATATGGTCTTAGTCCTGGAAGACCATATAAGTATTGTACTTGACTGACTTGCGATTAACGGGCTAATGTGCGCCGTAAACAATTGCCATATAGGTAAGACAGTGTTAGACTTCCTGGGAATACATTGTTGACAGAAGCTAAAGTAAGGCTAATCTAGAGCAGTTAAATCTAATTAACTACTACCAGCCACCACGTATGTGCAAGCAGCTACGAAGAAGTTATTGGTTTGATTAACTGGTCTGTGAGTTTATTCAGGATTTATGTAGTGACAGTGCCACTCACAGACGTACTGTCGCCACAGAATGTGTACGTGTGAGATGTTGCAGCTGAAACCACTTTTTAGGAAGTCATACTGTGTTTGAGGTCGTGTCCTACACTTGCGCGGTTTGACCAAAGTTGGCAATTGTACTTATAAACTGACACCAGCCAGAAGGGGCTGGGTGCAGTGTTGTACCAATGTACAGAATATGGTGTTTGACAAGTGATCTATTTAGCGAGCGCAAAACTGGGCCAGACAGAAGGTACGACGTCGAGTGTGAGTGTTTGTCCATTGTGTGGGCTATCAAAAGATGCAGAGTGTACATAGAGTATCAGAGGGTTCACCCTGTGGACCGACAACAGGTGTCTAGTCTGGTTACACAGTATACGCAAGGCACAAAGAAAATTGACACGGGCATTGCTAATTCAAGTGTACGACTTCACATTAGAACATGTTCCTGGTAAGGAAAACTAATTTGGCAGATGTTCTGTCACGTGCACCTGATGCTGACATCATAATACACAATGACGCAGAATGGGATGACATCCTTCCTCCGGTGTACGAATAACTGTTATGCAAGGCAAAGCTGAATCAAATTAATGTTACTGAAAAGGACTTGTTAATCTGTGACTTATACCGTGAGGTATTTCATGCGCAAGTGATGTGCACATTTACGCAACAGCGAATGGCGAAGTGCGCAGCAGAGAACGTGGCACAATGGCATGTTATGGACATTCAGCTCGAGACGTGATCGCCAAAGGATCCACACACGGAGACTATTTGTACCACCTGCATGTAGAGCGAAAGTATTTGTGCATGTACACACGAGTTGTGTGGCAGCCCACCCTGTTGTTTACCAAACGGTTAGAATTGTAAAATAATACTACTTTTGGCTGGAACTGTCATGTGACACATGTAACTATGTTCGCGAATGCGAAGAATGCTAAAAGTGTAAGGCGCAAGGAGCGGATGGGACCCAACAGCAGCAGCCATCCAGACGGCCACTGGAAACTGTAAACCTTGACCTCATGGGGCCATAACCTAGGTCAGTAGAAGGAAAATGGTTGATATTGGTTGTAACCGATAATTAATCCTGATGGGTGGAGGCGTACGTCTTAACGACAGCACTAGTAACAAGCATTGTAAAAGTGTTGGAGCAAGAATGCTATTCCTGTTGGGGGTACATCAGACAGTTGTAAATGGACAATGGGGCCCGATTCATGAGAAGAAAATGAGGTGATATGTGCACTTGGTGGGGGACTCAACACTTGAAGACGGTGGTGTACAATCAGTGTGCATAACCCACAGAGCACCACAACAAGGAGAAGGACAAGCAACTGTGGCTCCGTGTATGGAAGCAGTATACCAGCTGGGCTGGCCACCTGCCTGCTGCCCTCTTCACCCTCCGCTGGCATGTAAACGACGCCACTGGTCGTACACCCACTGACGTACTGCTTGGACATAAGTTGGCATTGCCAGGCGAGTAAGATTACATGCATGTAAAAACTAGTACCCAAGAGTAGCTGGGAACAGCGATATGAGAGAAAGCATAGGCTAAGAGAACATCGGAAATGCCAGAGGAGATGGGTACCAACCATCAAGAGGCCACTGTCAGTACTTCAGGTTGGCCATAACGTGTATCTGTGTGCACACCCATAACCCGCCGCCCAGCAGATCTTCTGCACAAGACCAGCACCAAAATGGAGTGGGTCGCACCTGGTGATACAAAGCATCGGACCAACCACCTGATCCGAGTGGGTCGGAAAACCTTAAGGGCACATCAGGACAATCTACAAATTTCATCGGATAATGTTTCCAGCGAAGTCACCGCAGAGGCCGAAGACACTCACGATGACGAACAGTTTGCCTTGCTCGTAATGCGTGGAGCAGAGGACAAAAGTGGGTTGGCACCTCTCCCAAGGGGTCGCCACCCATCCCCCACGTTTCGTCGATGTTGGATACTGCAGCATCCAACAGGGGTCGATCAAATGTGAGGTTCAGATCGAGAATGGGGGAGAGCCTCTTGAGGATGTCGGCTCAACAGCAACAGAAAGTGTGAACACAAGAAACAAAGTGTGTGGAGACCTGGCGACCCACGATGGCGATTGTAGCTTCGAGCACAGAGGGGCAGCTTACAGAAGGAAGGTGCGTCCATACCCCTGGAAGGAATCTTGGAAGCGAATGCCGAAAACTCGAAGTCGCCCGGTGTACTAGCGCCTGCAGGGGCCTGTCCGAAGGCTAGCATCGAAATTACTGACGGCAAAGCGCTGTCAACCATAACTGTGTAGGTCTCAGTGCCGCAACCGGTGCCAACACATTCCGAAGAGAATCCCAAGATGTCCATCATCGTTGAAGCATTTTCGGTAGGAAGCGTAAGCAGCACCAGCGTGAGAAGAGTGTGTGTATAAGAGGCAGCTAAGGGTACACATCAGTGTCATCAAACCCCCTTAGGACCCGTTGCACCAACATCGCCCCGATCCGAGATCGAATGATCCTAGTTCCGAAACAGGATTTAAGTTTTATCTTGGTTCCATTGCAAATGTGTTGCACCAACGAAATCTCATGATTCTTAATCTCTGATTCTTGGACCTTGATTCCAAAGTGAGAGATCTATATTAAGTATGAGATGAATTTTCCTTTTGGTTCGTAAGAGTAGGCGTATTTTTCACTATAGATAAAACTACATGTGCAATGTTTTATCTAAGTGAATTATTGTTGTATGACTTTAACTGTATAATATTCAAGTGTGTATTATGTTGTTTTAATTTCCCAAGAAAACAATCGTTCATAGTTCTATCTGTTGGTGTATTTTCAAAATACATTTGTCGACGATGGCTGCCTCTCAGATCGAGTTTACGAACCATGAATTTCGGCGGTTCGAAATAAACTTAATCTTGATCTCCAGTCCAGCTCTGAACTCGAATGGTGCAACAGTTTTCTGTATCGATCTTAGATACGAACTAAGATCATGTTTCGAATCACGATGGTGGAACCAGCCCTCAGTTGCTCCCGAATACAGTGTGGGTTGAAGGAAAAAGACAGAGTTCCCGGTGGAACTGGCACTGGCATCAACAAACAGTATTAACGAAACGAAATATTTAACACACCTACCACTTGCATAATGAGTGGCTATTCTGATGGCCCATGCCCTTAAGAGCCTTGCGGTTAGACAAATAATGTGCTGAATTACTGTTTCACATGTATCAGTGCCGTTTATTAACTTCCCCGTAGGAGAAAACTTACATTTCACTGGGCTCTGCCCGCCAGTAAGGCTATGCAGACAAAATCGACATACAGTCAACAAGGTTTACGGTGGTTTTTAAGTCCCCCTGGGCAATGCAAACCACACGAGGAGAGGGCAGCTGTTCTGGCGACCAAAAGAAAACAGTTCTGATGAAAAGTAACTCTATTGCAGTAAATATGATTAGTTACAAAGTTGAATGCCACCGGACACACTCGACATAGCCTTGCCCTTGTGAGTCTCGGATGCTTCTAACATAGCCAACTTAGCCCCTTCACCGCCCAAAGGGGGGAAGTATGCCAAGCGGGAACTATATCCTACCATTCACAACATAACACTCTGGTTTTCATGAATTATGGCTTACCTGCTCAATATAAAATATAATAATATTACGAGACATTTTCAGCTACAAAACAAAACACACAACACTTGCAATGGATTATGTAAGCGGTGAAAAAGAATGTGATGTAATACAAACATTTTTAACTCTTGCTTTTATTGACTTCAAATTAATAGGGGTTTCACTAGGGCATCAGTTTCTGTGTATTCCTTAGCACCTGCTATTAAACTCTTTTAATTTGCAGTGACGTGCATGGTACTTCACTCCTCTAACCCTACACGAGTTGCCCTAACTTGCACCGTGCACATGCATCACTAACATGGTGTGTTTCCTTTTAGTGTGGGCCTCGATGCAAGGTCGGGCGAATCGTCTATGTGGCGGGAGATGCGGCACACGTCAAACCCTCCCGCTGCAGACCGTTTGCAGTCCTGGTGCCGCCACTGGCAGCACAAATGTACGGATGCCACTCTAGAGCCGCACATGACTGTGCCGACCGATGGTCGATCTGTTGTCGCCACCTTGTTTCAGCGCAGGGCACGACTGTTGGCTTGCACTATTCTACGTGTTCAGCCGGGCAGAATGAGCTGGCCGACTCGTTGCTGCTACTCCCATCGCTTGTACTTGCTTCCTCTCCATGGTTATTGCTGCTTGCATTACGCCGTTGCCAGGAACGACCCAGGCAGACAGCCCCTAGAACCCGTCGGCCAGATGCATGTGACCCCCTAGGTGACTCTCCGTGCTGCTTGCTAAAGTTGCACATATCTTCTCCCACAGTGCTTGTACCAATGGGCTGCTCTGACACTGTCGACTTTATGGCAGGGGGACCCGTGTTTTAACCTGGCGCAGGTGTCGTCAAAATGGCTTATGTCTCCTTCATGCTTGGCATCACGAACCCGTGAACTGTGAACCTTTGTCGGTCAATAAGTTTTCCGGGTTCCACCACCTAAGGAAAGAGTCATCATCTAGTACTTGTGTGTGATAGTTACTGTTCTCGCACAGTAGGCTTCCACCGGAGAAACTGTCGGTTACCAACACTATAAAGCACATTCCTTTTGCTGTCCTAAGATAAGGTCCAAGCAAACGGTTTTGAATGGTTTCTTGGGTATCCTGGGCTGTTGCTGTCTGTCCACCTAGCCATGAAGATGCTGTATGGACTGCAGCGCTTAATAGACTGGTGCACATCACGTGTCAGTCCTGGCCAAAAAAATTGCTCATGCACGTTTCTTACCATCTGTTTAAAACCAGGTTGTCCCGCCACCATGTGCATAGGCTAACACTGGCTCTTGCGCACCCATGGGGAGACACTACCTTCATTTTGAACTGCCAGTTGGTGAACATGTTTCAATCCTGCCGTCTGTAAGATGCCAGTTGTTACATTCTTCTGTGCGCACATTTCCCTCTCCTGGAAAAACTGACATTTTTGTTGTACCTGTACTACTGCATGGTAAAGTTCGTTAGTCAAAACATTGTAGTTTTTCGCTCCTTTACATCACACTGGAGTTCAGTAATGCCGAGCTTAGCACTAGTGAAATCGATTATCTGTCTGTTTCCCTATCATCGTACTAAGACAACACTGCCCCCATTCCTTCCTGTAAATATTCAGTCTGTGTATAAAAGTGTTTACATCATCATATCTGGCGAGTGTCGAGCATGTCTGGAATTCTTATTTGATTTCCCAGAATGCCTGTTCGGCTTCACCTGGCCATTGGAACTGGTGCTGCAGTGACAGCAGGTCGGTCAGTGGCACTGTTATAATTGTGAATCCCTCCACGTGTCTGGCAACCAGTTTGCTAGTTCGAAAAATTTCCGTAACTCCTTCCTATTGCGTAGGGGCAGATAGTCTGTTATTGACTTGAACTTTTCCAGGTTTGGTTTGTTCCCCTCCTCGCTCACAACATGCCCTAGTAAGTCAAGCATATCTTTTCCCACATGACATTTCTCTCGCGCACAGGTAAGTCCATTCACTGCTAAGCGCTCCAAAACAAGTGACAAATGTTCTTCCCAGCATACAATAACATCATCCAACTATACCAACGTAAATTTTCCAATGAGGCCGTCCAGAACACGGACAATCATTGCCTGAAATGTAGCAGGCACACACTTCAGTCCAAACGGCATTGCACAGAACTGGTATCGAATTCTGTCTGGTGTAGTGAAAGCTGTCTTCTCACGATCCGCAACTTTGATGGGTACGTACCAGTAACCGCTTTTCAGATCTAGCAACTGGAACACTTTGGCTTGTCCGGGAGTGCTGAGTGTGCCTCTTACATTAATGTACTGGGGTAGTGAGCTGCGCGTAACCTGATTGAGCAGTAGGAAGTCTACTCAGAATCTCCACGAACCGTCTTTTTTAGGCGCTAATATAATAGTGGAGTTTTTGGCACTAGTTGTGGGTACAATAACACCGTCATTAAGCATCTCTTGCACTTGTTGCCTAAATATTTTTGCCTGATGCGGATAAAAGCTATGAGGTGGAGTTCCGATAGACCCTTCTTTCTCTAGAGGTAACTCATGTTCTGCCACAGTAGTGCGAAATAGGGCGTCATGCTGAACAAAAATTTCCCTACTCTCGTTTAGCAGACGTTGCAAAGCTGCCTGATGTGCTGGCTGAATATCATTATTAATTTCACTGAAATCAAATGTGGGTATGCTATCTACCAGGCGATGGTCTAAGTTATAAACTGTGCAACGCTCTTTCACACCGAATTGTATTAGTCTAGCAGTAGGCTCAACAATAGTTTTCTGTTAACTTAACTAGGGAATACCCAATATTACATCTTCTAGAATATCTGGGGTAATGACAGCTGTTGTTGGCGTCTCGATATCCCTCACAATTACAGTCACTACAGATTCTCCTACTGCTTTCCTGGTATGTTGATTCGTGGTTAACCTGACAACCTGGTTCATAGGCACCACGTCTGCATGTTTTACAAAACCAGGTTGCAAGAAATTGTGAGATTCTGGCGTATCGATCAGTACATGTAACAGTTACCAAGATGAGATTAAATTTTTTTTGCCGATGCTCTACTAACCTGGTTTACTAGTAGTTGTTGTGGTGTAAGCTCCAGTTGTTTACATTGTGGGTGGAGTTTCCAGCTCCCTCATACCGCGGTTCCCATTGCCCTGCAGCTGGCTGTTTCCTTGCTCTTCCCGGTTCAAGTCATGATTATTGGCCCACTGTGTATGTCAGTGGAAATGCCTTCCTGGAAAATACCAGCACAGCCATGGTGGGAGTTAGATCTTATCACACTTTACATTTGTACTTGTTCCTGCATTTTTCCCGGATTTCTGTTGCCATGACTGGAATTTTTCATTTGCTCTCAGCTCGGTTTGCTGTGTGTTTTGTAATTTTTTATGGTATTGTCCGAATGGTTTGTCAGTGCCCTGTTGCACATCACCAATCGTGACTTTCCGCGCCTGCATAATTGCTCATTTCGACATTGCGCGGCACATGTCTCGTGGCATGGTTGTCTCGGAGTCCTTTCCAACATGGCTGTGAGTTGCATCATGACTTTCAAGATCCCGTTCTTAGGGGGAATCAATGCTGCACATTATCCTGGCCAGGCAGTCTCGTCTACACACTCTAGTGTTTACCATTTAGGCAGATCTGGATAAAACCGACGCACCACTTGCACTTTCC
Organism: Dryococelus australis; assembly: GCA_029891345.1. Classification (NCBI taxonomy): domain Eukaryota; kingdom Metazoa; phylum Arthropoda; class Insecta; order Phasmatodea; family Phasmatidae; genus Dryococelus; species Dryococelus australis. The sequence continues at coordinate 11,833,068 of CM057005.1, read as the reverse complement.
GGGTGATGAAGGCAGTCGGTGATTCATGTGCTGTCTGCTCTTCCATTGTGATCTGCGTCTTGGTTCGCAATGTTGTAACCACGCTGCCGAATCTGTTTTGAAAGGCTTGTTGGAATTCCTTACATTGCACTTCTTAGTGTTTGAAGGATCGCCACCAAGTGCGAGCGACCCTGTAGAGTTGCCCTCTGATGCATCTGCCCACTCTTCCTCCCAAACACCGTAGCAGGCTAACATTGCCGTGCATTCCTTGACGAATGCTATTGGGTCTTCAGTCGGTGCGTCCATAAATGTGGGCAGTGTTTGGATCTTTGTGGAGGTTTCAGTTGCTGCCAATTTTGGCGGCTTTTGCAGAGTTCCAAGTGCGATGGCTTCCTCCTGCCTTCTGCTCTCTCGTTGTGGCTCGCTAATAGAATTTGTTTCCATACAACTCTTTGTATACATGAGCGCAAGCGGTACAGATGCACATGGTGTATGTAGTGGTTATAACATAGGCAGGAATAAAGATGTTTGAAAACTGAAGTTGCGGATAGCAAGTTCCAGAGTCATAAATGTGACAGGAGTGGCCATACTGGCCAGGGTCGTAATTTTGCGTGGGTGGCGCTTGCAGAGGATTGGCCACAAGCTCACTAGTGACGTGCAGCAGCTGGACTTTGTTGACCGTGGCCGTAGTATCATGACCCATAATTCCATTCAACTCTCCTTGTCTCTCTTACTTAGCAGACTCTTCTCTCCTGCAATTTTCCTCCTTGCATGCTGTCGTTTCTCCTGTCAAGTAATACGCAACTGTTCTGTTTTGATTCTGCACACTGCTATTCATGTGGCACTTTTGACACGAAAACTCGTATCCGATCACAGTAATACTCTCTGGTTCGCTCATGCATGCTCGGTGGTATTGCTCTTGACATTGTTGACATTTGAACATGGTCGCGTCTAAACTGGTGCACAGTAGATTGCGCCACCAATTCGAGGTGCGATAATTCAGCACTGTTTGTACCATTAAATTTCGAATTCCCTAACTGTCTTGCATTTCCACCTCTGTGTTCCACTGTGGCGGTGGCTACACTGTTAAACTGTCTTTACTGGTAGCGGGGTTGTCCGCAGTGTGGCTGGTTGGTTGGGTCTTGAGGCTGCACTGACAGTGTGTTGTGCCAAGTTCGAATTTTGCTATTGCATCCCGCGGTAGTAGACAAACATTACAGATACAGTGGTGCTGCAGATGAGAAGAACCTTCGCCTCCCACAGCTGTCCCCTTCGTGTGCGTTGAGGGGTGGAGCGAGTCTGCCCGATCGATACTTCCACTGTCCTGCACGGAGTAGATGGTGGGTGGGTTGGCATCATGTGCTCTCCATTATCCCTCTTCACCGATTCCACAGCAATGGTGGCCAACTTCTATACTTTGTGCTCTTTCCTCGAAACACATGTGGCACACTTCCCGGCATCTCCTTGGCATGTGGAAGGTGTCACGATGCTGTTGTTGGTTCCTTTCTTCTCTCTCTCTCTCTCTCTCTCTCTCTCTCTCTCTCTCTCTCTCTCTCTCTCTCTCTCTCTCTCTCTCGTGGGTTTCTAAGGGATATAATGAGGATATGCAAGGATGAATTTGAGAAAAACACATATTTGGTGGGATAAAATGTTCTGGAATCAGCATGATGGACTTTTGTGAAACAAGGGAGGGCGACAGTTTGACGCCATGTGGTAGGACCATGGACGGGTGAAGGGAAATTTGGCTTGTGGCAAGGCTGAGGTTAGGATATTAACGTAGTTACCCAGGGCACCAGACACTGTCACTATTGGTAGAGCTGACTGTTCTGTTCTCTGGGCAGCGGGCCATTCATCCAGGATGTAAATATGTCCATGCTGATCCACTGCTTTACTGATATCTCTAATAAAGTGTATTACTTGTGCTGAATTTCCCTTCGCCAACCTCTCTGTGGGTGTCGCACCAATTTATGTGATATGTACCGGCACTGCCAGATGGACTATCAGCTAACATGCGCCAACACACTATACCTGGCAATATTAACGAAGATATATTTAACACACCTAACACTTGAATAATATCGAGTGGGCATTCTGAGGGCCAGTGCCCTTAAGAACCTTGCGGTTAGACAAACAATAATAAGCTGTATTTATGTTCCACACGTATTTCAGTGCCATTTATTAACTACCCTGTTGGAGAAAAGTTACATTTCACTAGGCTACGCCCACCAGTAGGGCTATACAGATAAAATCGATATACAGTTAGCAAGGCTTACGGAGGTTCTTAAGTTCCCCCCCCCCCCCGGGGGGGGGTGGGGGCAAAGCAAACAATAAAGGGGCAATAGATAATGTGAGCTGTGAATTCAAATGTGTTGAAGTACAGACATTAATAACACTTGCTTTTATTGGCTTTTAAATTAATAGGATCTTCACTAATGCGTAAGTTTCTATGCATTCCTTCAGGAATGTCTCACGGACCTGCCGTTAAGCCTTTTTAATTGGCCCAATTTTTATTTGCACTGACGTGCCTGGTGCTGCACGCTAAACTTGTTGCCCTAACTTGAACTCAATGTATTGTGCACACGGGCGCATCGCTGCACACACATCACTGACATGGTGTGTTTTCTTGTAGTGTGGGCCTCGGTGCAAGGCTGGGCGAATGGCACTCGGCAAGCTATTTAAAGGTTATACCTTGAGCACTACTTTCTAACCATTACATTTAACCCAGCAAAGCCAAAGTTAAATTGGCTCTTTGAACCTCAGGGTCCATCGCAAACTTTGCATATCTGAAACCGCCATGCTGTCCGAAAGTTTAAAAGAAACGCTACACTAAACTACTCACTCATACACTAACTATCCACATTCCGCACTTTGTCCTTCACATTTGATTTTAAGCACTGTGGTATTCCCATTAACAGCATTCGCTACTCAGTGCGTTCGAGTGCATACAGTATCAGTTTTGGGGAATGCCCGATAATTAGAAATATTCTCTGCCACCTAACACCCGAGCATAAATGAATGCATGCTACCGCCTACGCAAATGATAAAGTAGAAACCCCTTAAAAGGTATTAAAATTTCGTGACGATTCTTTCGATCTACAAAAGTCCCTTACAAATACAATAATGAAACAAGCATTGTAGGAACCCCTTCCAATATAGTAGCTATTAATATCACCACCAAAGAAACACATTAACTTTATGATACACCCGAACAAGCAAAATGTATTTACTTTCTTTCTAAGCAAATAGTAGACAACTCACAAACAGATTGTTTCTAGGCTGCTATTTACCTGAATGGCCTTACAAGTTTGTTCCATAACTGTAATTTTCAATGCGAGCCGGGAAATTCACTATCTGTCCACGCCATCAAACCATACCATTATGTAATAACCAATGCGCCTGGCGAATTAGTACTTCGATGTAGCAACAAGTTACTAAGTAAAGTAATTCACAACCCCAAGGAAGGGACTATATAAATCCAAGTACCCTGTGGAAGCAAAATCACTTCAGATAAAGTACTATTATTAAAGCCACTAACGTTTGCAATGTTAAGAGCCCGAAATTAGTAATCTCGCATATGGTCTTTCCAGTACAATGGCTACACAATAATGAATTTGAAATGCAACAGCTAAAAGCTAGTGTAGATATTTCTTTCTGTTCAGACAACAATATTATTAACAACAAATGGCAAATTATGTATGCGGAACTTCCCACTATTTGGTACTCAGAGATGTGGTCAGCATTTCATCAAACACACATGGTCTCTGTGTTGAGTCAGGAACACGATAATTATTTCACCTATTCAACTATTATTATTCTAACTATAGCTTTAGCAAGGATATATTATAAGGTGATCAAAATTGAAATATTAATAAACGACATGGCACAGATGGCACAGACGCAGGATAATCAAGTTATATAAAGAGGCAAATAGAATGGTAATAGTCTTGAACTCTTGCAGTGGGTTAACGAGAAAGAAATTGAAACTTAATTGCACTGTTAACGTATACTAAACATGTGTGCAAAACAAGTAAGTATAAGAAGTACAAAGTTAGGTCGCACACATCGTCAGGGCTTAAGTAACAGTCGATACAAGTCGATGATGGCAAGATAGTGAGCAAAATTGTTTTGTTTTAAGGTTGGGAGCGGGACAGATAATGTTCCGTAGTTTTCACACCAAACCTTTTGCTGATTGATTATTAGTGTCAGGTATTACAGTGGCAATACCAAATTTAGTCCATTCCTGTTTGGAAGCGACTTATAAAAATCAACCTTTGAAAAAACACTCTAGGGAAATAATGTCAACCTGTTTTGTCAGTAACCTGTATTCCACAAATATATAAAACTATGGTTAACTGTATTATTGAATAAATGAAACTTTAGCTTAATATCTTCTATAACTTGTACTATTTGTTTCTTTTTAAATATGAATTACCAGCGAGATCAGCGCTATGTTGGCAATGGTAGGTAAGAAATAGTTCATAGTTAAAATATTATTTTAACCTAGTTTTTTAGTGTACTATTTGTAAATTAAACAGTGCCTATTGAAATATTTAAATATTTACGTAGCCCTGATGGCAACATATATCATTCTTACAGTTTAAAATAACAACAGAAAATATTGTGAGTAGGCTGTAATGGTATGGTGTTTTTTTTATCGAGCGAGAGCAATTTTGAAGCAACTGTCTGCTGAGCGAGCTTTGTTGCTCACTCTCTCTCCTTCTTTGTTTCTTTCACACTCAAGAAGTTTCACTTCGCTAGTACGGGGTATATTATATCTGTTTTCAATTGTAGCATATTTCATACTTATTACAGCAAATTAATGACTTTTGAATTTGTAATTTACAACTGAAATGATATTTTAACGTTTGAATACTTATTTTAATATATTTAGATATGATGGCGGGGCAGTTACCAAGTAAAGTTGGCAGACATGGCGTGTTGCTGTTTTACCAAACGAAGCGTAAATTATTCTTACTCCGAAAAATACTTCGAAATTACCACATCACGTTTGTAGATGTTATGTTTTTTTAACCTACCTAAGAAAGTTACGATATTGTTACAAATCTGTGTTTCTGCAGTAGTAATAAATACACTGTTGTATTTTGTTAACCATTGCGAGTGAAATAGTGTAGCATGGCTGTTTGGTGATAGTTATGCTGGATCTGTGTGTGATTTCATATATTTTGATGTGAACTATTTATACATTGTATAATATGAACTGTTTTTATGACAAATTAATTTTTTTACATCCATGTTTGTTTATTTATCACAATGTTATACTTTTACCCTAAGGGGTTTTAAACACAACTCGTGTAACGTGATTTACGACCAATCCCAACAAAATAATCAAGCCCAGCCCCAATAAATTTCAATAAATCTAATATACAGTAAGTGGCTATATATATATATATATATATATATATATATATATATATATATATATATATATATATATATATATAAATTGAATAAAAGTTATGGTAGGCTTATTTGTGTGCTTGTTCACAGCTATATTTTTAAATATATAACAAAAAATGAGCGACATGAGTTGGGTGCTTTATTTTAATGTCGCTTTTTCATTGGACTTTTTATTCCTTCGTTATTCGAACTGAGGCCATCCTTTTAAAGAAATAACCCAACACATATCAATAACAAAAAGTTAAATACTACAGTTCATTACTCCGCAGTTGCAACAGTATCTAACACAGTCGCGGCAAAGCATTAATGTGCTTTACGTGTAATGTGCTATGTCGTGGGTAACAAATATGTCAATGAACATAACCATAAGAACTATCGTTAATTTAGACATTTATAAATCATCGTAGAGCTGACCTAATTAATGTTATAGGCCTAAATTGTGAATATTCGAACAAAGTGGTTTTCGAAATAGACCTAAGACAGAGTTCTTTGAAAATCTGTAAACAGTAAAAAACACATTTTACAGGTACAAAGTAGAAGTCACATTTCAATGTCTATTTTTAGGTGTAACGAAAATATATGGATATAAACACACTCACACAATGCACGTAAACATTGATCTTGACAGATGCTACATGGCAGTCACATGGCAATGTTTGTTTACATTTGGCAGAAGGATACGAAACGAGCATGAAAATAGAAGATATTTAGCAGGGCTCCGAGAAAGTTGTTTCCAATGTGGAATGGACTATAGCTGCAATAGAGCAGACTCCTCTCCTCCAGGTCGTGTGCCGACGGCAAATGGATGGTGTCTCCTGGTTCTCCAACCATCATAATGAAATTAAATACATCACCTGTACTGAGCATTCGACACAATGAGATCTCTGGGTGGCTCACACCCCCCCTATTTAAGTATACGAAGACAAAACACTGAAATGCATAATAAAACACTTGCACAGTACACTTCAATGAAAAGACAGGAAAGGTGGGGACCTGCGCCCTTATAGCCCTTAGGCAACTCGAAAGAAAATGCAAACACTTCACGTTAGTTCATTGCGTTTTATTTAACATGCTCCTCCAGGAAGCAAACTTACAAGTTACTCCGGGCTCTACCTGCCGGCAAGGTAACACTAATTACAAAAGACATGTGGCCACTATTTATTAATATGAGACAATAAGCCTTCCCGGCAATGCTATTCCAAGAGAAGGGAGGAGAGGAGAAGTCTTGGGCGGCTAAAGCACACAAGGTACCGGTAAATTAAACAGTCTATTGCTGTAAACTGGTTGGTTATAAAATGTTGATGTGCCGCCCAAGCTTGCGAAACGCGACCCCTTTGGTTCGCACGTCTGACTCCTCAAAACACAGTGGTATGACTAAACTCAACCTCATGGCATGCTAGCCAGGTTGACGGGAAGCAGGCCATGCGAACTACTTTCTTACACTTCAATCTCTTACAAATACATATGTACAAGGATTACATATTCATAATTCCTGCATAAACAATTCTACAAGACACAAAAACCCTTTAATACATGTAACACACCGAATGAGGTGAGATGGGGATGGAACACATGAAGAATGAAAATAAAGAAAAACAATAAGTGTTACACTTAAGCCCATGGGGGTTATTAAACGTAATATGGCAATTCTTTTATATGTTTCTTTGTGTGGTGTCTCTGAGCGTGCTGTAATTAACACCTAATTACACTTTTCCTGAGGTTGCAGGAACTACTACCTCAAACACGTGGGTGTGGGCGCATGTGGTTGCTCTGCAATTTGCACTGCACTTGCGCTCTCTTCACGAACACTTAAATGACTATGTTCATTTCACTCGTGGAGTATATTATTCTGGTTGTGTTGCGGCGCACTAATGCACTACTGGGGCGCACCAGCGCCTGTTAGAGTGCTGATTCCTGCATCAGCCGCCAGCAATGGCATACACATGTGCTTGGGGGAAGCAGCTGTCGTCACTCCCCGCCCCCTTTGGGACAGTTCTCTGCCGTCCAGTCATTCGCAGCAAGAGCTTCTCCTATGTTCCCTGCGACGAGGATATAGCATGTAGGACTCTCTACGTACTGACAGCCTGATCTTCTGCTGCTGCTGTTGCTGCAGGAGAATCTGCACCCTTCAGTGCGCTTTGGTAACACTGCACGTATTGCAGTCCGATGATGGCTGTATTCTTCGTCTGGATTTCCTGAGAAGCAGCGGACCGGCCGATCTGCTACTTTCGCAGTCCTCTTCAACCCTTGTGTCTTCCCTCCTCCTGCTGTCATGCCATTGTTGACACCGGTTGCGATCCATAGCATTTCCCTGGCTGATCGATCTTGTGTCACAATCTCCAGGTTATCTCGTCATGCCGTGCAGATGTTTGGCGTTTGCATGGAATGGGCCAGCTTCTCCCCTTCTGCGTCTGCTGATGGTGATATCGGGGCTTCCTCCAGCCTCCTAGGCCGCACGGTCATGCTTAATGGTGCTGCACCATCTAACTCTGGGTCGTGGGTTGCCTAGCTTACCCCTGCCAATGCAGATGTGTCAGGTATCAGTGGACCTCATCCATCCTATTCCGATGTACCTCTCCGAAGTGCCTCACCACCTTCTCCTGCCGGGACTTCACCAGGGGCTCGTCAGTGCCGTCACCACCGTAGTAGGGCTCCTGGTCATCCATCTCCTCCTGTTGTTCTCCTGTTCCTAATGTGCCTGCTATTTACAACGGGACATTCCTCTCCTACTCCCCTCAACATCTCGTCGTCCATGGCGGATGTGACGGCCTAATTACGTGCGACACCGGATTGATTCTGACCCTTGGTGAACCCTCTGGTGTATGGCGTCGGAATCCCGTCGGCATCCAGTGGTCTTGGCTGCTCATGAAGTCCGGGACCACTTTTCTCTCCTCTGGCATTTTGCGTTTGCTTGTCCTGGCCATCCTGGCCGAATTCTCCCTTGTGCCTGTTCCTCTACGGGACGTCTTTGGTGGCTGCCCGAATGTCGTCTCTGTGTATTCGTACCATCCTCTGTTCGATTCGGACCAAATACATTGTCAGTCCTAGCACTTCCAAGATTCTGTGCGGAACTGTCCACCTCGGTGCTAGTCCGGCACAGAAATTTTTCTTGGCGGCAAATTGTGGATGTGTCTTCGTGTAGACAATCTGTTTGGGTATCAAGGAAGCGGGTGGTCTGTTACTGTGTTGCAACTACCGGGCTGCATACTGTTCCTGCAGGTTCCATTGTTCGTGGTTTCAGTGTCTTCACATCTCTTCCCTTGCACCACTGGTCTCTGTTTCGCTACTGTGCAGGCAGTTTCTCTCACTGGGCAGTTGAATATTTTTCTCTAGCAACACTTGCATTGGTGATTTACCTGTGGCTGCATTTACTCTGCGAGAAAGCATGAATAGTGCGGCAGGCAGGAGATGGAGTTGCGCCTTCGACTCCTGGTTGCGCCTCTCCACAGGGTTCACACGGTGTTAGTAAACCGCAGTATTTAAATGCCGCACTCCCCAGCTCGTGTAGAGTTCGCTCCATTTCTTTACTGTAAATTGAGTACCATTATCTGTGAGAACTTCTTTCGGATAACCCCAATGTGCGTAAAATTCATTTCTCAAGATTTTAGAGAACTGTCCTGTGTGTGCACTGTTGATTGCATACGTCTAACACCATCTTGAAGAACGTCTGTGATTACTAGTATAAACCATTTACCCCCAGCAGATTTGGTGTAAGGTCTCGTTAGTTCTAGGCAGATTGTTTCAAACAGTTTTTGTGTCCACCTTGGTTGTTGTTTGACACCTGTCTGTTCTACATGATTTGAACAAATTACACTTAGCATTTTTCCTCTATAGCCCTTAGGCAACCCGAATTAAGACACAAACACTTCATGTTAGTTCACTGGGTTTTCTTTAACATGCTCCTTCCGGAAGCAAAATTACACGTTGCGTCAGACTCTACCTGCTGGCAAGGCAACACTGAATACAAAAGGCACTTGGCCACTATTAATTAATATGAAACAATGAGCCTTCCCCGGAAATGCTATTCCAAGAGAAAGGAGGAGCGGAGTAGTCTTCGGCGGCTAAAACACATGAGGTTCTGGTAATTTAAACAGTCTATTGCAGTGAAGTGGTTGGTTATAAAATGCTGATGTGCTGCACCAAGCACGTGAAACAATCCCCAATCGGTCGCCACATCTGACTCGACGTGTAGCATGAAAATAAAGTAAAAACAAAAAGTGTTACACTCAAGGCCACGGAAGAACTTAAAACGTAATAAGGCCATTCTTTTATGTGTTTCTTTGTGAGGCGTCTCTAAGTGTGCTGTAATTAACACCTAATTACCATTTTCCTGAGTTTAAAGGATCTACTTCCCCAAAAACGTGCATGCGGGCGCACATGGTTGCTCTGCACCTTGCACTGCACTTGCGCTCTCTTCACGAGCGCTTAAATGACTATGTTCACTTCACTCACGGAGTAGCATGTTCCGGTGTTTTGCTGCGTACTACTGCACCTGATCACATGTGTATTTTAATGTCTATTTTATGCCATGTTTAATATGTTAGGGAGTGTGTGAGACTTTGTTTATTTTCTCTGTTATGTGTAATTTCTCCTGCAATGTAATGCAATTTATTAAAATGTCATTCATGTTAAGTGTTCCGTTTCGCGCATTGGTGCGCAAGGTGAAATACTAAAATTGGTATCAATACAGGTATGTACGAGGATTTTTGCCCAGGTGTTTCGGCCCACAATACAGCAAGAATGTCCAGAGTCTCTATGCTCCAGCTCCACCACCATCATTTTTGCCGCCCTTGAGTGACGTCTGGTGGCTAAGATAGGAAATTAAACCGTAAGCCTGAAAGAAAATAGGCGAGTGATTAGCAAACCACTAAGTAAGTCCAAATAATACCAAATGAATGGAATTAAACCAAATTTAAATTATTATGAAAGAATAAAAAAATAATTTTCCGAATTGATTAAATTCACCTCAAAACTTTAATAAACCTCAGACAAAACTTAGATTGTGTTCAATGAAAAAACCTTTATTGCATGCCCCTCATTATCTTTAGTTTGGCTAGGAATTAGAATTACATAAAAATCAAACTGAATTGATTTCCCATGTGTGCATGTAAGACCGATATATAGTAACTTTAAGATATCCATTACTGGTAGAAAAAGAATATATGAAGAAAAATAAATATTGGCCTAGACCCTATGTGAAATACTGAGCATATAAATTATTCAATACTTCAAAATATACTCAAGTTTACAAATCAAAAATATTATGCCCAAAAATTTTCCAAAAAGAAAATATTAAAAATGACACAGATTCCCCCCTCCCTAAAAATGGATGCTGGGTTTGTTTAGAAATCCTTGATTTGCGGGACTAAATTCCTAACAACATGCATGTGGACGTATACTTGGCCTAGGTCAAGAGAACATAATTATTACTAAAACTATAATCACCAAAACCCATGTTCTAATAGTAAGCATATCACGATTTTAATAATAAAGCACCATTATGAAACACCAAAGAAACAGAACAACAATCATAGACAGTTGAACACTAGAAAAGAATATAACACTGCACAGGCATGGAATTCATTACCTTAAATTAACAATTCAATGTGATATTCTTATATTAATTTCTTAGATTAAATTTACCGTAAGGATACTCTTACAATAAGAAAAAATTGTGCACACGAAACTTATAACTAACAACTTGTGGCTAACACCATGGATATGTCATATTACCAGCTGAAAAGATCCAACCCCAAAAGAAATTAACACTTATGCATTCTTTGATTCGACCGCCAAAACTATGCATGTGACCTGCGAATATCTGCCAAGGTGGGTGATCAGTCCCCCTGAAACATGCTGAATATGCATACCTTCAATTAGGTCACTGCCTACTAACTTATTTGAGTTTAGGTGCACTTTTCTTGTGTTGTGATATGTGAGCCCGTACAACAGTCTGACCGTTAGATAGTCCACAAAGTACCACCATAACTGGAGTGAGGAATCTTTATACTTGATAAGGACCTTTCCACCAATAACTCAGATTAACTGATTTATTTTTGCCAACAGCTTAGCTCAGCGCATGTGCTTTGTACACGATGATTACTCCCACTCTGAATGGGTTATCTCTGCGATCCTTATCATACCTCTTCTTGGACGTATCATGTGCCAGGTTCAGGTTCTGTCTTGCCCTTTTTCCAGATCTCCCTTATGCCCTTGGGATCATCAGGTAGGAGGTCGGCGAGCGACAAGAGATTGGACAGAGGGATGTCGGGTTTGTAAGTGAACATGATTTCAAAGGGAGAGGACTTATATCCCTCGTGGTTATGCACAAATGAAAGACATTTGTAGCCATTCAACATTTTGGTACCACCTATCCTGGCTGTCCCCATGAAAGTCAATGAGAACCGAACAAATATTCCTCTTGAACCTCTCCGCATCGGATGGTTGTAGATAGAAGGGCTTGGCGGTAACTTGCTGAATGCCATGACTAAAACATATATGTTCCTAATGACCCTGACTTGAATTGTGAACAGTTGTCTGATACAATGATAAAAGGATCCTCGAGATTCTAAAAATGCAGTTTTTTATTAATGCTTTAATGGTAGTATCTGAATTGGCCTTACAAAATGGAACTAACCACACAAACTTCGCATGTGCGTCTTTGCATACCAACAGCATCATATTACCTGACTTAGAACGAGGAAAATGCCCAATGGAATCCACAAAAACTCTCTGTATTGAACACTTTGAAATGTCAGAAGAAATTAACCCTAACTTAGTATTCTGTGCAGGTTTACTTAAGGCACAAAACTTACAAGATTTTACTTTTTTTAAGATGACTTGATACATGCCTTTCCAGATAAATGTTCGTCTAATTGCATTTATTGTATTGTAAATTCCTAGATCAACTCCAAAAGGGATGAATGGAAATATTGAAACACCATGTCACATAGATTCTGAGGCAAAACGATTTTGTGCTGATTGTAATAATGAGATTTGGAATACAAGACCCCTTTGAAAATGTTGTACTGTTTTGGTGCAGTACCTGATCAATAATAACATTGATAAAAGGGCCTGCCTTCTGGTGGGCCTCAAAATCTTGAAAAGTTAATGGGAAGTCCATTAGCAATGCACTACAAACTTTATTTCCCTGTTAAGAACTGGTTTCCTCAGTGCATTTCTTGAATATACGAGACAAGGCAACAGTTACAATGAGTTGTGTTCCTCGGATATATTGAATCTTGAATTAAAGGGAGGGAATTTCTACTATCCATCGACCTAATTCTCCTAACTGCTTGGGATGATCTAATAATCATAATGGTGCCTGACTGACTGTTTCGAGTAGAAATTCTTTGTGTTTCAAAACTTGCCTAAGCTTATCAATCCCAAACACAACTGCAAAACCATCTAAATCATAAAGTGATGAGGCTATACGCTCCTGATGCATCAGGGCATGGGAAGTAAATGCAATGCTGCCTCTGCCCATATATTTCTTGAGACAACACACCTCACATTGCTGTACTGGAGGCATCCATTTGCAGGACAAATGTCTTACAAATACCAGCAGTCCTAAGCACAAGGGGACTAGCAATAGCCTGTTTAAAAAATTCAAATGCTTTTTGCTGTTCTTTAGATCAATAAAATGTTGCTCCCTTCTTTCTCAGTGAATTCAGCAGCACAGCATATTCAGCAAATGTAGGGATTAATTTAGAGTAAAAACTTATGCCAACGAAACTTGAAATGCTTTTTGCATCTTTGTGTGGAGGGAAATTTCTGATTGGTTTCATTCTATCTGGGTCAATAGGGACTCCCTTTTCAGAAACTAAATGTCCTAGAAAAGATATTTAATTAACCATAAATTTTTCCTTTTTGAAGTTAGCCGTAACACCTTCCTTACACAATCGCACCAAGTCTTCTTTCAAATGGGCAATAAGTTGGTCATGATCCTCAGAATATACTACTAGGTCATCTAAGTAATTAAAAACATACTTAAACTTAACATCTCCCAACACTTGATCAAGGAGACGTGTGAGTACTTATGCTTCTGTAGTAAAACCAAAAGGTACTCCCTCTTACTGGAACAAGTTTCACGTTACACAAAATTCAGTGACATGTTTAGATTCCTTGGTCAGAGGAATCTGGTGGTAAGTAGAATTTAAATAAAAAACTCTAAAATATTTAGTTTTTGTTAAAACAGTGAAATGCTGAATTCAAATTTGGTAGTAGTACACTTACAATATCTATCTGCTTATTCAGGAGTCGGAGATCCACCATTAAACGATGGTCCTTCCCCTTTTGTACCAAAAATGTTGGATAACTGAAAGAGGATTTTGACGGTTCAATTACTTCATTGTCTAATAAATCTTGAATTTTATTTTTCATAATTTCCATTTTTGGGGGTTCCAAATTATAAGGTTATTGCTTTACAGGTTTGTAATCTAGTAGCTTAATATTGTATTCAATTAAATTAATGCGACCTAATTTTGGTGTTAGGATGTCTGGAAAGTCAGCACGCAAATTTAATATAACCATTTGCTGTTCATTATCAAGATGACAGGGCTACGGGTCTCTGATTGTTACTAATTTTAGTCACCTATACTCCCACTAGTCTCACTAGGATTTGAAAACCACATGGCAACTTGTTTATTAAATTTAATAATAATTGACGTGTCTTGAATATCAATATTACCATACAAGTTTTCAAGAAAAATCAGATCTTAGGACGAGGTCAGTGTCAGAAGTGTCACACACTAAAAATGGGAAAGTCAAAGTAAACAAATCAATTTTAATTTTTAATATGGCAGCAATACTGACTGGCAAAGGTTGGTCTGAAGCAGTGACACACTTTATATTTACTGGCTGTGTGCTTCTAACACATCCCTTGTGGTGTAATTCTTTAAAAACTGATGCACAAATAACACTACGAACCGAACTGGTATCAACAAGACCGTTGATTTCCGAAGAACCTAAGTGTGTGCTAAGAAATGACAAAAAAAGGTTGAGTTAAACGACGGATATTATGGCACTTCCTCTTTTTTAAATAGCTAGTTTTCTTGCAATCCCTGCAATTTATATTGCTAAAGCAATACCTCTTATCCCCGAACTCATATTTAGTCAAATCTTTCACAGCACAGGTTGACTGTGTCTTAGGGTGTGATAATTTTCGTTGGTTTTGGGTCCTTACGTTTCTGGAATTTTTTGGTTTCTTAGGTGGCTTAACTTTTTCCTTTTGGGGTTTCGCCCACTGCCCTACGTGTTTTTTTACTTCTACTGTGTTTTCAATTTCTCCTGGCATTGCTTACAATTCTTCTTAAAATGGTCTGGTTTCTTACAAAAAAAAAACATAATCTTTCTGTCTGCCTAATAATATCTCTCCGGTCCTTTAGTTTATCTTTATTACTAGCACTCATTGTTCCCTTAATTTAGGTTTTTTCTTTCTCATCCTGTCTCTTTTTTAGAAATGTGGTGCTAGAATTTCTGAAATGAAATGTTGAACTCTGCCTTGATTGGTCTGCAAAAGCTACATGTGTGGAATTGCTGAATAACCTGGCTAAATCAGCAAATATGTGTGGCCTATTAGCAAAAATAGCATGTAAACACTCAGTGGGGTTCAAACCACCGACAATGGTCGACACTATTTCAGCCTCTGACACTACTAGCCATAAAACCATAGCTGCTTCCTTTACATCAACTATGTATTGGGCCAAGGGCTGAGAATGCTGCTGCAGTCTATTAAAACATTCCAACCTGAAATTCACTAACATTCTAGCTGGAATGAAGTATTCAAGAATATCTTGATGATATTGTTCGAAACTGAAATTGTTAGCAATGGCAAGGGTTTTTCTGTCACTCGAGGGGGACCAAGTGAAAGGAAAAATAATTTCTAACAATTGGTTATCAGGTATATTACCTTTTTGCTTGATCTTGACAAATCCAGTTAGAAATTTTCGCAGTTGGTGGATATTCAAGCCATCAGTTAACGGGAAAAATTCCAAAACCCTTTCAAGTGGATGGGAAAGCTTCCCATAGAATGGAAGTAGGCTGTGGTTGTGCCTGTTGAAGGGGCAGCTGTGGAAGGTGGTGAGATGGGGTGAGAGGTGTGAGCCAGCTGTGGTTTGGATGCCAAAAGTTCTTTTATGTGGGATTTATTGGAGTTCTGCTTGTGATTGAGTAGGAAAGGGGGTTGAAATGTCTTGTGGGATAACAGTAGGGGTGTATGAGGGTAGGATTGGTATAAAAGATGTGGCAACTGGTTGGGATGTTACTTTGGACTGGTGTTGAGTGGATACCTGGGATATATAAATCGTGCCATAGGAAAGGGGTTGGTATTGTGGATTGAGGAGTTAGAAGGAGGTTAAGGGGTAGTTGGGTGGTTGTTGGGATGTGATCAGGTTGTGAAACATTAGAAACAGGATTTTGATTTTGTTGATTACTAAACAAAACATTTGTTGAGGTCTGAGTTGAATGTAATATGATTAGGGGTTGAAAGGAGGTATGGGGTAGGGGTAGTATGATGGAAGTGACGTCGAGTGTGTTTGGATTGGTGGGAACTACCACCACAGAGGTTACGGGTTCTCCTCACTAGCTTGCACTCTGGTCTGTTCTGCTTTAGAGGCCAAACACACTTATGAGATGGGGCTGGGGTCGAGTAGAATGGGGGGGCATGATGTGGAGGTGGCTGTAATGGGAGGCGAGATGAGTGTGGTGTGTGTGAGTGGAGATGAAGAGACAGATGTCATTATTTCCACACCCAAAATGAGGACACTAAGCCCCTTTTCTGGCCGCTATGAAGTTGATGAGCCAAACAGTGCTTTTCTGGCACTACTTATTCCCGGACTTCATCTGTAGTTAACAGTGCTGCTCCGGCCACCAATTGTAACTGCTGCTAAGACTGTTTCTGCATTGTCGGTACATTTGCGTATTATCTGTCATGTGTACTTGACACATACTTGTTGAAATTATTCGGACAGGTCATGCCTTTGCATGTAAGACTGGTCGCACATTCTGGCGGAAATATAAAAAACTATGTGACAACAGACAGATGTGGTGCAATATGGTGTTATATATATGTTACAACTTCTATGGTTATGCATTAAGAAGACACACATAACCTTATAAACATTTTTTATTGATTTTCATATCATGATTTTGTACCTTGAGATATTACGAGTTTAAGCACTGAAACATTGCTTTAGCCAGGAATGAAGAATTAATAGGAGTATTAGTGTGCGTGTATTATTTAGATGAGGAAAATGAAAGGCTGTGCAGAAATAGTGTTGTACGTTGGTTGCTTGACAGAGCAGCAAGACAACAGGTGTGTGTTGTGACACAGTGTGGTATCTCGGAATGGGGTGAGATCTTTGGAAAATGTTGGTAATACCCGACTATGCACACGGCTTCGTGGATGGCAACACCAATGATGATGATGATGTAGCACGATGACTCTTGGTGATCTCTTGGTACTGAGGGCCGTACGCCTGGGCAAAACCTTCCATCGATGTTGACGGCTGCTGTAATCTCCGTAGTATTAACGTGTGTTATTTACTAAACTGTAACCCAAGCGCTGGTTACATGTCATGCTGCTGCAGTGACTTTTGGCGGTAAAATTACTAATGCTGTTACGTCTCATGCTGTGGACTATCAGGGTTAAACACATGCTCATACATATACTTAGGATGCAATTAAACACTTAAGACATGGATACGTTGAAAAATGCTGTAAAATACTTGCAACTCTTTTGGCAGGCATTATGAGGGCCGGTGCACTTACATGGCATGCTGTTATGGAATAAGATGCATAATGAACAGTTCTCAGTGGAATTTATTTGGTTAAAACACTACCACTTCACTTGGAAGCAACCTACATGCCGATGATGGCTTTACCGGTCATCATCAGTTACACTGTAAAAACAGCTTGCACCATGCTAAAGACTTACGGAAAAATCATGCTTCCCCGAGCGATTCAAACTATGGGGAAGTGAGTTTGGTGTACCGGACGGCAAAATAAAATGGCACGAGAATGGTTAGGGAGACTATTGAATGTTAAAATGATAAGTTCAAAAAGTTGTATACTGCCCGGTGCACGGGAAAGACATGGAGTGTGAACTCGTGCAACCAGCCATCTTCGATGCTACACACTTACTGTCTTCCCTCCCTGACATGAGAGCATGCAAGAGCAGGCTTGAATGCCAAGGAAAGACTACTTCCTGCACTCTTATGCTTACTCGGCCAGCTTACCTGCTTAATTCTAGGCATTACATGATACACAAATAATACATGAACCCTGGATGATAACACACGTGCAAAACCCTGGTGAAAATGAAATGGACACTGCATGGATGAAAAATGTAAACAAACAACTTTGCAAGAAACATACAAACTACACTGGACACAAGAAAGGAGACAGGAAATTAATGTCTTTATTACACATGTAATACCTGCTCGGGTGGCGTAAGCCACAAACCCATAGCTTATGCATTGGATGCTCAATTTGAGTTTTTTTCACTCCACGGAGCAGAGTCTTGGCCAGTCGGCCTGGCAGACTCCTGTTCAACTGCACTGACATACCCTGAATTATAATTGCACTTTCACACTCTACAACTTCGCCGTGCCCTGCTGAATGAGTGTGGAGTGTGAACTCCAGCTGCGGTGATGATAACACCTTGGCTGGACAAACAGTCTTATGGAGAGGGATGTAGCACATGTCAAATGCCCTCCACCCGTCCCAAATTCGAGACAGTTTGTTGGCCGAATCCTGCTATGAACAACAGCTGTGGGCCCATGGTGACCTGTGTGGCTGCAAGTGGTATCGCCATTCTACTTGCACTGTTGTTTGCTGCATCGTCTGCTGCTGTGATGGTTGCTGTTTCCCTTTGTTGCAAGGTGCTTGTGTAAGCCTGCACAGGAGGCACTAATGTGGCGGATGTGTCATGCCTGCACGACCGATGTTGGCGAAACGAGTGTTCCGACCCACAGCCATCGCTGTCGCCATCATAACTTGTGCTCATATCTCCTCGCTGCTTTGCCTGCTGTCATGCTGTTGTTGCTGTTTCCGGGCATGATCTGGCTGTACAACCCTTTTGGGAGTCCGGCCGCCTGCCTTCGTCCCCTCATTCAAGACCTCTTGCCTTGCATTACATGAACAAACACCCTCCCTTTGTTTGCCTGTGGTGAACTGACCTGATAGCTGCCCTGATGCTGTCGACTCCTGCTCTCGTAGGCATTGCGACATCGGGCTTCATTACAATAGCTGATGCTGCTCCTCCACTTGCTGCAGGCACTGCTGTTCGCGCCGATGCTGTGATGGGTATGCTTGTAGGCATCTCGCAATTCATGTCGTGTGGATGAGTCGTCAAGTGCTCTCTGCTAGCCATGGTGGCACTGGGCAACATGTGTACACTCTCTCCCACTGCTACTTCCTCCTTTCGAAATACTGACGCACTTCGCTCCTCACTGATTTCCCTGGGGAGCGCATCGGCGATATCGCCATCGAGGGTCACCTCGGGTGCATCTCCGTCTTCATTCTGCATGTGTGGATCTGATGCTAATTGTTCCTCCTGAGGTGCCATGACACCTCCTATCTCGCTAGGTGCTGATGCGGGCCCGACTCGACATGACCATCGCTGTTGTGGGGATGAGAGTATTAGGGATCGACATCGTCATTGATGGCACCCGGGGTGAGCCGGGTGTCATCCCGATACACTTTCGCCTTCCTCTTGCCCGTGCGGACTGTGTACATTGTCGGCCCATGCTTTTGAGGGATGCAATGCGGACCTCTTCATCTTGCTGCAAAATCTGCACAAAATTCCTTGTGTGCAGCTGACTGTGGCCGCATTCTCACATACACTGCTTGCCCTGCTTGCAGTTCTGGTGCCAGTCTCATAGTGACTGGCAGCCATTTTGTGGTTTACTTGCTATGCTAATCCCGTACTTCCCTTATGCTCTGACGGCATTGTTTTTGTTGCACGTCACTGTTGGGTAATTCACTACTTTCCTTAACACATGGGCACTTGGCTTCCTCGGCAGTCATAGGTTGCATCCCAACAGAATTTCGGCTGGTGACTTGCCAGTTGCCGCATTGACGCGCCGCCTGAGGGTGTACAAGGAGACTGGCCACTGTTTAGCCCATGTTGCCTGCTGATTCCCTGTACAAAGATGTAACTGTACTATAACGTCTTGGTTACGGCACTCTGCGGGGTCGCTCTAGAGTTGTAAATCGCCATTGTAACATGGTGTACCCCCCACCCCTAGGTACACAAGTCCCAACATTTTTTCCCGGTAAACTGCATACCGACATCAGTGAGAATACTCTTTGGAAAACCCCACCATGGGAAAAATTGTTCATCCAATGCTAGTGCAATATTGGCTATCTTTGCACTGCTTGCGGGGTATGCTTTTGTCCATTTGTAAAAATTATCTGTAACCACAAACGGGAAACATTTTCCCACTTTTGTCCTGGGATATGGTCCCATGAGACCAATGGATTTTGTTTCAAAATGCTTGCATGAAACACATTACCTTTATTGCTGTTTTCCATCTGCCTCGTGTGTCTTAAAGAGACCACACTTATGACACTGTTGCACATACTGTCTTATGCTCCTATTCAGCCCTGGCCAAAAAAAATGCTCACACACATTCATAATGGTCTGCTGAATGCTGAGGTGTCCCACCATGCTGCCACTGTGCGAATAGGCGAGCACCTGATCCCTCGCACATATGGGGTCATAACACTCGATGACATAAATTGTTGCCAAGGTAGGGAAATTGTAATGGGATAATGGACATACTTGGGACCGCCATTTTGATGTGGTCAAAAGGCTCGGAAAGGTGTAGGACTGGGCTACACGTTCGGGCAATCAATTTTGACGGCTGTTAATGAGCCTATGGGAGCTGGGAAATTATTTTGGGGGGGTGGGGGTGAAGGTGACGTCTAGGATGTGGTTTACCCAGATAGGTGCCAGCCACTGTCGAGGCAATGTCAAGGTGATTGTTGACCCTGCTAATCTTAGGGTTGCGGGCCGTTCACCCGGACTATATCTCCTCGCCGATGATGCTGGCGACATCTGTCCCATCATGATTATTACAGATCGGATGAATTTACAGTTGTTTGTTAAAGAGTAGCTGATGGGTAGACTACAAACCATGATGCATTCCTTGACGGGAAAGTTGTCTAACCATTAACACTCGCGTTTGTGGATTTTAGGGCCAACCACGTGCCCATAAAGCACTAAAGCTCTTGCTAAAGACAAACACTTGCAAAACTGGATGGAAGAAAACATGATGTGAGTGGGTATTGTTAGGGCCTGTCCACTGAAATGCATAGAACAATCGAAATAAACGACATACCGTTCAGTTCACAGTAGCATTTATTTGACGTGACTAAATCTCCCCTTAGAAGAGCACTTATATGCAGGGAGGATGGCAAACAAGACAGGCCACTGCGGTTATACTGAGAAAAACATCTTACGACAAAAATGACTTTATGGCAGTATTATGGTCCTTGGGCGATGTTATTCCCGTGGGAAGAGAAGGGGGTGTACCGGGCGGTTAAAACATAAAAATATTCCGGAGTTAGTTAATGTCTATTGTAGTTATATATGTACATAACAAAAATTATAAATGCTGCTCGGTGCACGAGGGAAAAGCCAGAGCTCACTAAACACGTACCATCTTCGTCATATGCTACCTGCTGAATAGTGTTCCTGCCTGATGCGTGGGCGGGCCTTGGCTGATCCACACGCCAGAGAGGACCTACTTCCTGCTACAATTTGCAATATTCTGCCCTGCATCATGCTACTAAATGAAACTTATATTAATAATCACACAAGGAACCCTGCTATATAAAACACCAGTGAATGAAATGGACATAACACTAGATGCATACGGGACAAATAATAACACTTTTGTGGGCTGATAGACTCCAGGGAAAGGTTATGGGAAAATATTTAGAGTTCTGGGGAAATTCCAGGTTTGGGCACCAGTGCTAGAGATCACGAGAACAGGTTGGGGTCGTGATGGCTGACAGCCCATGTGGCCTTCCTGGCAGGCTTCTGCCGATGGGCGTGAAATGTGCAACCAAGTGGTTACCATGCTTACTCCCCAAAATTGTAATGATCTCTGCAAAGCTATATCCCATAGTGCATTGGGATAGTGGGGGCTATCGGCCCCCTCCCCATATGCCAATACACACGCATATGTGGACTGTTGTGGCCTCCCAACATCATTAATATTAATGTAGTCATTTTAGTTTAGGTGATCATAAGCAGATGAGGTGTTGCTGTATCAAATAAACACACCGATTGAACAGCCACATGGTTTATTCAATAGCTTTCCTCTACACAGAGCAATTACATGAATGGTTCGCCGTTAAAACGAGGCGAGCTTTTACACTGTGTGAATGGCAGAAGGCCTACATGGAGTTACAGAACTAAATATATCCCAGCTGTGTACAATTGGGCCGAGCTGTGACGTGGCGCTGACTCCGGGCGAGCAACAAACAAACGGTTCAAGTTATGATAACTTACCTTAAACAGAAATTAAAAGTTTATCGGTGAAAACCACTTGTATTGCCAAGAGCCCAATGGCACGGCGGCCACCTCATGTCGAGCCGAAATCCAGACTGACTAAGCTAGGGCATGAGGCCTTCTCATTGGCTGCAACTGCTGCCAACATATCATGGGGTAGATTTAATATGAAAATGATAAATGTTTTGGGATGATAAGCCACGGGGTTGATGAGATGGGAACATTAAAATATACTTCTGGAATTAACAACAACTTACTTATAAAAGTATAACATAAGCTAAAACTCAGTTCAACCTCTCCACATGCATGGTAAACTAATATCACTTTTGGGGGTTGTGTTTAGGCAGTTTATGAGAGCAGTGGCTCCTCCCCCTCTTAATTACTATTTTTATAACACATAAAATTAAAGATAATACAACTTACAGTTAGGCATTCCCCTCAGAAACATACATAACAAATTTTATTACTTTATAGAAATCACCAGCTACGTGGTCGGGTTCACCACATGCACTGGTAGAATCTTTTAGCCGAACATTCTATGTTGCCAGCATAGGCCAGTATTTTAGTACTATCTGTAATGGTTAGGGTTGTCTCTTTTGCCCCTGTGACATTTAGTAACGTAACTGTTATATAACAAATTTACAATTAATATTATCACTTGCATACTGTTTGTGTTTACCTCTTAGACGTGTTCGTTTCCAAACATTCACTATAGAGGACACTGTCAGCACACAGGCCCTTATGGCACGTGATAGGCTTTACACTTCATCTTGAATACAATACAGAATACACTACACATATGATCTTTCAAGTAAATAAATTAATAAGAGACTGTTTGTCTCGGTACTTATGTGCTAGGAACACGGGAAAACAATAATGATAAATAATAATAAAACACAACATGACATTTGCAATGGAATCAATTAACCTGTATCAAATATAGCACTACAATCAAAACACCGGTACTTGCTTCGCATGGGCGATATCAAGCAGCACACTCGCTGACTTTAATCACAATAAATGAATAACATGTACCTCTAAATAAACATGGCACTGAAACATAAGCATTGAGATACTCAAAAATAAACACTGGTATGTGGTCTGGATCGCTCGGGCGATGACACAACAAAGCACTCACAAACATTAAATAAAACGAATGATATTTACCCTGAAAGAAAATAAAATAAAAGTGACAATAAAACATGAATACATTACACTGAACTGCACCACACTAGACTCATTCACGTACAAACGTGGGACGGTGACTTGGGCTGCAATGCCCACACGTAGCACAGAGATGGTTGGGCGGCTCTCAGATGGTGGCGTGGTGAACAATCTTAAGGCTTGAGGACGGAGTCAATGTCACGTTAAAGATTGCAATACTAAACAGAGGAAACACAACACACAATGAAACCTTCAATAAAACGTAACAAAGTATCTGGCATAGATCCTTGGGCTCACGAGATCAATTATTGCCAGTCCTACTTTCATATTTTTCTGCCTTGCGGAGTCTTTGGTGTTCATGGCAACTACTGGGTGCACTGCACCAGGATATCCTCCTGCTGCACTTGTTCTGCACCAATCCTGATCTATCACCGGCGACCTGGTGTACGCTTCACCCATTGGTAGAGTGCACAGCCTGCTGCGGTAGCGTTGCAGGCCACGGCCGGACAAACGGTCTTAAGGGCGAGGGCACATGTAAAATGCCCCCCCCCCCACATCTACTGTAACTGCAGGTGTGGGCCAGCTTGCGTAACCAGAAGTGGTACCGCCGCTCCTGTGGCCATGCCATGCTTGTGTTGCTGGTGGTTGCCCCTTCCTGGTAGGCAACCACGGCTGCTTGTATTGGTGTCACTCCTTTGGTGGGTGTGACTGCCGGCATGAATGCCGAAGGCTGAGCGAGCTCCAAGGCTTACTGCCCTCATTGTCTCTTTCCTCGCTGCTGCTGTCCTCCTGCTGATTTTGCCATCTCCGGGTGCGACCCAGCTGAACAGCCCCTGCAAACACATCTCCTCCTGCATCCTACATCTGCTTCTCATCTTACTTTGCCCCTGATATTGCACCTCCCCCTGATATTGCACCTTATCCCACTCCTGCTCATCCTGCTCCTACTCATCTTGTTCTTGTTCATGCATCTTGGTGAGCGCACCGACACTGCTGTCCACCTCACACTTCATGCTATCAAAATGAGGCATGCAAGTCCCCTGTCGGGTGTAATGATGCTGGGTGACTCCTGCAAACTTTCCTCCTCCCCTCCTTCTTCTGCTTGGGGCGCGGATGCACCTTCCTGATCGCTCTCTCCTCCCGAGGCTCAGCGACATCATTTCCATCCTGCACCACATCTGGTGATGTCCTGGTGTTGATGCACATGTGTGGGTCCTCTGCTGGTTTTCCCCCCTGAAGTGCCGCCATACCTCACATTGCCTCCTTCTCCTGTGTTTGCTCGTCGCGGCCTTCGCTGTCATGAAGTTGAGACACACTGGGACCAACTTCGTCGTCGATGGCACCCGGAGTTAGCTGGATGTCGTCCCGGAGCACCGATACCTTCCGCTTCCCCATGCTGATTGTGTAGGTGGTGGGCCCGTGCTTTTGTAGTATACAATGCAGCCAACATTAAGGTGCTGCTAACCCTGCACAAAAATCATTCTTCGATGTCGACTGGGGATGTGTCCGCACATGTACCTCCTGTCCCTCATGCAATATAGGTGGTGGTCTGATAGTGACCGGTAGCCATCTTGTAGCATAGCGATCCTGCTGTCTTGTTACGTCACGTATGCATCATTGACACTGCCGTCTCTGTGTGTACATGATCGCAAATTCACTTCTATCTTCTCGTGGCGAATATTTTGCTTCCCCTGGTAAGCGTAAATTGAGGCCTATTAACACCTCTGTGGATGACCTCCTCGTCGATGTGTTTACTCTCCTCCGGAGAGTGTACAAAATAGCCAGTATCTTATCCGCCCAAGTGGCTTGTTGTTTGCTTACCCGCAGCTGTAATTGCGCCTTAATACCTTGGTTCCTGCGCTCTGTAGGGTTTACCCTCGGGTGGTACACAGCAGTTGTCACATGATTGACACCCCACTTTGTACATAATGTCCTCAATTTTTGGCCAGTAAATTGTGTACCATTGTCTGTCAGTAGATTCCGACGGAATCCCTAATAAGGGGAAAAAACTGCTCTTACAGTACTCTCGCTACATTTCCTGTCCTTACTCAGTTGGTAGGGTTTGCTTCTGTCCACAGCGAGAAATTTTGGGTTACTATGACAAGGAAGCACTTTCTTCCTCTTCTTCTTGGGTATATATAAACCGTTTCAAACGGTTTCCTCGGCATGCACATCCTTTGTTGCTCCCTTCCATT
The DNA here is from genome assembly GCA_029891345.1 of Dryococelus australis. Taxonomy (NCBI): domain Eukaryota; kingdom Metazoa; phylum Arthropoda; class Insecta; order Phasmatodea; family Phasmatidae; genus Dryococelus; species Dryococelus australis. The sequence continues at coordinate 11,807,790 of CM057005.1, read as the reverse complement.
TGAACGATGCACCTTGTATACATTGCAGTTATGGGATTGTTGCAGATATCGTCTCACATGCTGGTTAAGGCCTGGCCAGAAAAAATGGACGCGTACATTTCGATCTCTTTGCTCAATGCCTGGGTATCCAGCCATGCTTGCACTGTGCTAACAGGCGAAGACTTGATCCCTCGCAGACATGGGGACATACACTCTCCATTTCCAGGCTGTTGGGTAGAACAGGTCTCATGCCGGCTATCCATGATGCGCCATTCCTCTATTACCTGTTGTGCGCACTGCCTAACCTTCTCCTGCGTAAATGTGCATGTCTTTTGCCCTTCAGTGACCTCCTGGTGCAAGTCGCTAATAAACCCTCATTGTTGATGACTGTCATATGCTGGACACGAACTTCCGAAACAGGGCCCCGTAAATTTGGCGGCAAAATGTCCTCCCACTCTGCTTCATCCTGGACAATCACCTCATTATTGTAATTACGTGACAATGCATCCGCCGGGTACATGTTCTACAACGAAGGCATATGCTTGCAGGTGTAATGGCCATCGTGTCAACTTGCTCCTTGCCTCTCGCATATTATGCAACAACACGAGGCACCTGTTACCTGTCAGTTACACAAACCTCTGGTGTTCAAGGTATGCACAATATTTTCACCACTTAAATGACTACTAAGCATTCCCTTTCCTTACATCGCAAGTCTCTCTGTTTGCCCTAACTTTGTGCTATCCCCTCATGACTTGCGTAGCTTTTGAGGTTCAAATGTTTGCTCGCATCGTAACGTGCTAGTGTCGGGCATGCTCGGAACTCACATTTCTACAAAAGCTTTCTCTGCCTCGTCCGTCCACTGGAATCTTGTCTGTGGCGAGAACAGGTCCAACAAGGGGACTGTAATTATTGCGAATTCCGGAATGTGCTCTCGCAGCCAATTGATAAGCCCGAAAAACTTCCACTATTGCTTGCGCGTTCATGATTGTGGATAGCTGTCGATAAGCTTAAGCTGTTCAGGATTCAGCCTTTCCCCTCCTGATCAATCACGTGACCTATGAAGTCAATGCTGGTTTTTCCAGCATGGAATTTTCCGACTGAGCACGTTAGGCTGTTAATCTCTAGCCTCTCTAGGACTAGTGCTAAATGATGTACATGTTCATCCCAACTGTTAGACCATATAATAAAGTCGTCGAGATATGCCAATGTATACTCTCCAATAATGCCATCCAGTACACGCACCATCATTGACTGGAATGTTGCGTTTACACATTTCAATCCAAACAGCATCACACAGAACTGAAATTGCCGGCCGTCTGGGGGCAGTGAATGCGGTTGTCGGTATATTCTCCAGCTTCACCGGTACTTGCTAGTAGCTACTCTAAAGGTCCAGGGATGTCTGCATTTATCCTGTCTCAGTGTGCTTAATGCATCTTTTATGCTGATGTGCAGTGGTAGTGCGCTGCACATTATCTGGTTCAATGGCTGGAAGTAGACACAGAATCACCATGTTCCGTCTTTCTTGGGTGCTAGGGCAATAGCCGAATTAAACTGGTTGTCTGTGGGCACTATCACCCCATCATCAAGCATCTCCTGAATCTGTGTTTTGATTATCCGCATATGTGGTAAATATCCTCGCAGGCTGGTATGAACCGGCTTCTCATCTATGAGTGGGATCATATGCTCGGCGACGGTGGTTATTTTTAGTACATAGTTCCTGCCAAATATGTCACATAGTTCATAAAATACGTGTTGGAATGTGGCCTGATGCTCAGGTGGGGCCTGGTTGTCAAGCTCTATTAATTGCACTGACAATGATCCAGATTATACACAGTGCCACTCTCTTTAGCCCCAAAATGAATTCGTCTTGTTACCGACTCCATGATCGTGTTTTGCTCTGTAAACCATTGTATTCCCAGCATAGCCTCCTCGCGAATGTCCGGTGTAACAATGACTGTGGTGCTGGGTTCTATGCCACGGACTTGAACTGTCACTACTGACTGTCCTATGGCAGTATTACAATGCTCGTTCGTCGCCAGCTGAATTATGTCGCTTGTGGGCATAATGTCCTGCTTATATACAAAATACTGTCGTACGAAGTTATGTGAGGCTGCAGTATCAATTAAAGCATTGCATAGCTGACCATCAATGGTAACTAAAATGCGGATGAATGGTGTGTGAATGCTACTAATTCGTTGTGGGTTTAATTTCAAATTCTAATTCCAAATTCTAGCAGGTGGTGTGTCGAAAGCGTCCAGCCCCTTCACCTCTGCAACCTGTTTCCCTGCTTTTTGTGTTCCACTACCTCTTTAATATGGTCCATGTGCAGGTTGTTCGGGCACTTATTGTGACAATGGTATTGTTGATTCGGGCAGTACCTGCATGGATATTGTGGTGGATTATCCAAGTTCCATCCCCACTTCGTATTATTGATATTACCCGCTGGTCTCCTGTTTGGTAGTTTTTAAACACTCAATCCCATGGCTCTGCTCTGCTTCTGGTCCTGCATATACATTTTATCATGCGACTGCCCATTATACATGTTCTCATGCGGCTGTCCACTAAAACTACGCGATTGTTGTGGAAAATGTGGTGATGTTGTGGGATGATGATTCCTGTTTACATTCTCCTCCCGCTGGTCGTGATGCCATTATACTACACTTGAATCACGGCATGGCTGTTCATGCGTTCGTTCCAATATAATTGCAGCATGTATTAAATCTTCTGGCATGCCAATAAGAAGAGACACGAGAGATACTCTCAATTCAGGGCTAGCAGTATCAGCGATTACTTGGACCACTTCACACTCTGGCAAATGTGGATGAAAATGCTTAATGAGGTGACATTTACGCGTAATAAAGGCTGTAAGTGACTCGCCCAATTGTTGACATTCCAGCATTAGCCTATTCTGGTCTTGTAAAGAGGTAAAGACCTCTCTATATCTGCACTGGAATGAGCGACAGAACTCCTCCCACTGAAGTCCATACTAGTTGAGAGATGTCTACCAAGAGCACGTGTATCCGTGGAGTAGCGTTCCGACACAGCTGGTCCATTCATCGCAGCTCACCCCATATCTGGTGAGACGGGATACACAATCTTCAGGAACGCTGCTGGATCCTCTGTCGGCGTCTCAGCGAACATGGGCAAAGTTTGAATCTTCGATTGCATTTTAGCAGTGATTGGCCCTGGTGGATGTTGAGGTGTGTTAGTCTCCGTGGTTCCATTCCGTGTAACACACACTATTCCTGGTGGCTGCAGTGCTATGGTTCCCATGCAGTTTGTCATGTATGGGGTTATGGGCAGGATATTCGGGAAATTCTGTGGTAATATTGGCAGCATGGATGGGTAAACAGGAGTGGAAAACATGTGAGTTAGTGGCGGGAGAAATTGTGTGAGTGGTTGAAATGATTGAGGTACTTGTGTTGGGGTAGTTTCAGGTGGTGGGGGTTTGTTGACATTTGCCACGTGCGTGGCGGGAGCTTGTGGTGTCTCGACTTTGTGCGGCATCCCTCCCCTACTTTACTGCCACCCTCCTCTTTTACCATGCATGACCCCACTCGTCACATGGTTACTGTCCCGAGCCACTATCACTTGTGAAAGAGTGCTGTTAACATTGACTGCCATGTCATTATCCCATTGTACTAATAAGTTCAACACCTGATCACATGAGGTGTCTACGGATTCGAATTGTGTTCGTTCTGCACTCTGCGTTGTCTGTGTTGATGTCACATGACATAATAAACAAATTAGTGTAAGTTCCATGGCTGTTTTACGATTGTTGTCACTGAGATATCCCTGATGATAGATTGCATTACACTGTGCAAATTTTAGTACAATGGCACCCTGTACATTACATAACAAATTGTAATAATATCTGGGGAATGTTTAATTTGAAAATTGTTTGGCCTCAATCTTAACTTGGATTGCTGAGTATTGACTGTTCTGTATTGTTCCACTGTCACTGTCCTTCACTGCTCCGTGAATGTCACCGACACGGTTGTCAACAAGGCTGGTCTTGCGACAGCATTGGCAAATATCACTGCTCTTGTTTACTGATTGGGAACTGCCTATTATAAGGATCAAACAGTCCGGGCAAAGCAGCACCGGCACGCTGTCAGTCATCCTGCCAGCCATGCTTTGCTTGTAAACAAAGCCATATACGCAGAAGATGTGAGTGTACCGACATGGATGCAACGGGTTGAGGAACGAAGGATTGTCCACCCCTCTCGCATCGTGGCTGTCCTGCTCCCCAAGGGACAGGGGTTATCGACCCGATGCTCAGCTGATGCGTGGTGCACATGATGAGTCAGCTGGCCATCGGTGGTGGATTTTCCTGGGGAAGGGGGAGGTGTAGCCTCCACCCCATCACTTCTCCTTTTTGCTGCTTCCCTCTGCTTGTCCTCCCAAGAAGCGTGGTGTAACTTGCAGCATGGCATCCTTCTCCAATTGGTTTTGATAGGACGTTTTGCCACACAGAAGGATGACAAAAATAGTGCTGTGTAGTGTCTTGGAATGGGGCTAGGTTTTGCGGGACAGTGAGGTTTGAGGTCTATGGAAAATGATGGTGTTACCCAACTAGGCACAAAGCATCGTGGTTGGCGATGCCAATTATAATGATTTTGATGTAGCGCGGTGACTCTTGGTGATATCTGGTTGCTACGGGCCTTACACCCAGGCAAAACCTTCTGTCGATTATGATCCCTACCCCTCAGATGCTGTAATTTCTGTAGTATTATTGTGTGTTGTTTATTAAACGGTAACCCATAGGCTGGTTACATGCTGTGCTGCTGCAGTTACATTTGGGAGTAAAATTACTAATGGCGTGTCGTCTCACGTTGTGGACTATCACGGCTGACCACACGCCAATACATATACTTATGATACAATTAAACACTTAGGAAATGGATATGTTAAAAAACACTGTAAAATACTTGCAACACTTTTGGCGATTACATGCAGGAAAACGAACAGGTTAATTAATTACATATTTCTGTGATGATAATACTGTTACTATTTCTCTCTCTAGAAATTAAGGGGGCTATACCGTTTGTTTAGGGATGGAGGTCCTAATCAAATAGAAGAATGAATTATATTTTCCTTATTTTATTTACAATAACTACAGCAAAATTCTCTGAACTAGAATGCTCACAACAAATTGGAATCACTTACTGTTCACAATTGACACCAATTAATAAAATTTATAATTATGACAATGAAATCAATAAAATTAAATAATTAAATTTCAGTCTCAATAGACAGTGTATTTACCTATTCAATTATGTTATAATTAATGCGTCCATATTTGACATTTCGAATATTTACAATAAAATCAATATTACACTGCCATTCAGTCCCACCTCAGTTCAGTCCATGTCTCACCAGCCGCATGTTCTAGATTACTCCAAGTGCCATCACACACAGTAGGCTTCACTCGTCGGTTTCACTTCCTCGCATCCATTCAAGCCATGAAAACCTCACTCGCTGTCGTCTGGCAATCTCCAGTCGTCGTCCACACTTAACTTCGCTTGCGCACACTCGCCAGGCGGCATCCTCCATCAAAGACTGCCGGCCGCTGGGTGGCGGCAGTATATATAGGTCTTAGGCCGACACCTGGAATCTTCCCCAATTCGCATGATGCATCGCGGAGGGCTGAGGCATCAGCCAGTCTCACCAGAACATTCTTGCATTGTCGCTAAACATATAGGAAACCTTAGCAGATGAGAGGAGGTCTGTGACACCAGCAAGTCCCGCCACTGTCAGCATTCACAGGATTCCCAGAAGGGAGATCAGGAGGCTGCAAGTACATCGTTCCTGGAAGAGGGGAGGGTGAGGTGGGTCTCCGATTACAGCACGGGGCATTTGAGTCGGCACCAGCTGCAGCACATAACACTACCCCCTCCTTAAGTCTGTTTGTCCCAAACAGACTCTACAGAATCAGGACCATCATACAGCGCTAGTAGGTCGATGTGTATAACCTTAGGCTTTGCCCGAGAGCCCTGTTGGCAAATTCTGTAGACCCAATCATTTATCTGCTTCAAGAGCCTGTACGAGCCTTCCCAAGATTCCTGTAGCTTCGGCAATATACCTTCTTCCTTTGAGGGTTGTACAACCACACCAGCTCTCCTTCTTGAAAAGTCTCCTCAGGTTTTCTTCGGTCATAGTGTGATTTCTTTCTGTCACTGTTAATGTTAAGGTACCTCCGGGCAAATTCATGAATGTCGGTTAACTTCTGACATAACTTAATAGCATATTCTGGAGTGGCTGCTTCTTCCACCACTGGACGTCCGAAAAGCAGGTCACCAGGTAGGCGGAGCTCTCTCCCAAACAGCATCCTTGAAGGTGTTACCCTTGTGGACTCGTAGACTGCCGAGCGATATTCGAGGAGAAATAAGGGTACCTTAAAGTCCCAATCCCCCTGATTGTCTTCTACAAAGATAGCCAGATACTGTTACAGGATACGATTTAGCATCTCAACCATTCCATCCGACTGAGGGTGTAATGCTGTGGTTCGGGTTTTCTTCATTCCTAAATTCCTCATTACTTCTTGGAAAAGAGTTGCTTCAAAATTTCGTCCTTGGTCCGAATGAAGCTCCAGAGGCACTCCGAACCTGGAGAAAACATGCTCGACAAGAGCATCAGGTATTGTGCCTGCCTCTTGGTTTGGGCCGGTATGACCTCGGGCCGCTTTGTGAAATAGTGTTGTGCTACCAAAAGGTATCTATCTCCACTCTCAGAGATTGGTAGGGGTTCGAGAATGTCAACTGACATCCTCTCGAATGGGGCCCCAAAATTTTACTTCTGGAGGGGACCATGTCCTTTAACTCTCGGACCCTTCCTTGCATTACATGTATCACACAGACAGCACCACTTATCAACATCCTGCCGACAATGTAGCCAACAGAATCTCATTCGGACTCTGTCACGTGTCTTATTTACACCAAAGTGACCACCTGCTGCTGTGTTGTGTAGTTCTCTAAGCACTTATGGGATTCAGCATTCTGGTAGCACCAATTGTAAATGACTCTGTCTCCCATCGTTACTTTCCCAATCCCTGTAAAGCACACCATTCTTTATAGTGGAATTCCGCTGTGTCCAGTATGCCTCGACTGTGACAGTCAAGGCATACTGGGCTAGATATCTCCTCCCATCTCGTTCGATGCCTCGTTTCCTTCGACTCCAATATTGGTTGCAAGGTGGGGTCACTTAGCTGATCATTTATTGTGTCCTTTTCATCCCATGTAGATGACCCATCACCTGAAACAGGGCCTTGAATTCTTGTTCTCCTTGCTTTTCACGATACACCAACCTTATAGTTCTGGCGTTCACAATGGCCACATAATGGTTCGCATGGTCTCCTGGAGAGTGCATCTGCATTGCTGTGAACGCGCCCAGACCTATTGTATATTTCCAAGTCATAATCTTTCAGGTGCTGTACCCACCGAGCTATTTGACCTTCGGGGTTCTTAAAATTTATTAGCCTGTGTAATGAAGCATGATCAGTTCTTAGGATGAAGTGACTGCCATAAATATATGGATGAAACTGTGCAATTGCCTTCACCACTGCCTAAAGCTCCCTGCGTGTCACACAGTAGTTCCTCTCGGGTTTGTGTAGCACCTTACTGTATTATTTGAATGACTGCTCTTTTCCATCCTGGATCTAAGATAATACAGCACTGATTCCAACATCACTAGCATCAGTATCCAGAATAAATTCACCCTCTCTACTCGGGAAACCCAGTACTGTGGAAGATATCAGAATTTCCTTTAGTCTACTGAAAGCAATTTCGCACTCTGGGGTCCAACAAAATTTTCTTTTTACCTCCATCAATTCATGCAGAGGTTTGGCGATAGTGGTGAACCAAGCACAAATCGATGGTAGTAAGCACATAAGCCCAGAAAATGTCGAGTTTCAGTTTTATCCTTTGGTAGAGGCCAGTCTCTTATTGTTTTGGTCTTCTCAGGGTCTGTTTCAATCCCATGGGATGATACAACATGGCCCAAGAAATTAATTTTCCTTTGGAAAAGGTGGCATTTATTGGGAACCAATTTCATATTGCCCACAGTCACTTTCTGAAACACAGAATCCAAGCATGCCAGGTGCTCTTCAAAAGTTATTCCTGTGACCACAATGTCGTCTAGGTACACCTTACAAATATCTAAGGGCAGAACTTTCTCTATTAGTCGTTAGAAAGTGGCAGGGTCATTGCATAGCCCAAAGGGCATAACCTTGAATTACCAGGTTCCTTTCCCTTGGACACAAAAGGTAGTCTTTTCCTTGTCTTCCCGGGCCACCTCACACTTCCAGTACGCACACTTCATGTGAGTAGAAAACCACTGTGAACCTGATAGGCTATTCAGGCGTCTATCCTAGGAAGTGGGTAAGAATCTTTCTTGGTCGCATTATTAAGTTGGCAGTAATAAACACAAAATCTAATAGAGCCATCTTTCTTTTTAACAAGCACAATGGGAGAAGACCATGGACTGACTGACAGCTCTATCACATCTAAATCCCTTATCTCTTTCAGAATACCATCAACGACTTCATGTGAAGCTAGTGGTAGTCACCTTGGTGGCTGCTTTATGGGCCTGGTATCCCCTGTGCCGATGTGGTGGCACGCAACATTAGTTCTGCTAAGGTCATTGGGCTCACAAGAGAAAGCACCTCTATTTCTCTGTAACAATTCTGAAACTACCCTCTACTGTCGCCAGTGGAGGTTTTCTTTTGTTCTTGTCAGCAGTTCCCCCAGAGTATCTGGAAAAGGATATTCAGTAGGTTGTAAAGTGAAGCTTCTGGAACATTTGGAAGTACCTGTGAGACCTGCTTGCAAAACCCTATTGTGGCCCCCTCTTCAAGGCGGACAGGACGGTCAGAAAAATTAATCATCCTAACAGGCTAACTGTCCGATTTGGAAGAAACCAATGTTCTGTCTACATTGATACCATCGGGTAAAGTGCTTCCTTCCAGGGCTGGTTCGATTATGCCCAATTGCCTATTAAATTTTCCCTGGCATCTGCTTGGAATAACAACTTTGCTAGAATCAGGGAACACAGTTGACTGATTACACACCACTGGGCAGCTCATTGGCGAAGATAAATCTCGCCGTGTTGACAATACCAACTAGGTATTACCTACACATAACACTTCCAGTCGAGTATCAATACAGCATCCCAGCGTACATAAAACATAAATACCCAAAATGAATTCGTCCTCATGCTCTATCTCAAGGTTACCGAGCGGTAAGAGTAGCCTTCTATTGCATTTGACTAGTGTGGTCACGCCTGTTACTTTGTTAAATAGCAGTGATCCAATTTCTTATCGGATAATCACTGGAGGGAATGCCCAAGAATGCCGGGTCTTACCACTGTTATAGTCGCTCCTGTGTCAACTACCATCTGGTAAGAAACATCATATAGGCTCCCCTCCACAAATATGGCACTGAAGTCTTGTTTCATTGGGGCCTTCCCTCGAGCAATAACCGATATTTGCCCCTCAAGACTGGTGTTTACAAGTTTCCTGAAGACATAGTACTCTCACCTGCCCCTTGGTGCCTGCTCCCTGGCTGTTGCTGTGCTTTTTATGCTGCTGCTGTTGCTGCTGGACAGTTGGCTCTCGGGTAGCCCGGCTGTCCATGTGTTCAACATTCCAGCCATTTGGGTGGGGGACGGCGAGTCTCCGTAGTGCACACCCTGGAGACGATGTCCCTCATGGTCGTCTGTAAGTCCTTCAACGACCCCTTGATGCTGTCATCCTCCCCTTCATCAAGCTTCACTGACCACACTGGAAATCGGGGTACTGATGACTGCTGTGCTGACTCTACTTCCAGTGCTCGGGCCAAGGGATCATGTATGGTGTGAGGCGCAACTAACCACACAACTTATCGCACATCGGTGTCAGCGATAGCGTCGATGAAGAAGGCGATGGCGATGACATATCGTGCCTCTTCCGAGCATCCCTCCAGAGGCAGGTGCGACAGACTTACAAGGTCCTACCACAGCTCCTGCAGTGGTTCGCCAGGTCACATGGTGGGCGTGCCACAGGTACTAGTCGCTGAATCGAAGCTCCAAAGCCGACACCAGTGGTGGAGTTTTTTCTAGACGATGTCGTTCCGGCAGCGATTGCAGTATTCTCAATGCTGGGCCCCTCAGTACAGCCGCCAGGTAGTACTCCCGCTGCCCTTCTGTCTAGCCATTCAGGGTGGCCACGATCTCGAATTGGTGCTGGTACTCGCGCCAAGGTGTCTGTCCATCGTTGGGGCGTACTTAACTGTGATGCCTTTACCCACCCCTGGCTGGGGCATTTCCACACTACAGAATGGCTGTCCCTCCTTTGCGATAGCTGCATTGGCGGCGACCTCTGCCTTCTTCGTGCTGCCGGCACTCGTCGTCTCGGTGGTCACCAATTTCGACTCCTCTTCTGCCCCTGCATGTCGTCACCCCTGCTGATGCAGAAAATTCCTACAATTACTTCTTGAGGGCGTTCACTTCCTGTTTCATTTCTTGTTCAACATTGTCCATCATATTATTCACAAAACTATTTTTCTATCTACAATTTCGTTTATGCTGTCTATTTTATTATCTACTAGTTCACTAACACTATTAATATATTCGCTAACAATATTTACACATTCGCTAACACTATCTATTTTTATATTTACATTTCTAATTTGGCCACTTAGTGCTTCAATTGAAGAGCGAAATTCTTCCATGTCTGCCGACATTTTCGTAGTAAGCATAAAAAAAAATTTAACAATTCCTCGGCCTATTGCTCAAATATCGCGATATTCACAAATGCTATAAGTAATTCCGTTTTTATCAAATGCCTCTATCCGACTTTTACACCAGTGTTATAATTTCTCTCTCTAGAAATTAGGGGGGCTATACCAAGTTCGTTGGGGGATGGAGGTCTTGATAAAATAAAATAATTAATTATAATTTCCTTATTTTATTTACAATAACTACAGCAAAATTCTCTGAACTCAAATTCTCACAATAAATTGAAATCACTTAATGTTCACAATTTATACCAATAATAAAATTTATAATTATGACAAAGAAATCAATAAAATCTAATAATTAAAGATCAGTCCCAATAGACAGTGTATTTACCTATTCAATAATTTTTGAAATTTCGAATATTTACAATAAAATCAGTTTTACACTTCAATTCAGTCTCACTTCAGTTCATTCCTTGTCCCGCCAGTCGCAATGTTCTAGAATCCTCCAAGTGCCCTCATGCACAATCGGCTTCTGTCGTCGGTTTCACATCCTCGCATCCATTCAAGCCATGAACACCTCACTCGCCATCGTCCTGCAATCTCCGGTCGTCGTCCACACTTCACTTCACTCCGCTCGCTCATACTTGCCAGGCAGCCTCCATCAAAGACTGCCGGCCGCTGGGTTGCTGCAGTTTATATAGATCTTAGGCCGACACCTAGAATCTTCCCTAACTCGCGTGACACGTCGCGGAGGGCTGAGGCGCAAGCCAGTCTCACCAGAACATTCTTGCGTCGTCGCTAAACATATCGGAAACTCTAGCAGATAAGAGGAGGTCTGTGATGCCAGCAAGTCCCGCCACTGTCGGCATTCATGGGATTCCCAGTAGGGGAAATCAGGAGGCCGCGAGCCCATCGTTCCTGGAAGAGGGGAGGGCGAGGTGGATCTCCGATTATTGTGTGGGGCCTTTGAGTCGGCGCCATCTGCAGCACGTAACATTACTGTTCTGGAAAGTCTTATGTCCGGTCGCACCATTGTTGTTCGAAACTCGATCCGAGATCGCATCTAAGATCGATACAGAAAACTGTTACACCATTCTAGTTTAGAACTGGACTGGAGGTTGAGTTGAAGTTCTTTTCGAACTGCCAAAATTGGTGGTTCCAAAAGTCTATGCGAGATCAGTAGCTATCGTCGAAAAAATGTAATTTGAAAATACGATAACAGATAGAATTACAGTCGATTGTTTTCGTGCGGAATGAACACAATATTATACACACTGGAATATTATTCAGAAAAATTCGTACAACGATAATTCACTTAAAATAGCTAAAAACTCGAACATCTAGTTCTATCTATAGTGAAAAATACACCTACTTCCATGATGTCATACATTACTATTAGGAAAATTGGTCTCATACTAATCTCGATATCTCACTTGAAATTTCGTTGATGTAACACTTTTACAGTGGAACCAATATCAAACTGGATCCTTGTTAGGAAAAAAGATCATTCTATCTCGGATCACTGAAGATGTTGGTGCAATTAAGAAATGCAATACAAATACAAATCACACATAAAAGCCCTATTGAAAGAGTGATATCAATTGAGCTCAAATTTAATCTGCGAACTTTTTAAATTTTACATGGCTACAGTGGCATGATGGTTGCCGGAACTGCAAGTGTTTTTGACTGCTCATTTTAATAAAAGGGGTAATTGTAAGTCACACCTTTAGAACAAAATGATGCAATATTGCAAAAATTAAAGAAAGAAGTATGATCACTTCAGTTTGTTACTATGTGAGCACATGTGAACCACATGGGCGAACACTTAATAATAAATCACTCATAATGCAATGATGCAAAGAGTAGATAACACTTCCTCGGGCATGCATTAGGCTCTGCTTTTGGAGGATCACACTTAATCACAGAAGTAAACATGTAATATGTTGTTTACTCATGGGCGGTGTGTTTTTATAACACTGAACGGTTCCCTGGCTCGTTCGTGCGTGAATGGCTCACTACATACACACTTGTGCATGTATTGCAGTTGGTGCAGAGGTGAGCATCACCGGTCTTGCTCCCGAGCGGGAGAGTGAGCTAGGGCGACATCAAAGTTTTGAATGCAAAAGTGATGTAATAATCTGCATGCTCACGAACTCTTTTGAAAAGTGGAACTGATGGACAGCCATTATTTGGCTAATTACAATGCTTGCATGTTTGCGTGCAAGATTGAAAGTTTACAAAAGATGTGAAAAGCCCTAACCACACACACGCAGACAATGATGATAATTACCACATGCTGTTCTGTAGACTTTATCCTATGTGTTTGAAGATTTCTTGTCGCATCCTGACCGAGTTTTACACTGAACTGACAGCTGTCAGTCAAAGAGCCGTGAAGCGGAGTCACCAGGAGGGCCGCCATCTTGATACTGGTTCTGGCCCCGCTATGTCAATGACGAACAGTGGTACCGGTTTCATCCATCTGTGTGCTGGGAACTTTCGATGGCCAATCATGTTGCAGCATTCTGCAGTTTTCCATTTTTGACATTTTAAATGAAATGTTGCTGTTCCTGCAGTTTATATGTTGTTTTTATTTGTTTTTTTATTTCAGGAGGACTTAATATGAAGAGAAATGATTTAAATGCCATTGGTAACATGAGTGGTGTTAAACACATTCATCTAAATACATTCGGTATCCATGTGCAAACAAATTAAAAAACAGAACGTGTTTTCGCGATTACACACTCAAAGTAAAATGAAATCAATGGAAATTGTAATTTCAACAAACATGGAACTTAAAATGTATGAAATTTAATTAAACTCCAACATTTATCACTAGTGATCTTTTTAATTGTTATGAAACCTACACTTTTATTGTAATGGTACAATAGGTGGGTTGGGTGTTAGTACATTCAACCTTAAACGAGTTAATTCAACAAGAGCAGGCATTCCTACCAAATTCTGCAATATTATTACACTGCTTGTTTGCTTAGAAGCAGCCAATAGGAGAGCAGTAGAGAAGAGAAGTCATTTGAATCGACTTATGAAAACTGTTCTTACTTTGAACGACAAACAACTGCTTTCGAAACTCTTTCGAAGGTAATGTAACCTATTCAATAGCTGAACTTGACGTGATTTCATGTGGTCAGATGAGGATTGAGGTTAGGTTAGAGGAGCTTTAAATAGAAAATGTTTGAAATGGAAGTCTAGGATTTTTGTTACCTGGGATGTCAGATATTATTCCATTATTCTCCAGAAAAAGGCCAATGATGCCAGTAGAGCTGACTCTTTCTCCTTCTGTTAGTTTGGCCGACGACAACTGCGTAATCCCTCCAGGGATTGGAAGTACTCCTCTGAAAATTATTGTATATTCTTGCTTGCGGCGCTGTGGGATATCAGGGCTCCCCACACGTCCATACGACAATTTAGTTAAGTAGCAATTACAAGTGCCCATTTAAAACACTCATTATACTTCCTGCATACTTGCTGTAAAATTGGTGGGAGAAGGCCCATAAATTAAACACCTTGAGAAAAAATGAAATAAACACCAGTGTATTTTGCATTACTGCGTAATTTATTCGGTATCACTCTATACACCTCAGTTGAGGTATCATACTTGCTTGCTGAGCTAGACCCGTCAGTGTGGGTTAAACAGAATAAAATACACGTGGTCACAATGCTTTAAGTCGAACGAATAAAATCCACCCAGGCGATGCAAGCACTGATAGGTATGAGGGGCGGCCGCTCGGTGGCAGATAAAACAATGGTTCTGGTTAATTAACAAAGTTATTGCTGAAGAATTGATTATGCAAAAAGTTGATGGCCGCCGAGCGCGCGAAACGCGAGTCACGACGTAACGCACTGCACCCATCGCAAAAAGGACTATGACTAACTTGGAGAATGTGGCGTGCTAGCTGGCTTGGCGGGCTAGCACCCCGAATGAAACTACTTCCTAGACATCACCCTCGAATGAAAACACGTTACACTTGCCTTTGGAGGTTCCCACACATTCCTAAAATTAAGCCTTGCACAACAAAAGAACATACATGCGTAATAAAACAATGATATGAAGTGAGAATGGTTACACGTGAGAATGATAAATATGGTACATAAAAAAACACTTCAAAAGAATGAACTAGGGCATTAATGCATTTAATTGACACGTTCATGTGTACACGTTTCTTGGTATATCACTTACGTTGCTGTTAAGTCCTTTAGAAATATAAAACGAGAAAACTTGGTATTTATTTTAATATCTCTGCGCTGGGTAGTTCTGGATCTCGTGTAACCACGGCCTTCTTTTATTGTTGTTAAAGTGTAATGTAGGATGTTATAAGTATTATGTGATTTTTATTGTTAATAACTTGTGAGAGTTTATGTCTGCTATGTTGTACACCCTGTTTGATTCTATTTTGTTTTCTACTATTTGTAAATAGTGTTTGACGTTTAAGCACATGGCACATTGATCTAACGGTAAACAAACTTTAGGCAGTAATTTTCTTTTGGGTTTGCTGTTCAACACTTTTATCCTGTACATAAAATATGTTGAAAGCTGGGAGGGGCCAATAATATGTAATGGTATAGATTATGATGTTCATTTACCCTAACGTTCGTTTTTGTTTATATATATGGTTTACATGTACTATCAGTTTATTAATATTTTTTGTGATTCTCACAATAATATTAGCCCCAAGTTGAATAAGTAATAAGTTTAACATAATTTTGATTACCTCTCAAAATTTCAATTACGTGTTTACAATGGTAATTTGTGCATAATTTCTGTTATTTTTTTTGGACGTTGACGTAATCTGAGCTCAAAGTCTTGCATCAATTGTGATATGATAAAGTGTATAAGTGTCCTCTATGAACCTTCATCGATGTGTTTTGATAAGGTCTAGCCTAAGAGGATCAGTGTAGCAGATCTCTAGGCATGACGTTAGTGGACGTGATGTTTACGTCTTTTCGGAAAAGAGAATAGCTTGGGGTTGTGAACCCCGTACCAAATACAAGTTCTGCCACCATCATGGAGATACGTGGACGGTCGTAAGAAAGCGCTCCAGCGTGCTGCTGTTTTGTTCAGTCCCAACATCGTAAGGCAGGGCTAGGATAGCTTGGCAGAACTAAGTAATTATGTAGATGTTCAAGGGTATGTTTTATAGTAAAGCCCTGTAGCTGTATCTAGATTTTTAGTGCGACTGCCGGAAGCAGACATCATCGCCTGCAACAGCACGTAAGAATGATACCTTTTTACCTAGTCCCTTCTGTACATGATTAGGTATCACGAACGTATACAAAATATCTGCGAATCAATGTTAAAATGCAAGATTAAATAGTTTATTATATAGAAAGCCATTTTAAACTCTGTGGATAGACAGAAAAGCAGTTGAACTGTTTTCTACGACTGAACTGCAAGTCGAGCTCATGACTACTATTTTGCAAAAAATAATACTGAGCCAGATTTTTTTTGCTTAACTAATCTATTTTTGTCATATAATCTGGTTATTGTAATAGTTGTTTTGGAGAGGTGAATTTTAATTGCTATCGTGAATTATGAACAGCGAATCACTTATTCATGTAATTTTTTAGTGCCTTCTATAGAATAAGTTCACCTACGGTATCTGAAATCAATTTTACGAAAGTCAGCCCTATGTATAATTTTTCAAGGTATCTTTAAAATAAATCCAAGAATTAAAAATTTCTGGGAGCGTACCTTATTTCTAGTGAGAGTATTTTTGGTTGCATAATATTTCTTTTGAGACGTTGAAAATGAGGCTTGTCGCTACACACATGTTTTTCAGGAAATATTGACCATACAAAACGTATTGATGTTGAGTGTAATTGCTCTGTTTCAGTGAGAAGTTTACCGACGCTGCATGGTAAGTGCTGGTATTTTGAGAACATTTGTCATCTATACTACTAAATAAAATAGAAGTGTCTGTCTGTTATTTTTTAATTTTCCAGTTTCAATTGTTTTTTTCATATAG
Source organism: Dryococelus australis (assembly GCA_029891345.1). Classification (NCBI taxonomy): domain Eukaryota; kingdom Metazoa; phylum Arthropoda; class Insecta; order Phasmatodea; family Phasmatidae; genus Dryococelus; species Dryococelus australis. Next base: position 11,791,115 of record CM057005.1, on the reverse strand, counting down.
CATAATTGATAACTAAGCCATATCTAACGATAATTTTTTTCATTTCTGTCTGTCTGTCCGACCGGATTTAACTCAAAAACCACTGAACGTATTGACATCAAATTTATACAGTCTATAGATAATAACCCCAGGATCAACGTAATTGTTATTTCATTGAGATATCTGGAATGGTTCTGGAAAAAATGATGATCAGGGATGTACATAGGCACTGGATTAAACTTTTATTAGCATTTATTACTGCATACAAAAAAGCATTGTTAAAAAAAAGTTCCGTCTTTTCTACTTTCTTTTTTGCCTATGGGCTGTCCTCCTTTTCTTCCAAAAAGCCATAGTGGCCCAGCAGCTAGAGTTATTCAAGTGGGGTCGTAGTGGTTTAATGGATAGTACTAAATCAAGTGGGGCCGTAGTGACCCAGTGGATAAATATTGATGCTGACTAACAGCCAGCCGTGTTAAGACCATGACGGCGTTCACCATTCACGTGACATGTGGGCACGCACGTGTGCAAAGAGGCCATAGCCTGCACTTTCCAATAACGGAATAAGTGTAAATTATCTCTCTTGTTTAATTTTCAGGTTTCCAAATGATTTGAGTGTTTAAAATGTATGTTTGATAATGTTGCACATTGTTTGGTTATGAATTCCAAATGTGTGCTGCACGAAGACTAAGAACATTTTTATTCCGGCATGAACGCCATCATAAAAGACATTTAAAGACTACAGAAAATTCACAATTTAAATCTAAAATGTGAATCCATACTTGATTTATTTATGTACCAATTATTTAAAAATATAAAAGTTTTACTCGGCTTGCATAGCACTTCCTCTTGTGTGAACCCCGTAGGCAGCCATGGTAGGACAGCACGACCCCTGCCTCTGTGCAGTCCGTCGAGGAGAGCTGGCGAGGTAAGAAGCTGTCGTGTACGCACCTCAAACTTTTTGCTCTGATGTAGATTACAATAGTTCACTTTTAGTATACAGTTTAACCTTTGTCTTGCGTACATTTTGCCAGACATTCCGTAGCATTATGCTTCCGTTTAACTTAATAATTTGTGCCCGTGTGGTTTTTTCAATGCAATCGAGGAGAAAGGAGGAAAGATGTCACAGAGGCCACGTGGCCCGCGCAACTTTGAACCAGGTGCCATCCGCCTGTGTTAAAGGTGTTTCAGTATAATTTCTGTGTAAAATCATGTGCACCGTAATTAATTGCAGCATTCTATGTAATGTTTCATTCAGGGTTCCGTTTATTTTTATTGTAATGGATGCTGTGTATATATGACCATGCGGTCTTGTTCAAGTTTGATTTTCCCTCCATCAAGCGTGCTACTAGCCTTTAAATGTCTCAATTTGCACGACAAAATTTTTCCCATTAGTAATTAATAACTACTTGTCTGACCATAATCTGCCATTTTTACAGAGAAATACTGAGATTTCACCTGTGTCGCAAGATCCGTTACGAATCTTATCCAGTGGCATCCACGGCATCTAAACTTGCTTTTACGCACCTGCGTGTTTATTGTGACCTTCCATGTCGTGTTCCATCTTGTTTCATATGTATTTGTTCCATTTATGTAATTTGTATCGTGATATTATTTCCGTCCTAGCCAGCTATGTACAAAGGCCGTCACCACACTAACCACGTGCTGAAAGGTGAGCCCCGAAGAGTCCACGTTAACGATGCCAAATAATCACACGTGATTGTTCATTTCATAATTTCCGTGCCCTGTCTTCAGGAAAAATCTGCAGTCCACCCTAGCGGCTGTAGACCCCTTTCCTTGTGAAGATTGTGTTTTCTAACACTACAGAGATGTCATCCATCTAGGAGTGTGCTAGATTAATTACGAGCTGGGGAGCACCCGAACAGAGTTAGCTAGACACGTCCGAGTTTCATAAAGTTAACCTTGGCACGATTTTGTATAAGTGACAAAATAAAAGCAAGTCTCACAGTGCTTAAAGTATTGCTTTGTAGTGACAGCAATGTCTCGCCTTTTTCAGTGATAAAATGTTTAGTAAATATGTTTAGTAATGAAAAGTGTTTTGTAAGTACGCTCAGGTGAGATGGACTTACAGAACCCGCAGAGGCTAGGACTATATGATTGTCAGGGATGTAAATATGTACTGGATTAAGCTTTTTTTAGGATTACTGCATAATAAAAAAGTTGTATAGTTTCTTCCTTTTTTTCTCTATGGGCTGTCCTCCTTTCCTTCCCAAGAGAAGTGGCTAGATCGATTCAACGTCCTAAATATCATGCTAACAAAGTAGCACTGGCCTGTTAGAACGATTCCAAGTGGGGCCTTATTGGCTCAGTGGATAGAGTGATTCCAAGAGGGGTCTTATTGGCTCAGTGGATAGAGTGATTCCAAGTGGGGTCTTATTGGCTCAGTGGATAGAGTGATTCCAAGTGGGTTCTTACTGGCTCAGTGGATAGAGTGATTCCAAGTGGGGTCTTATTGGCTCAGTGGATAGAGTTATTCCAAGGGCTCAGTGGATAGAGTGATTCCAAGTGGGGTCTTATTGGCTCAGTGGATAGAGTGATTCCAAGTGGGGTCTTACTGGCTCAGTGGATAGAGTGATTCCAAGTGGGGTCTTATTGGCTCAGTGGATAGAGTGATTCCAAATGGGGTCTTATTGGCTCAGTGGATAGAGTGATTCCAAGTGGGGTCTTATTGGCTCAGTGGATAGAGTGATTCCAAGTGGGGTCTTATTGGCTCAGTGGATAGAGCGATTCTAAGTGGGGCCGCTGTTGCCCAGTGGCTAGATCGATTCCAAGTGGAACCAAAGTTGTCCAGTAGCTAGAGAAATTCCAAGTGGGGTCTTATTGGCTCAGTGGATAGAGCAATTCCAAGTGGGGCCTTATTGGCTCAGTGGATAGAGCAATTCCAAGTGGGGCCTTATTGGCATAGAGCTTTTCCAAGTGGGATCTTACTGGCTCAGTGGATGGAGCGAATCTAAGTGGGGCTGCAGTTGCCCAGTGGTTAGAACGATTCCAAGTGTGATCTTATTGGTTCAGTGGATTGAGCGATTCTAAGTGGGGCCGCTGTTGCCCAGTGGCTAGATTGATTCTAAGTGGGGCCTTATTGGCTCAGTGGATAGAGCGATTCCAAGTGGGATTTTATTGGCTCAATTGATAGAGCGATTCTAAGTGGGGCTGCAGTTGCCCAGTGGCTAGAGTGATTCCAAGTGGGGCCTTATTGGCTCAGTGGATAGAGCGATTCCAAGTGGGATCTTATTGGCTCAGTGGAGTGAGCAATTCTAAGTGGGGCCGCTGTTGCCCAGTGGCTAGATTGATTCTAAGTGGGGTCTTATTGGCTCAGTGACTAGAGCGATTCCAAGTGGGGCCTTATTGGCTCAGTGAATAGAGCGATTCCAAGTGGGATTTTATTGGCTCAGTGGATAGAGCGATTCTAAGTGGGGCCACAGTTGCCCAGTGGTTAGAGCGATTGCAAGTGGGGCCTTATTGGCTCAGTTGATAGAGCGATTTTAAGTGGGGCCACAGTTTCCAAGTGGTTAGAACGATTCCAAGTGGGGCCTTATTGGCTCAGTGGATAGAGCGATTCCAAGTGGGGCCGCTGTTGCCCAGTGGCTAGATTGATTCTAAGTGGGGCCTTATTGGCTCAGTGGATAGAGCAATTCCAAGTGGGGCTGTAGTTGCCCAGTGGCTAGAGCGATTCCAAGTGGGGCCTTATTGGCTCAGTGGATAGAGCGATTCCAAGTGGGATTTTATTGGCTCAATTGATAGAGCGATTCTAAGTGGGGCTGCAGTTGCCCAGTGGCTAGAGTGATTCCAAGTGGGGCCTTATTGGCTCAGTGGATAGAGCGATTCCAAGTGGGATCTTATTGGCTCAGTGGAGTGAGCGATTCTAAGTGGGTTCTTATTGGCTCAGTGGATTGAGCAATTCTAAGTGGGGCCGCTGTTGCCCAGTGGCTAGATTGATTCTAAGTGGGGTCTTATTGGCTCAGTGACTAGAGCGATTCCAAGTGGGGCCTTATTGGCTCAGTGAATAGAGCGATTCCAAGTGGGATTTTATTGGCTCAGTGGATAGAGCGATTCTAAGTGGGGCCACAGTTGCCCAGTGGTTAGAGCGATTGCAAGTGGGGCCTTATTGGCTCAGTTGATAGAGCGATTTTAAGTGGGGCCACAGTTTCCAAGTGGTTAGAACGATTCCAAGTGGGGCCTTATTGGCTCAGTGGATAGAGCGATTCCAAGTGGGGCCGCAGTGGCTTAGTGGATAGTTGATAGAACTATATCAAGTGTGGCCTCATTGGCCCAGTGGCTACGTATATAGGTATCTACTTCATTAAAACCATAAAACATCTGTGAATCGATGGCGGGGTGTAATTTAATAACTCCATTAAACCTGAAAGAAGGAATATTACTATTTTAAACATATAACCCTAGTGAAACTATGGTGGTCTTTATTTTAATAACTTCATAAAACCTAAGCGAAGCAAAATTTCTATTTCAAAAATATGAAAGCAAGTCCTAAATTTCATGCAAACGAAGTTGCCCGGGTCAGCTAGTATTGGATCATTTGAATGCTACATTTTAGGTTTGTCTTATATTTCACATAAGATTGTTAATTTCTTTAGATTTTGAAAGATGAAAATCAATGTGGTTAGTTCTCTGTGTAGGAATGCCGATTACACGAAAGACGCGTGTAGCGTCAGTTGCGCGCTCCTCCTTAATCCTACCCCCCTCTCCTGGTGTCACTCCCTGGTGCCTGCAGCGAAGCTGCTGCTTTGGCGAGATATAATTTATAGACTATCCTGAATATAGTTGATTCACGATAACTTCAGCCTTTTCTGAAGCCCTCTCAAATTTCTACTTTTGGTTATTATGTATCCTTCCGCTACACGTAAACATAAACACTGCCATGTGACTTCTACTTTTATAATTGTCAAATGTTTTGGTTGCTGTTTACAGCTGTTCAAAGAATGCTGTCATATTTCATGAGTATGTTCACAATTTAGGCCTATAACAATATTTAGGCCGGCTTTATAACTATTTGTTACACTTTATATAGCATGTTACACATAATAAACATTAATATTTAGCCACGATGGTGTTTGTTACAACTGTGGCGGAAACAACAGTAGTATTTAATCTGTTGTTATGAATATGTGTTTGGAATAAAAATAAAAACAAAGAGATAACCAGTCCAACGAAACGACACAGTAAATTCAAGCAGGCAACTCGTGTCGCTTATTTATTGTATGTAGCGTCGACAAACGTAAAATATAGTGGTAAACATGCAAGCACATAGGCCTACTGTAACATTTATTCCGCTAATATTTACATGCATTGGTACTTAATGGTTTGTAGGTTTATTTTATTATTTATTTAAATTTATCTGGTTGGGCTTAGTATTTTTTTTGAGATTGTGGCAGACATTCAAATCACAGAAACGTAAGCTCATTACACAACTGTGTTTCAAACACTTAGCGTGAAGGTGAACATTGTGATAAACAGGCGTGAATATAAATAATTAACTTCGTTATAACATCAGTTCATGGTTAAAATTTATAAACTTTGCACATATTTGAAATCCACACACATCTGGCCTGCGCAACGATTACAATACAGCCACCATAGACGGAAATGGCAGCAGTTTCAACACTCGTTACAGTATATTAATTATCACTGCCGAGGAAACACATATTTATCACAACATTGTGACTTCCCTAGGATGTTTCAAAAAGACGAGTACGAACTTGACACTTCGTTCAGAAACACGCCTTGCCATTGACATGTCGCCACACCACTGCCAATCATAAGGCACTATAAAAACGGCACACCCGCCATATTGGGACAAGTGTGTGACTTAGGCACGGGTTAGAGGAAAGTTGATCAAATTCTAGATTCTCCTTTCCACACCACGTCTGCCAACCTGCTGGATTTGTAAGTGTTGCGCAATGAGCTGTGCCGTGCCATTGCATCTAAAATGTGTTGTTGCATCTAAATAACATATAATACGTATTTAAACAATAAAATCTCGTTTCAGTTGTAAATTACAATCTCAAACATCATTATTGTTGCTGTAATTAGTATGAAATGTGCTGAAATTAGAAATAGCAAAATGTATACTTTTCATGGTACACATGGGGTACAATCTTCAAAAGAGAGAGATAACAAGAGAGAGCGACACACTCTGCTTCGCTTATTGAACCTTTATTCTGGACGGGAAAAAAACACCAGCCTACACACTGGAATTTGCGCAGATAGTTTTATCTGCAGCAATGAAGTGTGTTTCCGTCAGTGCTAACTAACAATACAAATATATCAATTGACAACGTTTAACTTACAAATAGTATACATAAAAAATAGGTTAAAAAATATTGTAACTGTGAACTATTTCTTACCGGCCATTGCCAACACGTCGCTGCTCTTGCTGTTGTTAATTCATGTTTAATACAAAATGAATATTACAAGTTATATAAGATACTAAGGTAAAGTTTCATTTATTCAATAATACAGTAATCTAAAGTTAATCACAGTGTAAAATATTTGTGGAATACAAGTTATTGGAAAAACAGGTTGACATATTACGCCTAGGGTGATTTTTCAAAGGTTCGATTCCAAAAGGCCGAAGAAAGTGTGAATGGACTATAACTAGGTCCTCTAACAAAAATACGTAATATTTTTCTCTACACTTTTTCCTAAATTTCTATTTCTATTTAATTTTTGTACAGGTATCACAGCAAACACCCCTTACAAGCCTAAATATTTTATGGTAGTCAACGTAAAGTTACACTTCTCAGGATTTAATTTCAAATTAACAGATCTCAATCTCTTAAAAATTAGCTTTAAATTCTGAATTTCTTGACAACTTCATCTTGGCGATCAAAGACCCTATCCGCCACGCTTCCAGCCTTAATGTTGGGTGCGTGCTGACTAACAAAACCCCATTTGGGGGGGGGGGGGGGGGTGCCTCATGTTGTGGTTCGGGCGTTCGGCTCTTGTCCCAATTACTGGCGTTACGTTTGTGAGAATGTGATTGCCTGATTGCAAGCTCATAACAATAACTTCCTCCCCAAGCAACAAAAATATTAGTTTTATGAAAAATTTGTGCATAAAAAACTTATTTTTCAAGTTTATGCTCTGGTATATTGGTGGTTTACTGAATTAATTACAAAACAATTAAATTTCTCCACATGTCATTCAATATTCCAAGGATAGAAAAAATGTGTATATGGTTATATGTATGTATCTAAAATGTATATAATTATATGTTATATATAATACATATATATATATATATTGTACACCAGATGAATCATTTTACCTGAGATTATGGATTAATGAAAAATAAATGTGTCATAAGCAGAAGAAAATGTAAAAAGTATACCCTCACTTTTTTCGAGACTGCAATTGAAGTCCACATTTCATCATTGCCCCCCCCCCCCCCCTCAAAATGGGGCAATGTTGAAATATCCAATGGGATATTTATGATCTGTGATATCCATTGTGTGATATCTGTGATAGAAACGACCACATTTTTATGTTAAACATGTTGTTTGACATATGACAAATGGCACTACAAGCAGTTTGAAGTGAATAAGCTTCTATGTATATTTGCAACGGGAACCCCCTTGATGTAATGCATTATGCATCAACGTTTACGAAACGTAACCTGTGTGCAGATGTAATAAATGTTTGCAGAGAGTCCCCTTGTTGCCCACTATCACCGTGCCTGTTTCTGGTCAGCACATAAGTGGCTCCAGAAGGAACCCTGCAGTTACAAATGGGAAACCCCAATGTTCATTACAGATTCATTTACCATATGGTAAAACATACACAATGGGAATGAAACATGTAATTATGACGTGTCATCAGATACAGTGCAGTGCGTATAGCGTGTGGTAGGTGAGCCACGTTCCACCACACGATACAACCGCGCATGGCTCTTTTGTTACATTTGTGTCTCCCTTTTGGTATTGTGGGTCAAATTGAGCATGAACATCTATCACAGTAACGCTACTGTACATCACCAGTGCCTCTGCCCACAGTCTGTTATCAAGAACTGTGTTGTATGTCCTTGTTGTTGTATGTATTTGTTATTGTATTCCCCAACACACATTCATGTTTATGTCATATTTCTGATTGGGTGTGCTATTGATACTCCACAAGCGTGGTTTCTTTACTTGTACACAAGAAAATAGAGTTGATTTTAATTAATGGTGAATGTGGACAGAATGTTAACAATACTGTCGTTTTCCAGACAATGTTAAGTTGCGCATGTCATTTTCAAAAGTTGTGAGTTTACTACCAAAGAAAGTGTGCAATCTAAAAAAAATTCATCGAGCAACATTCACTGGACAAAACATTCACGTGACATGACCCATAACTGCCGTGCGAGCACTCAAGAAGTAGATCAGTGTATCAGAATATTGCGACCCAGTGTTTGAAGAAACAAGAATTCATTGATTGCTATGTGTTACGCATCGAGAACTACATGGTGTTCTTCTGTTTGTCCACATTGTCTGTGAATAATGAGCCAATTACAACACCTCTGTCATCCGTGTAGTGTACTTGAAGTTGGTAGGTGCTGAGTAAGAAACCATGCTTATCACTTGGAGGAACGTGACTTCATACCTAGCAGTAGGGCAGTTAAATTATGTGCCCCACAACTTGTCAGGATTCACAATCTCATGGCTGTAGTCAACCATCTTTACTGTTGTGTTGTGCACACAATTAGCAGTGGCTTCGATGTCCTACCTAGAGGTATAAAAGTGATCACACTTCCTAAGTTTTTTTGTTTTGTTTGATAACACCAAAAACCTTAATTACAGGGCAAGAGTGAATACTCTCATTCCTGAAATAGGCTATATACCAGTTGCAGTTGATGCTCGTGTGACACTAGTCCGTACACATTCTAGCGACAGTGTGATATTAGAACTAAGAAACAGTACAGTTTTTGTTTTTTTTTTCACCGCCATTTTAATGGGACTGCAGTGGTTCAGTGGCTGCCTTCCTACCACAACAAACCAGGTTCGATTTCTGGTGAGGTCACTCCCAAATTTTGCATGCAGGAATTGTGCCGGATGATGCTGGCGGTAGTCAGAATATTTGACATAAAAAATTTACCTTTTGAAGTATAGTAAATATTCCTGTGATCAATGGTTGGTAATATTGTCATACGCATGCTGTATCATTGTGTTTGTGGTCCGATACCTCTGTAATGAAATGCACGAGCATAGATTTTAATTACAGTGTAGTTCTGTGCTCCGCAGAATACCTCGCCATGATGTCTAACCGTTATACCAACTACATCCAAAGTTTTCCCGCAAGAATCACAGATATTTCTGCCACTTACTGTTAACATATAAAAAATATTTTAATAACAACATGTGGGTTGGCATTTGTGCTGCATTTTTACTATGTAAAATATGTAGCCTGCCTAAAAAAATGTTTGTAACATGTTTTCCTGGTAATAATGATAGTGTTAAGTAAAATTTCAGTATATCAAAACCGAAGGGCCTGAAATTTAGTGTTTGTTGTAAAGGGATTCTGTATTGAGAGGAGGTGACTTATTTACTTCTTTTCTCTCATGCAGAGAATTTGGAATCTAGTTACTGCTGAAATTTAATTTCATGTGTTCTTTTGTATATGATTTCTGTAAGAAAGATGTTTAGAAAATTTATTTTCTTTTGAGCACATAATATAGTGGTCACTATTTAAGAAAATCACCATATTTATAAAAAAAGAAAATGCAACACAAATGTTGTGCTTAACAACTGTTGTTTAAATTACCAATTTGCAAGACTTATGAGTTTCATCTATCAATCTCAAACATCAAAAACTGTTATGATTTAAATGAAAATACTTCATACACGAATAACAGCTTCTATAATGGCACTTAAAATAACATAATTGCTCTTTTGTTTTATGAATTGTGTAAAAATAGAGGTGCTTAAAAGATTGAAATAGAGTTTTGTTGTGAGAGAGTAATATATAAGGAATTTAAATATAATGAGACTTTTCAGTGTTTTTGCTGAACGGGGTTTTGTGCTGAATGAAGAAGAAATGTTTGTTATAAAGAGTAGAAAGGGCAGTGTTTTGTATACAATTTAGGTTGTACCAAAAAGAAATGTTGTAGAGAGGTTTTTGTTATAACAAGATTTACTATATAAATGCTGTTCACGGTAAAGTGAGCACTTTTTAATAAGGTTTAAGGCCCTCCCAACAGCCATTAACCACTACTAAATATATCTTATTGCAGCCTCAGACATTGCATTTTGATGGTAGTGAATTGTATACACTGTGTTTATTGGTCACATGGATTGCAATGTTTATATTAAAAAGCCGCAGGAAGATGGAAACTGGATGAAAGGAAACATTGAGAAGGGCCTTAAAAAGTGCTCACTTTACAGTGAACAGCCTATAGTAGGTGTATAGGTTTTCCTGTAGTTACAGTAGTGTATATGTGTTCTCCGTGCCAGGTCCTCTGAAGCTCAGTGCCATGGCGAAGTCGGACACGTGTGTGGGGAAAGACAAGAGTTGTGGCAGCATGGCCGCGAGCGACCAGCTGCTACGACTGCAGCCGACAAAGGAACTGGTGACCTACTATAGGAACAGGGTTATAACATTTGAGAAAGATTACCAAGACATGTTGGACGTAGTTGAAGAGTAAGTTTTTTTCAGACCATGTTTTAATTTACAATCACAAAATTCTTGTCTTTTACAAGTATGGTCATCTTGCTGGCCCATGTGTTGGGTATTACGTGATTAATGGTATTGTGAAAGCTATTGATCCTCAGCAATTTGAATAATCAAGCTTAGATATTATATAATTGTGGAACAATGTATCTACATGGCTGTAGTGAGGTTACATTTAAACCTTACATGTTCTTGAGTATTAGACTGTTATTGTAATTTAATTTTTCCTAGCTAGTTAAGCATTACTATTCTATTCTATTTTCCCCGTTTGTGATGTCTCGTTCAAATAGTTCCATACAATACAGTAATAATCAAGTACAAACATATATAACATAATCTAGTTTAGAGTCACATGAAGTAATATATTTAATGAATCCAATCAGCTTTGTTATCAATCAATCAATTTTATTCATCCAAAAGATTATACATAGACACATGAGTATTTTGCGAATTCATCGGAGGCGAGATGGACTCCAAACACTTATTCTGTTCTCCTACTGTTGTGATTGGACGACAGTTATTTGGGCATGCACCATTTAACTGTGAGGCAGTAATCAGCAGGAAGCAGTAGTGTGAGTGAGTGTTTAACAGTCCTGTACAGAGGCCTCACTTGATTGTGGCAACAGATACGCAAACTATAATATCTCGAGTGTATAGAGGGCTGCCCTGCCTAGCTTACTGCCAACTCATTCCGCGAAATACTCGGGGCTCTAATTATACATAATAGTACTTACAGGACATGTCAAATTTGCTTTTAAAAAAAAAAACAAATGCATAAAATTTAAGGAGTTGCTAAAATATGAAAATTATAAATAATTTACAGGATAATTTCTATATATAAAACTTAGACAAGCTAAACAAGCCATAGAAATGTTACTAACTATGAAAACTATGAAAAATTACTGGACAATTTCTGTATATAAAGGCAGCTAGCAGTGAAAATAAATAAAATTATAACACACAAGTTTTTTTTTTTTTTTTTTTTAAAGAAAATTCAAATGAATTAGATATTACTAATATTAATGGAATGCCTACACAAACTACTCTAAATATTAAATACGAAAGAACACCAATATAATAAAGTTTGAAATAGGCTATAATTTCCAAATATAATGTACTAAAACTGCAATTTTATTCATTAAGATATTCAGGTGTTGTGTAATAACATTTTTGGATTAGAAATTCAAAAATGCTGTGCTTTAATATTTTGAGGCTTAATTTTGTTAATATTTTGTGGTAATTTGTTAAAAATCCTATCCTCTTTAACATGGACAGTAACTGTATGATTTATTTGTTTTATATCTGTAGGCATACCAAACAGTTCAGTCACTGTAACATGCAAGTACCCATGTCGACCTCCCGCAAACCCTACTTGGTAAAATGGGGGTTGCCACCTCAGTGTAAAAAGGGACGTCGTTATGTATGTAACGGCATTATGTAATGACCACCTGGTGCGACCTTGCTTCCTCCTCCATTGTTCTTGCGGAAAAGGTGTGAGGGAGTTAACTGCCTACTAATCAGCATGCTACTTCACTCTTTGTATCTCTTTCTCTCGCTCTCTGTCACACACACACAAAGCTCGGAGATAGCAGAACTTCTCTCCCTACTTCCTTCTGCTTCCTTCACTACACTACTCTTGTATCTCTCCCCTCTCACAATTCTCTTTCTCCTCCTGTCCGCACCTCTTCCCCCCCCCCCCCCCCCCCGGATTCACAGGATTTTGCCGGCTTCCATTCTCCACCCGGTCCTAGACACTCCGCTCTTAGTTCGCCAACACCACACTTCTCTTTCGCGCGCTCACAAAGCAAACAGCAGACCCACGTATAGGCACTGTAAATTTTCTTAATGGAAGGACTGGTACAATTAACAGGCATTACTTTCCCGTTCTGTTCCAACCCGCGGAGAACACACTTTTCTGTTCAATAGTAAACAAACGTAGCTTTATGGTAGGTTAGAAAAATATTTGGACAATCAGGAATAATATTTTGAAGGAAATGAAAAATGTCAACAGTGAAAACAGACATTTACAAAAAAATCAAAAACTTATTATTTTAACTTAGACACAAAATTTACATTAAGTTACCTTTAATTTCCCACCACTTTTAGCGTGCAGAATTCACTGTCTTTTACACATGTAATAACATCTCATAGATTGTACTTTACAGTTGCATACATGCCCTATTGAAATTTCTTCTCAACTCAACAGTATAAATCACAAAACCGTATGTATAATTCACAACAGTATGTATAATTTGTAGCATTGCAGCTAGATATATATAATTGGTATATTCGGGAAGTATTTCAATTGTCTATATTTCAGTCAAGGATAGTAATTCATGTAATATTTGGAAGATTGTGGCAATGACAACTTGTTTGTATTTAATATATTTTAGATTTCCAAATTTGTTATTTTTCTGTCCTCATGTCATCAGTAGTAACAGACGTCAACAACAGACCGCAAGGCACGACATGGTGAAACGAGGAAAATAACAGAGGTCACCTTTAGCTGACGCGACCGACTGCTCGAAAACAATATATGTTTTTAATGAGGAAATTTTCGACCAATATGTAGGGAAGCACGACCTTTCTTGGGTATCACAACAGTTTGTCATAGCACAATCGTTTGTCAGCTGTCGGCTGGACAGCCTGCAACGAGTGATCGCGTTACTTTCATTGAGCAACGCCTGCGACTTCCTTCTTTTGTATTTAGGACATTTCAGTTCAAATATCTATTAAATTTATTTTCCGTCGGTGCGAGGAGTCAATAGGGCGTCGCGAGAGGAAAGTTACGATTCTCTCTCATCTTCGTAACTCTTGAAGTGAGAAGTTTTGTTTTATGAAGACTGCCATTCTGTCTTTTTTTTTTTGTTCATCAGCTGCAAGTGTCAATAGTTTGTTTTGCTGAGACGACAATAAATCTCCAGTAAACATTTAATTTCTTCTTTTATTTATTGGCAATCCTGGTATCAGTAAACTTTCATTATTATGTAGTCAAAGTCTCGAACTCACACTGAGCTAGTTCGTTGGTGTATTACTGAGAACTACAACGAGAGAACAGGACAGTAACCTGTTACGAATTCACAAAAATTAGGCTGACTTATTAAAAAAACATTCAAGTGTGGTCTGCTTTCCCGTATGAATGTTGTTTTTTCAAAACAAAATCTTCAACACGTTGAAAGTTTGCCAAGTCTTAAACAGAAGCATTTGAGAATTTGTAGAAATTGCTCAGTATGTCCAATGTTTCTGCTACAGCTGACTTTGTTGGTTGCTGTGCAATATCTACATCTACGTTTCCATCGCCATTCTTGTCCTCTGGAGCTGAACTATCGTTGCTCTCTTTGAGTGTTGTAAAGTCGTTTATCTCTGCATCTGTCATTTGCCCACAAACAGCAACAAAGGCATCTGCTTCTACAAAATCTTCGAAGCTGATATCTGTGCCCATCTTTTCTTTCAGCACCCCCCAATTCTCGTGTTCTTCAAAAGCCAGAAGCGGTTCTGCCGCCTCTTCATCACTGGGTGATTTGAATCTGGAATGTTTAAAGCAACCTGCATTTCTTTGTGGTGTTATTTTTTCTCATGCTACAACAATTGCGCGGGTGGACTTTAAATACATTCCATTTGACCATTTCCTTTCCCATGGTCACTTTACGCAGCAAATAATGCACCAGCATTGTGCGGAATTGGTGTTTCACCTGGCGGAAAATCCCTTGGTCGCGGGGTTGCAGTACACTTGTAGGGGTGTGGTAGGAAGACAGCCTTTACATTCCATGGTCACGACAGGGTGTGCAGGGCAGTTATCGACAACCAAAACTATTTTGCGATTTCGCACCCCCATCCTTGTATCGACAAACTGAGGCCAATTTTGAAAGAGTTCAGAAGTCATTCATGTGTCTTTGTTTGAGTTGTACGTGCACTGTATGTTGCGTACATCACGAAATGTGTGCGGCTTTGCAAACTTTCCTATCACAAATGGCTTGAGCTTATCGCTATAGGCTGTTCACTGTAAAGTGAGCACTTTTTAAAGCTGTTTCTTTAGACATAATACGCAATAAATATGTTTCATTGTGGCATCGGACTTTTGGTTTTGGGTACGGTGAATGTATACACTATGTTTATTACTCACATGGCAGGGTTTACATTAAAAAGTGGTGGAAGTATGTGAATTGGTTGGAAGAAAAAAGTAACTAGGGCTTCAAAAGTGCTCACTTTACAGTGAACGGCATGTACTATCCATGTTAACACATAGAAGCACGGTAAGATGCTCTTTACTTCTTTTACCACCAACACAATGATGACCTTTAACTGCAAGCATTTTATCAGGTAAAAGGTTGTAGATAATGGCAGACTTGTCTGCATTATATACATCGTGGGGTTAGTATTGTTTTAGGAATTCTTCTTAAACTGGCTTCCAGTTGCTTACAGATTCTTGATTAACTGCTCCTGCCTCACCTGATACAGTATGCCGTGTTATCCCTCCTTACTACAGTTAAAGTCATCACTGTTCATGTGTATTGCCAATTCTGACACCTTTGCCTTGAGAATACTTCCACTGATTGGCAAGCCTGCAGAGCGCTGGTGACTGAACCATTCAAACAATGCTGACTCTAAATCTACATGCCGTGCAGTTCTAAGTTTTTTAAAATACCTAATAGTGTATTCTGTTGAACAGCGTGCTTGATCTTCTCCTTGTTTTTCAAGATAGTAAAAAGTGGTGATGTTGGAAGGTTATATTTTCTGCCATCTTCACGTTTACTAACATCACGGTACTCGCACTTGCATTCGATTTTGTAAGTTGTTGCAATGTCAAGTGTTTTGCTTCTATTTCTAGCACGCTCCATAATTTAAACACAACTAAGGTTTACAAAAACCGTAACACACAAAGTTAAGCTCACAATTTAAATCCGTTCAGTATAAGATGCAAAAAAGTGTGAACTATCATAAACACTGTCCCCTTACATGCCTGGCACATGGCTAAGCGATGACCTTGCAAGTTGCAGTCCTTCTACTCCCACAAGAAGGAGCTGTAGGCGGATAGCATCTCGCTGCCTCCTCCTGACTTGGGTGGCTTAACAGCTTCGTCAAGTGGGGGGTCTATCCACTGTACATGTGCACCATTTACCTCTACGTACCCTGTCCACAGTATGGGTGGCCTGTCAGTGTTTGGTGTTTGGCGATATACATGCTGCCCTTGTTAGGGGACGCCCTGCAATCCCACTCTCCCTGCCACTCCCTTGATGGGTACTAATCACAGTTCACTCTAGAAAAGATTCTCAGTGGTTAAACTGAATACGTGTTTTATTCCATCCAGAATAGAACATGGTGACCTGTACTATCTCCTACTTCTTACCATTTCACTGGCTAAACCTGTGGAAATTAAACTAAGGTGGCAGTTAAAGGGGCCTGTTGGGACAGTAAGAGCAACAATTAAGTAGCTATTATAATAACTGAACCCTGATTGAATTGTGGTTAGACCTGAAGGGACTGGGGTTCAACTGCAAAGTTACTGGTTTTGACTGCAATGTCAAAAGGGGAAATGGGGAACGTTGAATCTTCGGGGCTGCAGCGCTTGCTTGAAGACATCACGCGTTGTTTACTGGTGATTCCTGGGTGGTTCCTCTTGAGGAGGATGATAGGCAAAGAGCTTCAGCATAACTTGTGCTGAAGTGAGCTGCTGATAATTAGCTGGCTTTTTTGGGGGTGCACTGACTTATATACTCTTGGCAGAGTGCCCTTCTGGTCTGGTCGTCCATCAGTGATCTTCGGCGAGTGTAACCCCTCCCTTCGTGGGCAGTGCTACCTTGCTGCACTCTCTCGGGGGTGGTATGATGCTGGGGTAGTTTTTCTTGTGTGTGGGTGGGATCCACCACACCTGTAACACCCTCCTGTTGTTTCCTAACAGCTTCTGTTGGTCTGGCCTTATTAACTGCAGTTTCTGAAGTTACGTTTGCATCTAACTGTACTGTTTCTGATAACTTTTTGCCCATAAGTTCCATTACTAGTCTATCATACACTATTAATATGAATTTGCACTTGCCAATTGAATGATGCTGGCCTAAAGGCACAGTGCCCACCGAGTCATTTCCCTCTGACCCATTGGCATTGTGCAGCACGCCATCAATGGTGCCAAGAATGTCAACATTGGACAGAGAAATGGCACCGCATTTTCCCCACGTGGAAAGGTGTGTAAAGCCCTCATGGAAAGCTGTAGGGTTTGCAGAAAGATGGGTCATTTTGCAAAAGTTTAAAGAACAGTAGGAACCCTCAAATTTTTGACTCTTTCGACCCAAACTTTTTACGGTTCCTCGGAATTGAGTCGTAATAGAGAAGTGGTCATAATGAATGGGGTCGTAATATAGGGGTTTTACTGTATAGAACTTAGTACATAGAGTATGTAATAGTGAACAGAGAAATTCAATGACATTAAAGAAGGCCTGCCGTTCTAATGGATTTTATCCGTTTAATCGGATTTTTAACTTTAGGAAAGTCACTGTGAAAGGACATATTTTGTTTTAGCCAATATTGAGATCCAATATTTTCATTTATGCGTGACTGTTAAACCAGAGGATGATAGGGTGGCAATGTTGGAGTAAGACAAGCTCGACTGCTGCCGTTTTGAGTTAGCAGTTGCTGTTCTTATTCCAAGTACTAAACAGATTGTCACTCCAGGTAAAAAAGGGAGATAATCATTTACAGGAAGAGGGAAGAGTGTGGAAGAGAGAGAGAGATAAAGAAACTTGCCTCTTCAATCCATTATGGCCTGCTGTGACAGGCACTTTAAAAGATAATCATCTACAGCTTGTTTTGTGGGTCACGGAATTGAATTACCAGCTTTGCAGGGCTCCCACTTCCATTACACCTTGTCATATCAGTATTCAGAATCTTTGAAAACAATGATTCTGACATTCATAATCCAGGGAACTGGCAGTGCTTCAGTTCTACTCTCAGTAAATTAAAGGAGTGCTGAATTTAGTCTGAATATGAACAAAGTTGAATTATGCTGAGAAATGTGATATGTACATGACCTTGTAGGTTTAATATTTTTTATTTGATAAGTGTAAAACATAAATTTTTTATGTTGTCATTATCTAAATTAAATAATAAATTACTAAAGTACATTTTGAGTGCTCTGGTTTTGAAGAATTAATGTGAAATTAAGAAACAAAAGTATAAGTGTAAATGGAGAAAAGAATTACCATGGTTTGTACATTCCAAACAAAAAAAATTACATTAAATGTGTAGGTAAACGTCCTTCATACACACTTTTTTCTGTAATTTTGCTGATTGTTTAACTACAAGGATTTTACAGGATTTGATCCAATGATTCCAGGATTTTACAGGATTTTTATATACAAGAACCAGGATTTCAGCTTCAGGGCTGGTGGCAGCCTTGCATTAAAGTGATGTTATTTTATCTCAGCTTGTTTAAATAGATCTGTACTGAATATTTTTTAATTATATAGTATAAAATTGTAGTAGCTCTGGCATTCTTTCTGTCAAATAATTTTAAAGATTAACTATTTAAAATGAATTTTGTGTTGTCATGAATAATTCAATGATTAAAGAAAAATACATAGTGTGATTTCTGGATTTTGCTTCTGTCGAAAGGGCGAAACTTGTATCTTAAGAATGGGAACTGATTTAATGTAGTTTAGTATACTCTTAAGAAGCATTTGCTACAGATTTTAAAACGAGGTTGAACTGCGAATTTGTGACGACGAGAATTGGAGTTGCAGCTGTTGCCTCGATCACTCCCTCCTCTCTTGCTCTTGTACTTCCCTCCTTCTCTTGCTCTTGTACTTCCCCTCCTTCTCTTGCTCTTGTACTTCCCCTCCTTCTCATCTTTTCCTACTTCCCCTCCTTCTCTTGCTCTTGTACTTCCCCTCCTTCTCATCTTTTCCTACTTCCCCTCCTTTCCCTTTGCGCCTGGGTAGTGGTATGATCGTCCTCCCAGCGGTCATGTCCACCATGAGACCTCGCTCACTCTTCTTGGCTAGCTCTCCAGACCAGCATGTAGTTGTCTAACTGCTTGCTTATATGTTGTATGAGGTAACTACCTGGCGAGATACGTGCCATGGGATGTTTAGATAGGTAGTAAATATTATGTAGTATTCTATCTAAATTGGGTTTCGGTCCACCTGCCATGGAAGTTCTGTTTGGCTTTAACGACATGTAGACATATGTTTTATCTAGTGGGTGGCTGAGGGTTAACTCTTCTAGTTGTCCCAAAAGTTTTAATCTCTCTTGTAAGTTGGGCTTTCAGCCATGCTAATTGATTATGTCACAAGTCATTATAGAAGAATAACTTCCTGTTTCACCACTGTGCACTCACAACCTATGGATTTGAGTCTTGTTTCACGATGTTTCAAGTGGCGTCATGCGTGTTTACTGTAGTAGTGAAACTTGCCCATTTAGACTCTACACTTATTTTGCTGCTCCTCAGTACTTTTACGCCAGTTTTTGTTTAGGCCCATCTTAGGGCATCTGTGTTACTTATTTATTCTGTTTTGTATCTTCTGTGGGTTCAAAATGTCAGTTCTCTATTTAACAAAGTGTTAGTCATTGAGCAGTTTAATTGGGACCTTAAGTCCAATATCTCATCGTTGGTTGCACTATATGTATAATCCTAATTGTTTGACCTTCTTGTAGTTGGCGAGTGATAACCTCATGTTCTTCATTTACCTTGTGTTGGTAGTTGTATGTGGACAATATCTATGTGTAAATATAACTGTATTGATTTTGTAATTGATGTCAAACTCTTATTTGAATACAACATAACGTCAGTCAATCTCCTGGTCTACGTGCTTATTAACCCAACGTCATTAGCTGGGTCTGTTGTCCCATGTTTGACACATGTAATACAATATTTATTTTTCCCGTTTGTTCCATTGCCATGGTGGCTGACATGCCTGTGCTAACAGCAACAAGGTCAATTTCATTTTGATTGCTGTAAGTTGCATATAAGTAAATCTCTTTATTTCTAGTTAGGGATACATAATGACTATAACAGTGCCGAGGAAATACACTTGGTATTTACCATTATATACTGTATGCACATTTTATAAAATTAACAGTGCTCATAAAATACTGCAATACAGTGTTGAACATACAGTGCTGTTATTTTACAGACAGTAAATCATGTTAAAACCTTTCTAAAGGAACTGAAAAAAAATTCATGCCTATTAACTAGGAAAATTTATTAAAAGAGTAAAATTATACTCTTGTATATACAGGACGAATCAGCTAAAACTTGCTCTGCAAATATTTAGGAAATGATGTGCTGGTTTCACAGAATTGATGCATAGACAAGGGCTCATAACTGCAGCCCAGAAAAAGATTTTAATAAGTATTAGAAAGTGTATTTCTTGAACAAAGTGACATTTAAAAAATGAAACAATGCCTATTCACACCAAAAAAATACAACTAGAAATTAGAATTTTAATGGTATGTTTTGTAGAATTCTAGTGCAAGTAGCTTACATGCTATCGTAATATGACAATTTTAAATACATACAGTTGCTCCATTTAACTGCCTAATGACTAGGCTATGATGTCCATATGTTTGTGTAGATTCTGTTTCCTTTAGCCAATAGTTTCAAAATCGTTGGGATTGGACAAGGGGACTTATGTGTTGGCCTGTCCGTTCACCAGACCTGAGTCCTTTAGATTTTTTTCTGTGGGGAACGCTAAATGACGCTATTACAGGCGCCCATTCTGAGATTTCTGCTGAAATGCCACAACATGTGTAGCAATCTCCAGGTGACAGACTGAAAGCTCGTATTGTAGCTGGTGGGCTTCATTTCGAATACAACCACCTATGGAGGGCAGTTTTCTCGTTCTTCGTCAGAATTCATAGAATTTGTTTGTTCACTTTTATGTTTCATAAGAAAGTGCTGATATAGAGTACAAGATGTTAATGTACAAGATGTAACTCGTGCTTTCGTGCACATTCAGAAGGAAACCACATACACTAAAAGAGGAAAGTGGAAATATGAACATCATAACCTAGTAACTAATCACTTAAATGTAGCAGACAACATTGTCTTATTACAATAGCACGTATTGTATTTGATGAAATTGATAAAATTACTCTTATAATTATAATTATTATAAATATAATATTTGATGATTTATTTATGATTAGAAAAAGGATAATATTCCATTGATGAGGTATGAACCCATTAGCTTATTTTTCTATATTTTGTTGTATGATGCATAAAAGTTTTTGATACTTTAGGTAATAGTTTAATTCTATTAAATATAATGGAAGTAATATAATATTGCATTTTTTTATTACATCAAAATAATCTTTTAGTCAAGCATTCCACTTAATATCTTTTTGACCATTCTTTAATTCTGTTTCAGCTTACTAATATTTTCTGGATTTATAAAATCCTGCACAATCCTGCTAGAATCGTGCACAATATCACCATTGACATTTTTTTTCCTCTAGGTATATTTTTATGAATTGGCATTGTTCCATTTGAAAAAAAAATGTAACTGTGTTCAAGAAATACATATTCTAATTAGTATTAAAATCTATGTCTGGGCTGCAATTATGAGCTCTTATCTAAACTTCAGTTGTGTGAAACCAGCACATCAATAGCACCTTACGTTTCAGAAATATTTGTGGTGCAAATTCGAGGTGATTTATCTAATATAGGCTATATGTTTATATTTTTAATGTGGTAAAATTATGACTATTTAGTACAGCCTTAATTTGTGTGCATCTAATAAACTGTGCATTATAATATGAGCAACATTTTAATAGACAACTGTAGAGAAGTGGCAGTGTGCCAAGTGATGATATGTGAGTGAAAATAAGCAGCCTCTTACATCCACACTGCTTTGTTTTCATGCAGATACAGATTGTGCAGTCTAGTTGGTGAAAGAGGGGAAGAGGAATTGTGAGCAGCGAGAGTTCAAAACCTTGCAGCACCAAAAAAAAAGTATTATATTAGTTACAGAGATAGAATCAAAGATATTGGAGGTTGTATGTTAAGTCTAAGAACAAAAATGTTAGCAAAAATAATATTTTTACAAAAAAAAAAAAAACCTACGAAACTGCAAATTAAAAACTATTTCCTTCCCGTACCTTAGGAGAGTCACTTCAAACTGGAAATTTGGATGCAATAAAGGGGTCTTTTTACATACACAAAATTACTAATGCAATTATGTTGGGCTGCAGATAATTTATTTTAATTGTAAGCGGTGTTAGTCAAACATAATACAAAATACAAGTTGTGTTTTTGCAGTGAGTGGAATAGTACTTAAAGTGTGAAAATTGAAATTTGAGAATGTCTGTATTTCTATTTCTCAGAAGAATGTGTTTCTGCAGTGAGGAGTGGTGGAAGGCATCATGTATCATTTGTATGGTAAATGTTCAGCTTTAAGTATTGTATGTCAGTGGTCATGTGACTTCTTGTTTCCTTGGGGGGGGGTTATCAAACTTCCTGTAATTGCACCCACGTTCATTTAAGTATTATCTCTCTCTCTCTCTCTCTTTCTTAATGTGTGTTGTATGACTATGTATGAATGTAACACGTATTTTCATGTGTGCCAAGGTTTTAAACAGAACGAGTTACAAGTATTTAAGAGAACACAGGACTGAAATTTTGCTTGCAAAAGGCGGTCTAAATTACAGAAGTGTTGTTAATAACTGAACATTCTAAATTAAATATTAAAAATTCTTACGAAACAAAGGTTTTAATAAAAGGCATTCAAACGTTATATTTGTAAAAGTCTTGAGTCAGGAGTCTACCATAAGTTACTCTCATTATAAGCTGAACTAGTGTCTGAGCAGCTAGGGGGAAGAGTGCAACAGCTTTACTGCCTGAAGAGTGAAGGGGTGTCTGCTTCGTGCAGTTCCCCTCCTTCCGTACTCAGCAGCAGTGCTGTACGTCACAGTGGACATACGTCTTGTGTGCAGGTGTAAACAGCTGTGTGACAGGAGCTACCTCTTGGAACAAGAGCTGCAGAAATGTTTTGCAGAGTCACTGGAACTACGGAAAACTGTCAGTGATCTCCAAGCATATATATTTCAAGAACGAAATGAAGTTCTCCGTTTGTATGGTGAAAATGACCACCTTAAAGTAAGTGAGCACTGTTTATCTATTTTCATGTATATATTCACCGTCACCATCTTTTTGTTTGTTAATGATAAAGTATATTTTACTTTTTCTCAAAAAATTTTTATTGTGATAAAGAAATACACCTTGTAGCGCTCCCCTTCCTCCTATCTCTCGTCTAAGAGTTCTCAGCTACTTCACTCTGCTATTACTGGTTTCAGTGTACGATGCTAGACTACTGTATGAAGGGAAGTTCTCATGGAGGCAAAGCTGATGGTTATTGAATCTAATTAGACAGGGAAATTCACTAACTACAAAACACATTTATTAATTCATAAAATACAATAATAGCGAGATACAAAACAGAATCAATTACACAGAACCTAATTGTCAAGGTTAGGAAACTTAAGTCTACAAATATATACTTACACAATTGTATTTCTGCATCGACTGCACTTGAAGTATCATGGAGCTTAATTTAACGTATTCGCATGCAGCTCAGCGAATAAAATTTCATATCCTCATCATACTTACTTCATCTTGAGCATTCGTGAGAGAATGATTGAGAGCTTGACAAGCTTTCCATACAATGAAATAGTTGCAAATAGAAGTACAGTTATGACTTCCATGGTAATATAGTCAAAGTGATCTGGTTCTAATATGGAAAACAGTTTGTTTCCCCTAAAATTAACATATGAGTGTGATATTGATCAATGGTTGGTAGCACTGGCAGCTCACTCCTTACCAGCTGACAAGCTGGTCTAGGAGCTGAGTACCTTTGTAGGCTCTGGCATTCTATCTATGGCGTAGATAGAATGGGTGGCCAAGCTGGATGTATGTGGGTTTGGTAACAATAATGTACTGGCTTGTCTTGAGAAATTTCCCAGTATCACCTGCGTTCCTCTTACTTTAGTGAATTCAGATAGGAAGGGTGCTAAGTCTACAGGAAGTGTGGTACTCAGGGGGTCTAGTCAAACACACGTTTTATTTCTGTTTGACAGGAAACAGCACTTGATGATGTATTATCTCCTACATTGGCAAGAGAATGTGGTGGGAAGCTGAACCTACGCACAAGCCGGTAGAGGCGACCGGATTTAAACTACAAAGGGTGGGATAGCCTAGCGCAGTGATAACAACTTGTAACTAAACTAGCTGCCTGGCCATTGTTTCCCAGAGGGGGCCGAAGTGTATAGAGTGGGTAGACCACGTAATGGCAGATTGCTGGTACGGTGCTTGGGCCGGTGATTAACACAATCTACCATATCTAGAATGTCCATTTAAAATCATAAACAGTACATGCTTATGACATTTCGGGATTATCGGCAATGTAACTTTGAGGACTGAAATGCAAGGGTATGCGTAGGAATGAGCTGAAGTCGTCAAATCACCATTATTAAAAAAGCGTCATGCTTCAAAATACTGCTTTTCCTTTTGTATTAAATTAATTAATGATGTGTTTATTAGTTATATAAATAGATATAATACATACTTTTGAGGAGATAAAGTGAATTTAAAACGTGTTAGTGAGCGTGTTCGCTTGTTGTCGGGTTGACTGATCGTCGACGGTGAATTAGCTGCAGGGGGCGTACTCAAAGCATTGAAGTTCTCTGGAGGTCTTGGCACTGGTACACTGCTGTGGGATGTTCGTGAAAGAGGAATAAGAATGACTCCCGAGCTCGGCAGCATCGTGACTTATATAGTGGAAGCTTGTAGGTTGCTGGTGCGGGGAGGGCATGACGTCTTTCTGCCCTGGGTGGCGTGGGAAAACTCTGGTCGGCATTTCTGCTTCATGACTTGTCGGTTGCGCTCGGCCTTGCCTGAGGTCTGGGCAGCTTGTAGGCTCTCAGGGCGGGGTACGGGTGGCAGCTTGGCTGCCGGAATGCTTATCCTCCAGGTGAAGAGAATTTGCTCATAAGTTTCTGCTACCTGTAGGGTAGGCAACGTGTCACGTCTGTAGTGGTGGAAGAAGTACTCTTGGCGATGAGTTGTTATCGTATTATATTAGTTGTATAAGCAGTACGCGTCAGTTTCCAATGTTGCACAATGTTTGGTTAAGAATTCAAAATGTGCGCTGTGCGAAGACTAAGAACATTATTATTCCGGCGTGAACGCCGTCATAAGACATTTAATGGATACAGAAAATTCACAATTTAAATGTATCATGTAAATCCATATTTAAATTATTTATGTACCTTTATTTTAAAAGATAAAAGTTTTACTCGGGGTGCATAGCACTTCTGCTTGTGTGAACCCCGTAGGTAGCCATGGCAGGTCCATACAACCCCTGCCTCTGGGCAGTCCGTCAAGGAGAGCTGGCAAGGTAAGACGCTGTCACGTATGCACTTCAAACTTTTTACACTGATGTAGATTACAATAGTTCACTTTTAGTATACCGGTTAACCTTTGCTATGCGTACATTTTGCCAGAAATTCCCCAGCATTATGCTTCCACTTAACGTAATAATTTGCGCCCTTGTGGCTTTTTCAATGTAATTGAGGAGAAAGGAAGAGAGATATTGGAGAGGCCGCGCAACTTTGAATTGGGCGCCATCCGCCTATGTTGAAGGCGTTTCAGTGTAATTTCTGTTTAATTGCTGCGTGCAATAGTAAGGGCTTTAATTCTATGTATGTATTAAAGGGTATTTTTCATGTTTAATTATTTTATGGCCACATCATTTGCGACCACGTGGTTAACAATCGCCAAGTCAATATCTGCGCCATCCATGTGCTTTGAGGGTTTATTTGTGTAATATCATGTGTGTCATAATTAATTTCAGGGTTCTATGTATTATTTAATCTAGGGTTCTGTGTATTTTCATGCAATTGACACTTTGTATGTATGACCATGCGGTCTTGTTCATGTTTGATTTTCCCCCCTTCAGGTGTGCTGCAAGCCTAGAAATGTTTCAATTAGCAGGAGAATATTTTTCCCATCATCAATAACAATTTGTCTGGCCATGATTTGCTGTTTTATGGATAAATACTGAAATTTCACAGGCACCACGTGATCTGCTACGAAACTTACCCAGCGACATCCGTGCCATTTAAGCTTGCTTTCACGCACTTGCGTTTTTATTGTGACTATTCATGTAGTGTCCCATGCTGTGTCATTTGTGGAATTTGTAAGGTGATATTATTTCCGTCCTAGCCGCATAGGGGAATAGGCCATCACCACACTAACCACATGCTGGGAGACGCGCCCTGACGAGTCCGCGTTAGTGATGCCAAATAATCACAGGTGTTCGCTGTTCATTTCCTAGTTCTCCGTGCCGTCTTCAGGAAAATTTGGCAGTCCACCCTAGCGGCTGTCGACCCCTTTCCTTGTAAAGACTGTGTTTTCAACACCACAGAGAACTCATCCATCTAGGAGTGCTCTAGATTAATTGCTGGCTGGGGAGCACCCGAACGGAGTTAGCTAGACACATCCGAGTTCAATTATAAAGTTTAATCCTGCCACGATTTTGTGTATGAGTGACAAAATAAAAGCAAGTCTCACAGTGCATAAAGTATTTCTTTGTAGTGACAGCAACCTCTCACCTTTTTCAGTGATAAAACGTTTAGTAATGCAATGTGTTTTGTAAGTATGCTCGGGTGAGATTGACATACAGAACCCACAGCATCCCTGAGAACCCTGAGTCTCAAAAGTGTGGTGACTTGGAAACACCGCTGGTGCCCATCTACCGTAAGTTTATTGTGTCTCCATTCGTCTCATGTCTCACCCGACGGCGTCAAAGTGTAAAGTTCATTGTCAGTAACTTCGTGCAGGAAAATCTGAGAATTTATATTAATATATTCCAATAAACACGAATCTTTTGAATAAACTGATAAAATGTAAGGGCCTATTCAACACCTTTTGCTATCTAATAATGGGAAGGTAACCACCGAGCCGTGTGCAGTGTAACTTGTGACAGAGAAAATCAGATGATTTGGTTTTAAATTATTAATTATTAAAGATATTGAAGAAATAAATTACAAAAGCCTTATTTATTCATATGTGTTTCAAAATTACAACTTCTCTTTGCAGTAAAATATAATTAATTACTTTAAAATAAAGTAATTTGCCACGGGCGCTAGGTCTCGGCACTCTGCAATAAGTATCGGTGTGGAGGGGTTATTCTCCTGCCACCACCCCTCCACCACCCCGCCGCTCTGAGCACACTGCTCCATACCCTCGTAGCTGAAGGAGTGCATGTGGGACGTTCAAAATTTGACTTGCATTCTATGTCATATTATTTGCATTTTCAGTGTGTTTGAAAGTTTTAGGTCAGCTTGCATTTTGTGTCGGATTACAATCAATTATATACGGTATTTGAGGCGTTATTTTCTTTATTTAAATGAGTTTAGGAGAAATGTTTTTTAATTTATTATTTGCAATAGTACTTTTTCTAAAATTACCATTTTTATTGTATTTATTAGCTAAACCTCATTGAAAATGTACAGCTCTTACTATACTCAAAGTAAAGGTTTATACGGTTTGAAGTTGTATTTTATTGATGTTCATGTCAGAAACCACATTAACTGAAATTGTGCATGTATGGACATTTTTTGACAGTCCCCTGAATAATGATAGATTGAGAGTTGACTGTTTATCAATGGACTTTAAATTACAAAGTTCATGATTCAGCATTTTAATAATCAAAATTTAATTCTTCCTTAAAGTGGCAAACTGGAGGTTCTGAATATTAGCATTTAAAATTCCTTAGTGGATTGCATTAATACTATTTTGTGATGTAGTTAATAACGTTAAGACGTGGTTATGACTAGGGATGGGTTGATACTACATTTTCTCGATACCAATCTTGATACCAAAACATTCTCACAATACTCTATACCAGTTTTGATACCAAAAAATTCTCACAATACTCTATACCAGTTTTGACACCAAAACATTCTGACGATACTAGTTACCAGTTTTGATACCAAAACATTCTCACAATACTCGATAACAATACTTTTCTCGATACCAAATTAAAATTGTCATGAACACAAAACAACTTGGCCAAGGAAATTGCTCACTGTATTAGTGTCATTGACATACACTGAAACTATATGAAAACCCACATTACATTGGAAACAAATGGTGGACTGCTTGTAACCCAAATGCCCTTAACCAGTAATAAACCAATACAGTCTCCTTAGATTATATAGAATCACGTTTCCACAGTAAAAGCTGTAATTAAACTTTGAGGCAAATTATAGCTCAGTACACACTTATTTTGCAATTTTTTTTAACTTTATTTTGCAACTTCGGGGAAATTACTGTAACGTTAAATAAATATTGTAATTATCTGAGACACCTGTCATGTCTTAGCCCGCAGAATATGCTGTCTAAGTAACGACAGGTGTATCAGATAACTATGGTGTTTATTTTTGTGAATGCAGTTACATCAGATAATTATGGTACACGTGGGATGTGCAATAACTACTCAATTTGCTCGCTGGTGCCTATCGGCGCTCACTCACAACTCTCTACCTGCTTTTATCATACCTGAAATATATACCATAAATGTGATTAATCGGATAAAAATGAATTAAATGAAAAATTTAGGTGCAGCATATAACTGTTGTATGTATTGGATGTACAATAACTACTCAAGTTGCTCACTCGCGCCTATCGGTGCTTGCTTGCAACTCTCGACACATTTTTATTGTACCTCAGTTATGTTCCATAAAAGTAAATGATGTCAAAAATCATAGTTGCCGTATGTATGGGTTTCCTAAAAATGCCTTGAGGTGCTCGCAGCTGTGTGAATATTATGCTATGAATAAAATATGGTATATTATGGTACAATTGTACTTAAATTATGGTATGCTTTTTGAAATTATTATATACATTCCAAAAATTATGGAACACTTTTCAAAATTATTGTGCACATTCCAAATGTTATGGTAAGTTCGTACCATAACCATGGCATGAGAAAATGGGTATTAAAATTCAATACTTTTGGATATTCTCGTGCAATATTCGATACTATAAAGTATCGAGGTATTGCGGTATCGAAGATCCCATCCTTAGTTATGACATGGAGATGTAGTTAATGTGTGGTCCAGACAATGAAATATTATAACAACAATTAGTCCACGTATCACTTATCTGAAATATAATGAAAAAACTTCTCAAGGCAAGGCCATGAAGCTAGAGATTAAAACATTTCTCCGGGTGGCAAAATAGAAGCCGAGCAAGAAACCGTCAGACGAAAGGAGTACGTAAACTTGAAATGGAAGGAAAACTTAGAAATTAAGACTTGAAATCTCAAATGTGAAAGTTGTATCAAACTTGAACATAAACTTGAATAAAACTGGTTTACTGGAAATTGTAAACTTGAAAATGGGATACTTAAACCCTCTGGAACACATGAGCAAATAAAATCCAAAGAATGAAGTAACAATTTACAGAGTCCAGGAAAAACAGCACATAGAATTGGAGAAAATGTTGATGTTGTGCACTTACCATCTTGAAGGGAAGAAAGAAAAACTGTATAAGTTTCGAAACTTGACAAATTAAAGGAAAACACTAATTCCTGAACTAGTAACTACCTTTGCACTTGACTATACTAAATGACATGCAAACAATTCACACTAGAAAGATAAGTTCCTGCAGATATCTCCTTAAATATGGGAGTGCATGCCCAACATGTCATCATGCTATAGTTAGTGCAGAGAGTTACCTAAAAAGCTGTTACTGCTGCGGAAAGATACAAAACTTGCGTGTTACGTGAGGATACAAGGTAACAAAAATTTAGTTCTTGAGTTGCTCATAGAAAGTGCTGGGGTACCAAATCAGCATATATCCATAACACAAGTGTTCTACAGGAAGAAATACACTTGTCTGACTTTTGGCAAGTGGCATGGATAAGGTATGGTGTAACGTAAAGCGTCCCACGTTTCAGGGATGCAAGCACTCCAGCACACATCCGGTGACATCTGAGCGGTCTGTAGCTGCCAACAGGCCTGCAGCCAGGCTTGGAAGTGAAGTTAACTCTGTACTAACTTTCAAAGCATACCTGACTGAAATATTCTGGAATAATACAATCATTCTAAAATCTGAATAAATCACGATTACCCTAACATGACCAAAATAATGACAATTACATAATTAGGTCAAGAAATTAAAATATATGAACTTGTGAAAAATAATGTGTCCCAAAATTTTGGAAAATTTGACGGCACACTGGCTTTGATGTTGACTAGCTGTGTGCATCAACAAATGATGTAGGCCCCACTCTCTCGTGTTTAGTGAGCAAGTCATACCTGATGTCATAGTTAGGGTGTCCGTCAAATATCAGGCTGTGAAAAACTGTTGTGTGGTGTGTCGTACCAGTCCTCCGAGCCCGTGTTCGTGGAAATCAAACATCCAGCAACTAGTGTTCCGAGTAGGAAGGTAGAATGGAGAGACAATGGAAATAGCTGCCTGAGTATCGGACACACGTGATTAGGGATTTTCTTATACCTTAATTTCTGATATCAACTCTCGATGCCCTGATGCCACCACCGATACCAAAACTGATACTAACCAATTTATGCTTGCTGGATAACACTTAGTTTAAAATTGAAATACACCCATTTATTTAGTTCCCATCTTTTTTTCCTGTCATTTAAACTTCATTTCACTATGGCTTCCCTCATATTACACTGTGTAAAAGAATTATTAAATTCTTATGCCACAACATGGTTATCGAAAAAATAAATTTTGGAGAAATTTTGATGAATATGTTTTGAAAATTATCATCATAATAAATTTATTGTGGAATCAATTTGTTATTTTTTTCACGTATAATGTGCTGTACGTACTTTGGATCTTCATTGGGAGGTTATGTTTCTGTTCAGCAGAAGCGAGTTTATTATCTCCGGTTGGATTTAACTCCTAAAGGCTAACAACAGGTGAAACTGAGAATGTGCACTGTTACATGGTAATTTATTACTTTCCATCCGTATTACATATTATGCGCGCGCGCACACACACACACACACGCGCGCGCCGGCTAACAGCCAGCAGCACTAAGCCCTAAGTCCATGATGGCGCTCACCACACACATGACACGTGGACATGCACATGCACAAAGATGCTCCACCGTGAACTTTCCTATAACGGAATATTATTTACAGTGTAAAATGTGTCTTTTTCTTTTCAGAGTTAAAATGTTTTAAAGTGTTTGAAAATGTATGTGTGTTGATGTTGCAAAATGTTTGGTTATGAATTCGAAATGCGCACTGCACGGAGATTAAGAACAGTAATACTCTGGCGTAAACGCCATCATAAAAAGACATTAAAATGATACAGAAAATTAATAAGAAAATTCCAAAATGTAAAACAATATAAAAATTATTTTGTGCCACTTAATTTTCATATGTTAAAGTTTTACTCAGCGTGCATAGCACTTCCACTTATATGAACCCCTTAGGCAGCCATGGTAGGTCCGTGCGACGCTAGCCTCGGGGCAGTCAGTGTAGGAGGTCTGGCGAGGTAAGACGCTGTAACGTACGCACTTCAAACTTTTTGCTCTGATTTAGATTATCATAGCTCATTCTTAGTATACCGGTTAACCTTTGCTCGTGTAGGTTTTTGCCAGATAATTTCCCCAGCATTATGCTTCCGCTTAACTAATAATTTGTGCCCTTGTGGCTTTATGAAACTTAAACTAGGAGAAAGGGAGGAAAGATGTCGGAGAGGTCATGCGACCCGCACAACTTGAATCAGGCGTTATCCGCCTCTGCTAAATCGCTTCATTGTAATTTCTGTATTATTGCTGCACGCAGTTTTAAGGGATTTATTTTCGTGTACGTATTCAAGGGTATTTTTCATGTTTAATTATTTTGCGACCACGTGGTTCATAGCCGCCAAGTCGATATCTACGACATCCATGCAGTTTGAGGGTTTATTTGTATAATATCATGTGCGCCATAATTTATTTCAGGGTTCTATGTTAATTTTAGTTAGGGTTCAATGTATTTTTCGCGTAATTGATGATTTGTATGTCTGACCACGCTGTCATTTTCAATGTCTGATTTTCTTGCCATCTGGCATATTACAAGCTTAAAACTGTTTCAATCTGCAGCAGAATAATTTTCTCAACTGGAATAATATTTTGTTTGACCAGCGTTTGTCGTTTTTGTGGGGAAATACAACATTTTCATCTGCACCACGTGCTTCACTGCCACACTTATCCAGCGGCATCCACGCTATCTAATAATGCTTTCACATGCTTGCATGTTTATTGTGACCACTCATGTCGTGCCCCATCAATTTCCA
Organism: Dryococelus australis; assembly: GCA_029891345.1. Lineage (NCBI taxonomy): Eukaryota > Metazoa > Arthropoda > Insecta > Phasmatodea > Phasmatidae > Dryococelus > Dryococelus australis. Next base: position 11,759,146 of record CM057005.1, on the reverse strand, counting down.
AATGTATTTATGTGATTGTATGTAATTTGTATGGTGACATTATTTCCTTCTTAGCCGGTTATGTGTATAGGCGGTCACCTCACTAACCACGTGCGGCGAGACGAGCCCCGATGAGTCGGTGTTAGTGATGCTAAATAATCACATGTGTTTATGTAACGTGTTAATTTTGTCTCATTTCATTATTCTGTGCACGCTATCTTCAGGGAAAATCGTCAATCCACCCTAACGGCTGTTGACCCCCTTCCCTTGTGAAGATTGTGTTTTCAAACACTACAAAGAAGTCATCCATCTAGGAAGTGCGCTAGGTTAATTGCGGGCTGGGGAGCACCCAATCAGGGTTAACTAGACATGCACGTCCGAGTGTAATTCACCATTAAACTTCTGGCACGTTTCTTTGTACGAGTGGTAATAATAAAAGGAAGTAGTTCAGTGCATCAAGTGTTTTCTCTTTGTAATGACAGCTACCTCTTGCCATTGTTTTCTAAAAGTTTAGTAATTATGTTTATTAGAGCAAAGTGTATCATAAGTACGCTCGGGTGATATGGACACACAGAACCCACAGCATCCCTGAGAACCCTGAGTCTCAACAGTGCGGTGACTGGGAAACACTGCTGGCGCCCTCATCGGTAAGTAACTTGTGTCTTTGTTCGTCTTGTCTCTCACCCGAAAGCGTCTCTCTCTCTTATGAAATGTACATTCCCGATACCTGCATGAATACTGGTACAGATTACTTGCGACTCAGCTAGTTGCTTAATATCGGCCAGTAACCAATACCAAGAGTTGGTATTGGAACAGCACTACACATGATGTCACCGTGCTTTCACAAATACGCACCAGTGGAAAGGCCGCTTTAGAGGAGGGTGACTAACCATGAGACGATAACACAAACACAGTGTGACTTGTAACTTTGTCTTTATTTTCTTAATAGGGTTGACCATTTTAAGTTTATCAACTACAGAAAATTTTTTATATTTTCGGTGACATATTACACCCACCTAGACAGCAAACCAGGTGTGTGGATGGAAATTAAGTTGGCATGCATTAATTGTCGGCATGTGTCAGTTTTTTTATTTTCGTTCCCTGAAAAATTATCGTAAATGGCAGCGTTGCTTTATGCAGTGATGCCAACACATTTGTAAGAAACCTCAAGTACTTGGTACCTTAAGAAATGGTATAATAGTAAAACTTAGCCAGAGGCATAAGGTAATTAAAGCAAAGTTATGAGCTGAGTATTACTCTCAGAAGATGATGTATTTACTGTGTGAAAAGTTAAGCTGTAAATATAGTTTTTAACAAATAATTTAGTTATAACATGATCTGCACGTGCTCGTAGGCTGAACCTGATTGGCTCACGTTGCATCACGGCAGAGGTTGAAACTTCATTACTTTGTTCCTGTGGAATCATGTGATCAAAATGGTCTCCATGTATAGGCTGTTCATGGTAAAATGAGCACTTTTGAAATCCCTGCTTAAAATATACTTCTACACGCGTAATGTATCCCTCCCCCGTATGAAAAATTAACATTGCTATGGGCCTCATCGCTTTCTTCATGCGTTAGTCAAATGAAACTTTTAAATCATTGAGAAAGTAAATACTTTACAAATTTGCTAATTTTTACATTTCGATGTATTAAAAAACAGAAAGTGAAAGAATTAATTTTAAGTTATCACAAATGGTTACCTAACACTCTTTATTCGACGTTATGATCCATCCATCATTACCAACTTTACTGGGCAAATGTCACTCAGTGCACCCATTAAAATATATGCATGCAGGGGCAGTGACTTTTTTCTAAGGATCATTTATAAAGTGCTCACTTTATCGTGAACAGCCTTTAGTAATATTCACCCTGGTTTTTCACTTGCCAGCTATTTTGCTTGCATTATTACCTGTTGTAGCTGGCAGGGTAAGTGCGAATGTTGACTCATGGTACAATGTACGGAGATGGCACAATGTACGGAGCTATCGGACTTCGATAAGGGCGTAATTGTGGGCTGCCATCTCAGTGGGCTGTTTAGCCGGGCGATTGCACGAAAGGTAAACAGGCCCAAATCAACTATCACATTCGTCCTGCGTACGTGGAAGGTCCATGGGCATTGTGCCAATGCTGCACGTTCTGGGCGACCTCCAATATTGGCCGACAGAAATTGCACAACACTGAAATATGAAATTGTTAAATATAGGGCACAACCCATGGCTACCATTCGACAGGAGTTTCATGCAGCAACAGGAGTATCAGTTTCCATTGGAACATTGCGTACAGAGGCCCACCGACTTTGATATTTCGGATGAACAGCTGCACATAAGCCCCATATCACGACAAGCAATAAAGCTCGGCGACTCAGATGGTGTTTGGACCGTCATAACTGGACACTGGAGCAGTGGAAATCGGTTCTGTGGAGTGATGAGTTGAGGGTTACATTATTCGGGTTTGATGAACGTGTATGGGTGAGGCGTCTACCCGAGGAACGGCTTCTGCCGGGGTGTATAGTGCCAACTAGGTTGTTTCGCTGCCTTCAGTGTAGGCCCGCTGGTGTTTGTCTGTTGTAGCATGAACACAGAGGCCTATTGTAATATTCCGGATAATGAAATGCTCCCGACATTGTGGCATCTTTACGGAATGGACCAGTTTTACTCCCAGGATGACAATGCCAGGGGCCATGTTTCAAGGGCTACTATGCAGTGGTACGCCGACAACAATGTTCGCCGATTAGACTGGCCTGCCCAGAGCCCCAACCTCAACCCTATGGAACATCTTTGGGACGAATTGGATTGCTGGGTGATGGCTATTCAGGCGTGGCAAAAATCTATTGGTCAACTCATAGAATGGTTGCAAGAGAAATGGCAACAAATCCCCGTGGATGTCCTGCAAACACTCATAGAGAGCATGCCAGACAGGGTGGCTGCTTTTATAGCTGCAAGAGGTGGCCCTACGAGATTCTAACGGGGTGACAACCACCGAGCAAACATTGTGGACAGATGCCCAATTTCTTTTTGGTAGATAGTGTATTTGTAGATGTTGTGTCAGTGCAGATAAACTTTTTTCAGCACCCACAGTCTCACTCTCCTTAGGGAGCAATCAGTTTAGGTTGATGGGAGAGGAGAAGTCCCCATGTTCTGCCTCCCTCCCCTTCGTTCCTCCACTCCAACCCTTCAAGGCTCCATGGGAAACAGTTTCCCTGTCTGGCCTCTCTCAACAACTGAGCCTGTTGTTTGTAGATTGCGATTGCGCACCTCACTACTACTGGACGTAGGGGTAGTTGAGCCCTTGTCTCTCTGATGTAGGGGTGTATAAGAGGAGGGTGAAAATGTGTGGCTCACTGCCCCATGTTTTCAGGCAGTGTGTGTACTCCTTGTTCCACGTTAGGATCACCACCTGATACGACAGGTGGTGATCTTTGTGACAGCACAGACAAAAGCAAGCTGGGTCATTATTTCAGTTTCTATGTGCATCTGAAATGTCGAAAATAAATTATGGATGCAGAAAAATGACATTACAGAAAAAAATTAACTTTGAGGTGTCTTTTAACAGTATTTATAAAGACTGCGTGCAGATAAATGTTGGATACAAAAATTACGAAAAGGTGTCATGTGAAGATTTAACTGTATAATGTAAAAACATGGTACAATAAAGTGAATCGTTTGACTCATTATTTAGGTGTTTTTACTTGACACTTAAGTAAATTGAACTCTTTATCTGCTGTGTAATAATAGGGCAGTGATTTTCAGGTTCGAGAAGCAGATGCTCGTAAGAAAATTGAATTGCTTTTGACAATCCATGAACAGTATAGTCACAAAGGCATTCCAGTTGCCTTATCTGAGTCTGGTAATCTTCCCAAAGTGGTGCGGAGGAAGAAGTGCATAGAGAAGAGTAAGAAGAAGCAGCATAAGGATATTACAGAGAGGAAACTAAAAGGTTTGGATTGTCTAATGCTGTCTCATTTATGATAAAGTATGAGAGATTTAACTACAAATAAGAATTGTGTACAGAATATTACAGTACTTAAGATCTACTCCTTTTTAGGGCTGTGCAAATGCAACTTTTTTCTCTTACAACAAAAACAAAAAAATATGTTGTGAACTTTTGTGAAACTGAAATGAAATTAAAAATGACTTCATAAGAGCTCTGTCTCAATGAAAGTTTAACAAGTTTTGTAACATTTTACCAAGTTATTCGCTATGACAGGGTGGCGACCGACCTGGAAAACCGGGAAAATGGGGAAAAGTCAGGGGAATTCTTTCAGCAGGGGAAGTCAGGGAAAAGTTGGGGAATTCTATAAATTGTCAAGGAAAAAATTAATGTCATTTAAGTTTTCATGACAGCAATTAAGTTAAAGGCTGTTCACGATAAAGTTAGCACTTTTGAAATCAACCTTAGAAAAATGCCACTGCGTCTGCCAGCACATATTTTAATGGGCACGCTGAGTGACATGACATGCGCCTAGTAATGTTGGTAATGATGGATGGGAAATAGTTCCGTATCTTAGCGTCAAATAAATAGTGTTAGGGAACCATTTGTCCAAACTGAAATTATTTCTTTTCCTCTTTGGTTTTTCAATGTGTCTGAATGAACAGATTTATGACATATTTACTTTTCTAATAATTCCACAATTTTGCTTGACCGGCGCATGAATATAAAGTGATGAGGCCATGGCAATGTTAATTTTACGTAAGGCCGAGGAATACACAACGTGTGGACAAGTAGATCTTAAGCAGGGCTTTCAAAAGTGCTCTGTTTACCGTGAATGCCTATATCATAGATATGGTAGTATATTTATTTGTTACACTTCAACAGCAATTTTACTGCAGATCCAAATTTTATCTTCTTTGAAAAATAAATACAAACCCAATACCCAACAACTCCATCTTAGGTGTGTTCACATGGTTTTCTATTCTACTAGTTTAGTGCTGTTTCTGCTAGTTACCTTTCATATTACCGGAAGCACTTTTTTGTACGCTGTTCGGGTGGCGGTACCAGTTACTATTTGTGCTATGAAAAGCTGCTATTTCTGCTCTTGCTCGCCGAGGTACAGAAGAAATATCAAGATGAACAAGGCCAAAAAAATGGCCACCAAAATAAAATTACAAACGTCAAAGAGTCTTCAGAGTGATGATTGCTAATAGTAATTTGCTTTTACGCAGATTGATGAAGAGAAGATGTTTAGGGATCCTGTAAGAAGTGCAGAGGGAAATAAAAATAAGACACGTTTATCCTCGAAAGTAAGTTATCTTGAGTAGTCAAAATTTTTAATGCATGTAAATTACACAGAGGTTATAATAATTATCAACATTTATAAAATAAATTTTGGTTATTTATTTTTGACATGCTAGTGTTCTGCTCTTCGTCGTTTGTGTCGTCCAGCTGAGAGTAACAGCTGTTTTTGCTACTTCGCAGCTCTTGAAAAATACTACTTGCTCTCAGATAGTAGAAAACGCATACCAAGCAAACAAACATCGTGGGACTATGAGGAAGGAAGCCTATTATTGCAGTTGAATTAGTATTATTCTGTTCACAACAAATTGTTTACTTTACTCTGTGGTGATTCAACTCAACTCATCAAAAATCCCCATTACTAAACTTTATGTTCATGTGACTAAGGTTGCCAAATGCAAATGCCTGTAAACTGTGTGCTGTTCATTCACAACAAATTAGTGCCAAACCATCTCGTTGCTTTCAAATCAAAACTTGAAAATACATCAGTGCTATGTTTGTTTTGATTTCGAAATTTTATAGCTTATATTTTGCATTTTGTAAGGCTGCAGTTGGAACACCGCGACATTCAACTATTACGGCAGGATTTACAACCACTCATCGGGTCTGTCCATTATACGTTCGTCCGTCTCTCAGCCGGACGATTTACAACCAAATTTCATCTGTCCATCTGTCCGTCGTAAGTTCATTGCTGCAAACTAATAAAAATAAAACTGTTTACGAATAGCAAAAAAATTCTCCATAAAAAGTGAACATTTTGTGCAGTATTGTGTTTCTAGGTACTCAAAACAATCACACACGTATGTAACGGCATTTAATTAATGTAAAAAATTTTTAAATAGCATATAAAGCATGATTTTATTATTTTTACTATTGCACAAAAGAAGCTCATGTTTCCAAATGTAATTATCAATTAATTTTCAGGAAAAATGTAACTTAATTTTATTTTACAGTTACATAAACAAACACATGAAAACAAAGACAGCCGAAACAAAACACTGCACGCATTACATAGCCTTGTAAAGAACTTGGAATGAATGAGTAACAAAATGTGCAAGTTTAGAATGCTGTAATTTCATCAATTTGCCCGTCAGAAGTTAAAGCTTGCCAAGGTTTTGACATATAGATGTATAGAATTAATGGCCACCTCTGATTGGCTGTTGGTCACGAGATTGATGAATGGATGACGGACGGACAGATGTGATGGGTTGTTGTAAACCCTGCCTAAGCCGACTGATTACTAATGAATACAAAATTGCGTTTGACACTAAAGTTCCAAAATGAAAAATACACAAGAACCTTTGTGGTAAATATACTCCAAATACTCCAATTTTTTTGGTTGGTTTTGTGACAAGTGGAATGGAGAGATTAAGGTGGGTTTTAACATTGAAGTCTTGAGAGAGGGTGAAGCGAGGTGAAAATGAAGTGCCAGAATGCTAGGATGAGGTAAACTGCCTGAGTAAACCCACCGACCAGACCCATTGCCTGGTATGATTCCATCATGCAAAAATCAGACACCAAATGCAAGCTGACCTAAAACTTTCAAACCCTCTGAAAATGAAAATAGTATGACACAGAATGCAAGTCAAATTTTGAATGTCATGCGCGCACTCCGTCAGCTAAGAGGACATGGGGAAGTTATTGATCGAGCAGTGTGTTCACGGTGGCGGGATGGTGAAGGGGGCCAGCGGGTGAATTACTCCTCCACACCGCTACTTGTTGCCAAGTGCCGACACCATGCGCCCATGGCAAATGTCAGTCTTTTAAAGTAATTAATTATATTTTACTGAAAATATTACTTGTACTTTTGAGACAGAAATGAATAAATAAGGTGATTATAATTGATTTCTTCAGTGTCGTTAATAATTAATCATTCGAAACCATGTCTTCTGATTTTCCCTGTTGTGAGATACACTGCACTCAAATGGCGAAAGGTGTTGATAAGGCCCTTACGTTTTATCCGGCATGATTCCCACTTGCGAAAATATGGTGACCTGGCCGGGTATTGAACCCGGTTCGCCTTGGTGGGAGGCGAGCGTGCTAATCACTTAGCCACCGTGGCCCCTAGTCAATGTAAATATTGATCAAAATAGCGTGGCAATGTTTACATTGACATGTAGTGGAAGGACACTCAAGCAGAAGAAAGAAGAAACTACAAAGGGTTTTCAGCAGATGTTCTCACTTTTATTTTAAACAGTCTACATATAGTGCAACTAGCTGCTCTCTTTCCACTCATTTTAACTAAATTACAAGTCGGTATAAAAGGTGTGGGTCCTCAACAATCTTTTACAAAAATCAAACCAGAAAGGACCAGAAAAAACTAATAAGTCAGTAATCTGTAATCAAACTCAAGAGCAATCCAGATGTTAATAACACAAGCAAAGTGAGAAGGCAAGTGAGGGAGAGCACGATGACAGGACATAAACATGATGTTAGTCACGTTAAGCACCTAAACATTCTGTGGCGGGTAGAGCATGGGAAGAGTCAATTGGTATTGGATTTTTGTGGCTGCGTAGGAGGGTTGGTTATTTACTTTTAGATCAGTTTATTCAAAAGACACGTGTCTAGTGAATTAAATCAATATAAAATTCTGGTTGACGGCCTACTACACTATATATAATGCTGTGGTCCACCGGCCAGCAGTCTTTTGCGAAGGCTATCTAGCTGAGTGAGGGTGCAAAGTGTATTGCGGCACAACTACAGACATGGTGTTCTTGGTGTGAATTGCCGAGAGGGCGTGAAACCTGGCGAGTGAAACCTACTGTGCATGAGGGCGCTCTAGAACATGGACTGGTGGAACATGGACTGTACTGAGGTAGGACAGAGTGGACATGTAATATGGATTTTATTGTAAATATTGGAACTGTCAAACATGGACATATTATTGAATAGCTTGATACACTGTATATTGGGACTGATTTTTAAATTATTTAATTTCATTGATTTTGTGGAGGTAATTATAAATTGTATTAATTAAATTAATTAATAGTAAACACTAAGTTATATCAATTTATTGTGAGATGTTGAGTTGAGAGAATTTTGTTTGTAGTTATTGCAAATAAAATTATGAAATTAACTCTTTTATTTAACAAAGACCTTTATCCCTTAACGAACTTGGTTTAGCCAATTTAATTTCTAGAGAGAAATTGTAATACTGGTATCAGAAGTGAGATGGCGGGGGGGGGGGGGGGTGTATGTGTGTGCGTGTCTATATATATATATATATATATTTTTTTTTTTAATTAATGTTATAGTACAATATTAACTATTAGGTCAAGGAATTGTTTTGAAATTTTTGGATGCTAACTAGGAGAATGTCAGCAGACATAGAAGCACTTCACTCTTTAATAGAAAGTTTAAGTGGCCAGATAAATAGCAAAATAGATACTTTAAATAGTATAATAAATAGTGTTGTATAAAACGTTAGTGAGGTCCAAAAATGAGTAAGATAAGTGGTCAAACCTGCATATGCACTTGATTGTAGACATTCTTAAGATGTGCATTAGATGGTGATGCTGTAGTTCATGTAATCAGATCACAGATATGTTTGCTGCATATGATTCAGATGATGCTGGAGAACTTGAAGGGAATAAAATAATGCTTCGGTTTCACCTTGAGACCACTTGGACCCTCCGAGCTGAATGCAACTTTGTTGTAAACCCAAACTGGTGTAACTAACAAAATTATGATTATTTTATTGAAAAGGAGAATTATTTAGTGGCAGCAAAAAAAAAGAAAAAACAAATATTGACAGGTTTTTAAAATAATAATACTTTTTAAGGAGTTTACTTTAAAATGCTATGCTTGCAGTATGCATTATTTTTTAAATAAGTCCATACCATAGAAATTATTTAAATATATACTGATTTATTATTATTTATATGTAGAAAAATTATTACCATCCCCTTAAAAAATGTTATAACAAGGTCCCACTGTACATTCAAATATAAATTTAGAAATTCTTTATTGTCGTTGTAGAGAGCAAAGTGGGATACGAATATTCACAATAAAATAACGTAAGAGAAAAATCTTTAAAAGTCAAATTACCTTTAGTAAACTGTTTGGGGAAAAAGTTGATAAAACAAAAAAATTTTCTGAATGGGTAATTGTGTTGAAGTCGAACAATCATTGAAAATAATAAATTAGTAAAAAACCCTAAAAATAATGTAAACATAAAGGAAGGGTAGATGCAAAAAAAAAACAAACTAATTTTCTGGGTTTTAATGTAGAACACAAGTCCATTACATATTGTTTTAATTTATTATTTATGGTTTTAATTTATTTTCATAGCACTATAGTGGTAGAATTAAATAGAAGTGCTATACTTTTAACCTGTAGTTATTTGAAAATTTACAGATGTAGTGGAACAGGCTGGAAGCAACGTGTCAGATCCTGAAATCCTTAGGATGCAGGTCCTGTCGCTGTCTTCGCAGTTGGAGGAGCGAACCAGCGTGTTTCAGGACCACGTGGAGACACTTCTGAAGGACAGGGAGCTGACTCGGCGAGAACATGAGAGGGACTTGGATAACTTGTACTCCAAGATTGCATCACTTACGAAAAGGTAATTAAATATTCCTCCCCATAGTAATGAGAATTGCTCTCTGGTAGTGTCCCTAATATCTTCAGAAACATGGAAATTGCTTCTAAAGGCTGTTCACGGTAAAGCCATGCCAAGTTCTTACTTTCAGCCTGTTGGTTGTGTATCTTAACTTTGCATGTACCTATCGCAACAAACATTGCCATGTGACTTTCAGCTGTTTTTTAACATCAGCTGGCTCATGTATCCATTGCATACTTATTAAATGCATGAAAAATAATAAATATTGTACTCAGCACTAAAAACATGTACATGTGTGTTCGATTTTGGTGCAATGTGTCCTTGATCACTCACCCTTGATCCCTTCCTGTTTCACTAGCCCTTACTCCCTTCATGGGAAATATTCGGTAATGAATTTGGACGCTTGTGTTAGTTTCCATCTTGAGTTTTATTCTGTCGAATTTCGCTCTATGCGAGTTCCATTTGTCTGTGTGACGTTTGCAAGTGTTTTCTGCAGCAGTGCAGAGTTGTAAACACAAAACAAACGCAAGCTAATGAAATATTTCAGATAATTGTGAATTGAAAACTATCTAGGGCTCGAGAAGGGCAAGTTGTTTGTGCCCTTGGCTGAAGGGGACATTGTAGGGTGCATAATGTGCCTTTGCTGTGAATTCGGACAGCGGCAATGTGACGCCACATCTGGGATGTACTTTTCAAGGGATTGAAGCCAGATAAGGGCCCTTAGCTGGAGAATTCGAACACAGCCCATGTTAATTTCAATAAATAATATTATATTGGTTTGTGAATATTGACTGACGTCACCATTCTTTTGCTGTTTATAAATAAATTTCTGCCCTTAACTGTGGACAACACTTTCAAAGTCATAAATTATATTTGGTTTAGGTCAACAGAATAGCTGAAGATTTAAACATTATTCTTTTTCCCCATTATAAAAACGGCAATACATTTTGAATGTTCACTTACGAGTAGTTTTACAATTCATGTTTACCTCACAAATCAATATTTTAATATGAAACTATGCTCAAGCAAAAGGCGGGCATTGCTATTAAATTACAAATAAAAAAAAAAATTGTAACAAAACTGAATGGTTCAACAGAATTGATCCCAAATTTTTACAGCATACTTCCACAGTAATATTTGTCACCAAATGCAAATTTAGTGAACATTTGTGCAGCCATGCAGTTTTTAAAGCACATAGCACTAACATTTGCTAAGGCCAACAGTTTTGCTTAAGAAAAAAAACCACTTTTCGCTTATAAAATTTAAATGTCTGCACTGGTATCATGAAAATAACTACATCAAAATACAAAAAGCACAATACTATCTTTGTGTCAATGTATTTCTTCAAACTGCATCCGCACATTTTGTGTGTAGAACCTATTGTTCCCCAAATTGTGTATATTTACAGTGAAGCATTTTAAGCCACCTCATACAGTGATGAAGTATCAAAAGTATGAAAAGGGTTAAGCACAAAGTCAACTCCAGTATGGGTGTATTTGGAGGCTTCGAACCTCAATACCCAGGGTAGTAAGAGTGTCGCAGAATTTTACAATATGAGTCGCATTAACAAGTTTGTACATCAGTTGGAAACACTCAACAAGCAATTAGCTAGCTCAAGTACGGGGCGGCCTCCCCACGTTGAAAGAACAGAGTTTCAGATTCTAATCCTTGCGAGGGTTCTGACAGGACGGGATCTTGGGGAATGCTACCCCTAAAAGAAATTCTATGTTTAAAGTTCTGCAGTACATAGAATGTGCTTTTGTGATGGTGGTGTCCTTCAAATGGAGTTCTGTCAGGGTCGCAGTGATCATACCCGAGGAGTGCGTACTCATGCTTCGGCAGGACGCCTGTGTATACTGTGGTTGGCTTGTGTGTCAGAACGAAGTCAAGTGACACAGGAAAAATCACCCTCCGTCTCTTTACCTGCTGTTCGTGAGGTGGTGGCCCCTCCACTTCTCCGGCTGGCTCTGCGGTGTGGCTGGCACTGGTTGTGGAGTAGTGGTTCTTGTGCTGCTCTTAGGTTCGTGGGGTAGGTGTTGAGGAATAGCAGTATAGGATTTGGGCAAAAGGGTAGGATCAAATCTCAGGACATCTGTGTTGAAGTGTACTATTAGAAGTTGCTCCAAAGGTATTCCACTTGCTAATCTGATAGGAGTTGTAAAAAGTGAGTTCTTTTTGGTGCTTTCTGGAACTGGGGAACTGGAGTTTTTGATATCTAGATCTCTAATTATTTTAAAGCTCTTTTCAGTAAGCCCACTTCTATGTGAGCGCAGCATAAAACCAAATTAAGTAAACTGCCAAAATAAATTAATGTAAAGCAAAGCCAGGTAAAAGGCTGCGGCCGTATCGTGTGCTTCAAAGGTACTGGTATATCACACAAGATCCACCCCGTAATTCCACACCCAGCCGTTTTCCAGCTGATGAATGGAACCATGCAGTGTAGGACCCTTACGTCAATTGCCAGTGCCTTGTGTGGTGTATTCCACTGTGGCTCAGGTAAATCAAATTCAAACAATTAATTAAATAATTAATCCAATTATACAAGTCCTTATAGACCAACAAAGGGTGTTCACAAAATGCTAATAGTGAAAGTACTAACATTGACGGGACAGACTACATTTTATTGAAGACATATTTAAAAGAAAATATTTACAATATGTGGAGTCACTCTCTCCTAATCACTATAAAAAAGAATATAATTATTTTATATTGATTGTGCAGAAGTAAAAGCAGGGGGAGGCAATCTGAATAAAACACTGTGATATGACTTGTGATAAATTAAAACTTGAAAATACTTTAATCAAAAATATCCCAGTAATATAATTTACCTAATTGAATTAAGAGGTTTGTTCAGAAGGGACCTAGAGGTGCAGTTTAGCAACAGAGAGTCCTTAACCCAAGCGGTGAAGACGTGGCCAGAAGGGTTGTCCGGAGAGGATGTTGCCGCCATGACCTTCAATACCTTGGTGGTAGAGAGGAAGGAAGAAGTGGAAGAATTGGTAGGGATTGGCGTCTGCAGGGCCCTCTGGTAGCCGTTGACGACTCCGAAAGCTGCTGGCGGTGACCGAAGAGGGGGCAGGCCTCTGGATGGTGGCGGCCCTCCGTGGGTTGCTGGAGGTGGCCAAAGAGGTTGAAGGGCTTCTGGTAGATGGTGGTGCTCTGGAGCTGGATGGTGTCATCGTCGGCTACTGGGACTTCTGGGGTCACCGGCATGGGTGAGGGACTCTGCTCTGTTCTAACACCAACGGCTTTCACAGCCAGAAGGTGCAGCAGAATCACTCCTGAGGCCTTCGCTGAGATACCTTTTATACTAAATTTCCCAGTTCGTAGGCTCTCGGAGAAGTGTGGGGGAATTAACCCCGCCACTTGGGAGTGGAGCTTATTTCGTCTCACATGGTTCCTGGATCCTTATCTCAAGTGGCACTCAGCACGATACCACGACATAGCTTGGCCTTATGCACTCATGGAGGCCGTAACTTTCTGCTGAGAGGGTCGCATCTGTTCAGCGGTGCAAAGTTGAAACCTCGCGGGCTTTCTTAGTGGGAGTGGCAGAGTGGAAATATTCACTTTTTTGGGGAGGGGCGTTGACGTGACGGCTTCTCGTAGAGTCTTAGTGAGCAGTAAAAGTGTGGACCACATGGTTAATGGATGCCTTGAGTCTCTGTCAACTTTGGAATGGTTCATGGGTCCTGCCTTCATTACAGTTTTTATTTGGGGTTGACTTGCCTATCGATGATTGCTGCTCAAAATGGGGTGAAGTCGGTCATTTTATTGTAAACCACTTATAAATGTGTAGTCGTCCACCCGTGCTGGAGAAAATGTTTTATCCACTGAGTCACTGACACGCCGGAGCAAGAGAAGCTGTTGGAAGGAATGCTGCAGTAGGGCAGCACCCTTTGCCCGATGTCATCACTACTGCCTGAGCCTTGTGGAGAGATGGTAAATATGTTATCAGCCTCTAGACAGGGAGATAAGAAATGGTGGTGCGGCCCACAACCCTAATTTAAACAACCCCTGTGAGACGAGGCTAGCTATCCCTGCACCCGTCGGGCAGCCTACAAGCAGAACATTTCTGTATATAAGGAGCTGCCAAAATGCCTCCCGAGAGATCCATTCTAGACTATCCAGATTTCTAAACGCTCATTACCTCAGTTCGTCTGCAGAAGACTGGACCCAGGAGGGCTTTAACGACTGAGTAAATCAAGAGTGCCCCATTTTGTTTAAGGTAAAAATTGGTGAAAGTGAGCCAATTGCTTTCTATCATATCTATCAGTTGAAGTAATGCCACGAAAAAATGGAGGACGTAATAGCCAGGTTCACTGTTTAGCCAGATGGACATTACAAAGGGAATTAAACATATCAGCCAATACAGTAACTCACTACTTATATCGAATTGCCACAGAAGTCTCATCCTCTTGAACCCACTAGTGAGCCATCCAAGGAACCTCCCACAGTAACGGAAGATTGGAGTTCATACCTAGATCATCTGTTAAGAGTATATCGGCCTTGGCATGACCAAGAATATTTCATTAACCTAGGAAAACTCAAAGCAGATCCCAATCCTAGCATCCCACCTCGGCTGTGTATATTGTCCAATGCGAACCAACCAATATGTGCAAAATACACATATCCATCCGGAAAGCTGATAGTTGTTCACGTCCCTCCAAAACCAGCCCTTTCATGTAGGGTTGTGACTATTGTCCCAGACTTTGTCCCAGTGAGAAAGCCAATTGGGCCTGCCCCTTATAAACATATGGGAAGCTCCCGAGAAACCGAATAGTCATAGTCAGGATGAATCAACTCATCCTCATTTCATCTGTTTTATCATTCCTATTATTCCCCTTGCTTTGTGACAGCTAGAGTCACACATCTTGGCAACCGGTGAGCAGATCCAAACTCCCTGGAAGGGAGGTTTATGTTGTCAAGCCTGCCCTAGTGTTTGATTCCCATCCTCTAATTAAAACTCTTCTGCTTAGAAAGTGTCCCCCTGATCTCCCAATGTGGACAGATCTGCGACTCCGCCAGGCAATCCAAATAACGAATCGGAAGACACGTCAGGAGGAAGCTTGTAGCTCATAATCGAGGAGGGAATCAGCTCTCATACATACCGGATATCATTCATTTTGATTTATTATTATCCTTCAATCCTTTCTCCCTCTCTCTACAGCAGGAGGGGAGAGCACGTCAAACTATACTTGTAGCCCTGTCAAAGTTGTCTACCCATCACTACACTCAGTATCATCTATTTTTCCATCCTCAAAGTGTAATGAATAAAGCACACTGACAGTGTAACAAAATTATATTTCACATGTAAGTGTTTCTTGCTTTTACTTAAATTTAAAAAATAAAGTAACTATTTGCTTGAAAAAGTTAAGACTCAACTTGCAACACAACAATGTTCCAACTAGGGAAGCTACTTACTGAAGAGCGCACCCAGTGACCATGTAACTTATTTGTGAGCTAACCAGAAGCTGAATCCTGTGCGAGCCAGCAGGAGCCTAATTCAGACAGCTTCATCTCTCTTACATGTGTTCTCTCTTTCTCTCTCTCTCATACACACACACACACCCTCACTGACACTGTTATCTTTATTAAATAATACATGGGTGATGATAAACTACTTCAGACATGCTTCAATGCAGTTCAAGTGCTGAGTAGGAGACTGTGTTAAGGGTATCTTATCATTCAGAGTAGGTCTTGTGATACTAATAAGTTTAATGAAACACCTCAAGTTCACCTTTAGGCTTTTTATTTCTGTTCCAAGCAAGAATCCTCAGATCTGTATCTCTATACTTCATATTACATTCACAATTCAACCTTTTAAGACACAATTTCATTAGTATGCCTAACTGCATTGCAAATAAAAACTTTTTTGATGCATGCTGTACTCACTGGCACTTTATTTCAACACGCCGCTGGGTGAAATCCTGCTCGAGGCTACATCAATTACGGAATGCACTGAGTTTACTGTAGCTAGCTAGGTTATGCAGTGCCAGTAAAACAAGATATTGGTGGGCGATTCAATTTGTAGGGTCTCCAAGGTGTGCAGATGGTAGCATCATTAAATAAAAAATAAACCTATGTAGTCCTGATTGAAATTCTGAACAAACGCAATACTCAAACAGCATTATGACGTTATAAAAATGTCATTTCTCAAATACAGTACCAGAATGTTTTTTATGCATAAGTATTTAAGCTAGAAACAAAATGAAGTACTTAAATGTATAGTTTAATTCCTTTTCCTTAATTTTAACGAATACCACTGCCAAGCGTTCCAAAACTACGAACTTACTGACTGACAAATTATTTATGGTTTACTGCAGTAACGGAATGCAGCCTCAGCATTAGTTCATATAGTGTATAGTTTTCAGATAAAAAGAATTGAAGACTCTGTGTCAAATAATAATGTATAGAAACTACAACATAAATACATTTGAAAAAATTTAAAATTTTGTTACGTAGTTTACAACTGTGTAATAAGAGAAATAAAATACCACCTTAGTTTTAACAGAGTTCCATGATCTTAAAAAAAAAAAATCTTTGTTCTTCAAGATTGACACCCTAACTGCTCTGGGTTGCCGCAGGTCACATTTACGTTCCCCAGCGTAGGGACCATGATGCTTTAGTTCCTTTAATGGGTGGAGACTGTGAGGGTACTGGGGCTCTATCGAGCCTGATGACTGTCCTCTTGAGCTTTGGGTGGTGCTGGTTGAATCATAGGCCACGTGCTGTAGCGAATGAGATCAAAGTTCTCTCCTGTGAAATTGAGGTGTTGGATGGCCTTGGCGTAGTGTGATATCTTGATTTTAGTGGTGTAGGTGGAAGTGGAGAGATTGCCCGGGGGACATTATTAAAACAGGTTACGGTGATACCTCCTGGTATCCTCTTCCTGCGGACACTGAGGAGGAAGGTTGCTGGGTAGTGGAGCCAGTCCTCTAACTGCTTATTTCCATCGGTTGGAGTAGACTTTTCTGGTCCCTCGTCTGACTCCACAACCTCGATGGCAAAAGGGCTTATCAATGGGGTGGTGTGGGATTGCTTTGCAAGGCAGGGATTGGCCTCACGGTGTAATGGCCTACACAATACGTGTCTCCTCTGCAGCCTTTGTATTCAGGGTAATGTGGCAGCAGTAACTGCTACCTTGCTGTTGCTTTACAAGGCTTCAATGTCTTCCAAAATGTTGGGAGAAAAGATGGCGGTGACACAGTTACGACCCAGAAGCTAAGAACGTGTTCAGATTTGTGCTTTGTTGCATCCTGTCCCCAAATTAGATCAGAGGAAGGTACGAGAAGTAGAACTTGGCATCAGTGTATCCTGTCACAGACTTCCAGGGCACAACATAGGCCAGGGTGAAAAAAGATTGGTCTAGTGACACATGGTCATGCAAGCATCATTGGTTAGTGGCAGTGTCCAGCCATAGCCCTCCCCATTGGCTCTTCTAAACAAAATGAGAGATTGCTTTCTTGTAAAATCAGGCATCAGGATCACCAGACCAACAGCTGCTGGCCTGGGGATCACATCCAGCGGTACAGCACAGCACGCAAGTTGTCAGTTTGTGGGTGCAAGCCAGATTGCCTTCCAAGAATGGGTGGGGACACATCATGAAGGCACATGGTTTGCACTGTACTCAGCTAACAGATAATTTGTTACTTGGGGCAGAGAGAACTACAACATGTGGCATGCTTACTGGAGATAAACGCTGGGTCTCAATACTCCACCGCTCGCCAATTTTACAACTGTATTTTCTGAGGGCAGGGCAACTATCCTGTGTCTGTAGTTGCATAGCATAAGATGTCAGACACAAGCAGGAGTCTCATGGATACAGGCAGTAAACTGAGAAACTGACTGGAGTGCAAACTATGTGACATGAGACCTAAACTGAATTTCTTATCGGAGTTTTGATTTGCATTGCTGAGAAATGGTTATTTATTTAATTTGTAAGTAGAAATGATGATTAAATGTTTTATAGGGAGAGAGAGAGAGAGTGTGTGTATGTGCATGTGTTGTGTGTGTGTGGTGTGTGTATACTGCATATGTGTGTTGTCTATACTATATAAATATATGTGTATACACATAAACATATAATGTAGAGAGGGACACACCCACTTGTATTTATATTTATTCATTTATTTAGTTTTTATAAGTAACAAATGCCAGAAAATAAAAAAATAATACTTGTGTACTCACATTTCCTTGCACACAGCATTCATTTTACATTTTTTAAATATAGGTAGTTGTGTTGTATGATTAGGGATAGTTTGTTTCATAAAAATTTGTTGTGTTAACTTGGTTAATGTGTGGTGATTGATTTCTGGACCTTTTTAGCCTGAAGGATGCACAGAACAAAGTTTGTGATATGGCACACCATTTAGTTGAAGAAAAGGATGACAGACGGAAGAATGAAACACTATACATAGCAGAGCAAGATAGAATTTTCCATGCAAAGGAAGCATCACTGAAATGTTCGGAGCTATCCAGCCGATTGCAAGAGAATGGAAAATTGCAAGAGAATGGAAAAGTGTTTTCTGCCAGTTCGAAGGTG
Organism: Dryococelus australis; assembly: GCA_029891345.1. Lineage (NCBI taxonomy): Eukaryota > Metazoa > Arthropoda > Insecta > Phasmatodea > Phasmatidae > Dryococelus > Dryococelus australis. The sequence goes on along the minus strand of CM057005.1, from coordinate 11,740,833 downwards.
GTGAGAGCCTTGCAGCAAGACTTGAAAACTTTACATGTTAGTACTGCCCTTATATTTGGTGTTTTTTGTAGTTGGGTAACAAAAAATTTTAATGTTATCTTGAAATTCACGCATAATTTTTCTGAATTTTTATATTGAAGTTTTTGCTGTATAATTGCGATTGAATTTTCAGTGTGTTAATGTTGACACAAAAATTTGTACATGCGAACTTTCAATGGATGTGGACTGGACGTGTAGATAAAAAATTAACCTTGTTTAGGGTATTATGTACCTGCGCGTCCAAGGTCAAGAAGGGAGGGAGTGATACGGATGACACCAACACGCATGCCTAGTGCATCATCTCTTCTATGCGCAAGGCGTGCAGTGTTTCCATCGTAGTGCTGTACTGTGCAAATCAGATCTGTAACATAGGTGTTTTATAACGCGCGATGAAAGACCACAGATTAAACTACGTCCGTATCTTTGTACTTTTCTCTTGCTGCTTAAGGAAACTGCATAAGCAAACTTCAAAAATGTGATATTTGACCACTTCCACAAATTTTTTTCTCCAAGAAAACACTAAATATGACAAAAGTAAAGTGATAAGGATATAGACAATAGTTTTTTATCCTTTCTGTGTAAAAGTCGTACTTCAATGACTTTTATTTACCAAGATAACGCATTTGTGCATAAAGGACAATTTCTCAGAAAATGTTCCCGTACATAAGCCCCTTAAACATTTTGTTAACTATACTGAATGCCTACATTAGTTTTGTGTCAAGTTTAAGTAATAGAAAACAGTACAATTGAAAATCTTTCAAACCATTCATATTATTTTATCCATGTAACACTTTACACTAGACATAAAGAATAATATAACAGTAAACTTTCTTAAGTTCCTGCCAAGATATTGAGTTCTGTTGATTTGAAAATTAAAATTCAGAAATCCTCTACTAATTTAGATGAAAAAAATAAGGTTCATATTTAAAAATTTATCTTGTATGTAATATAAATAGTATTGTCAGCTATCTCACATAAAATACTACCTTTAGAATTGTCACTCAATTGTCAAGTCCTCACATTTTAAATTTAATTAGCTGAGTTATACTCAGTCCTACAACTATGTTGACCAAAAAACCTTCCACTAAAGTTTCTGATATACATACAGTTGAGGTCATTTGGAAAACCTAGTTTTAAAAAAGTACAGTAGAGCACTGTATTCATCCCTCTCCCTTCACGGCCAGCTCATATCTAAAAGTAGATACCACCGTCGTATGCCCACCTCCATCCCTCAGGTATAAGTGATCATGATAAAATGAGCAATTTTGAAAGCCCTGCTTAAGATCTACTTGTATACACATAGTGTATTACTCCGCCTTATGTAAAATTAACATTGCCATAGGTTCACTATATTCATACGTCGGTCAACTGTGAAATTAGTAAGGAAGTAAATACTTTACAAATCTGCTCTTTTTTACACTTTGATGCGTTATTAAAGAAAGGGAAAGGAATAATTTTAAGTTATCACAAATGGTTACCTAATGCTTTTTATTCAAAGTTAACATATCCATCGTTACCAACTTTACTACACAAATGTCACTCAGTGAGCCCATTAAAATATATGCATGTAGGGGGCAGTGACTTTTTTCTAACATTCATTTCTAAAGTGCTCACGTTATCGTAAACTGCCTTTAGCCTAATGTAATTGCACATAATGCCATTACCCTCAGTGTTTGCCCTGCCAGTTCTCTCGCTCCGTTACCTTCTCACTTTGGTTGTGTTATTACAACTTGGATTTCTCTTGAATTTTGATTACTGTATGTTAAGGATTTATTACACTTAGTTTTTGGAGATGCCATCATCCACATGGAAGCCTAAAAATTGACTTGCAAGTACAACTGTGGACTGTGAAACCATGGCAAGTCGTCCCCTTGTGGCCTCCACTTCTCCGACAATCCATCACACTTGACAAGAGCCAGATACATTCTTGCTTCCTCACTATCAGCCATCTCCTCACTACTATTCACCCTTTTACTGGGTTCATCCTGTGGGTTTCACCAGACATAAGAGACATGACCTTCACTGTGTTTATACCATTGGTTGAAACCAGAGTTTCGATAACCTGGATTTCGGAAAGTAGTGTTTGTGTTGTGTTGGGACAGCTGTACGTGTCTATCTATATATAGACACACACACACGTAGTGTAGTTGGTGACATTCAGTTGTCAAAATCAAAGTCTGCTTCGTATGCAGTTGATCGCAAGCCAATGATTAACACACATCAACCATTATCAAAAATATTTACAGTAAAAATCTGTTACGACATTTTTCAAGGGATTGAAAATATAATGCTTGATAACTAGGAAAACATAATAAATTACACATGTGCATATAGAGAAGGTGCAAAATTATTTAACTTATTAAGCATGAAAAATTGTTAAGTGGGAACTTCTTAACTGTGTTTTACTGTTTCTCCAGCTCTTCTGCACCAAGTTGTCAGTGAGGTGGTGGCAAACACACACTATATCTGTGCCCTCAGTTTTTAACTTTGACACGTGACGTCCTGTCGAATTGGAGACTAATGTGCTAAGTGACACTTGTTTTGTTGAGCGCTGAATCAGATGCATCCTATTCTGACAGGGGTTCAGTGACAAGTCTAGTCCTTGCGGGGTACGGATGCACACCCGGTGCACAGGACTGGCTTGGTAGCTTATCTGCAGGGCACAAAGTATGGCTCTGGCAAAGTAATTTTGTGCTTGATGTCTGCCTTGGCTTGTATACCTGGGCGACGCTCGTGATTGTCACTTGGGCCAGCAATGGGCACAACAATAGCACGTGGCGGTGATGTAGGTTCTGGTGTTGGGTGCTGGCGGTGTGTTGGTCGTGGAGGTGGAGACAGAATGATCGGGGTGACAAATGTAATAGCTTCTGTAGGCAGCTGGTTCAGTCGGCTAAGGGAGGTTGCAAGCCACGGGTGTACGTCTTAGCCTATGCGGACTGGCTCTGAAAATAGATCCTTGGGAACCTCCAGTGTGATCGGGTCCTGAAGATGCCGTAGAGCTTGTGCCTTCCCTTGGTGCAAGATGAGCAATGGAGGCTACCAAGGCAGGGGTTAGCTCATGCAGGCGCCCAGATGATAGTAAGGTCTGTTTTACTCTCTCCCTCAATCCACAACATTTGGAGTAGGTCATTGGGATAGCACAACACCCTTCATGTCTGTGAGATGAAGGCAGGATCCGTGTGAAAATATACAGTGTCGAACCTCATTTGGGTCGTCGACTGGGCGGACACCCTATTTCAGTACTTGTCGTGGGGGCACGGTGCATGCTGAAAGTCAGGCCTTGCTGTCGGGGTCACTATGTGGGTGATGTCCCAGCCTAGTCTTCCCAACTCACTGAACGTCTGTTTTCTGGCACTAAAAGTGTGGTGGAAAAGAAGCTAGCACTGTTGACAAGCTGGTCTGGAAGCAGACTACCTGTGTGAGCTTCGCCGTTCTACCTACGATGTAGATAAAATGGGTGGCCAGTTTAGGTGCGTATTGGTTGGTAAGATTTGTGTGCTGGCTTGTCTGAGTAGATTCCCAGGATCACCTGCGTTCCCCGTACTTAGTAAAGTTAGATAGGAAGGGTGCCAGAAGGAACTCTCGAGGTTCAAAAGGCCATCTAAACCTCTCTAATCCACTCATCTCTTCATATCATTGGGTTTATCCTTTATAAAAATGTTTGATAGTAAGAAAATAAAACCCATAAACATGCAGAAAATGAGATGTTTAGTGTTTTGAATAACTTCATTGCTGTTTACACATTAGAGTATAACCCTGTTATAACATTTCTCAAGAACTCCAAGAAATGTCAGCCGTATATGGGGGGAAAACTTTATAAGAGGGTAATTTTGTAGTGAAAAATGGGTTTGTGGACCAAGAGAAGGTAGCTTATTAAGCAGGAAAATGTTATAACAGGGTGGCACTGTACTAACACATACCTCACAAGTAAACACAGCACAGAACTTTGAGCTTCTTGATTGGCTAACTTTGCAGAGACTTCTTGGAAGCAGGAATGATTGCCACCAAAAATAATTGAAATCACAATTCACAGTCTATTACTATTATAGCAGACATTTTGAAATGTTTTTTCCACACATGTGTATCATTTCTAAGTGTAAAAATGTTAGTTTAGAAGGTTGGTGTGACTGTAACGGTAATGGTTCTTCTCCTGCTTTTAGGATCAGCTAAAGGAGCAAGACAACGTGGTAACAACGTATCGGGAACATTGCCATCTTGTGGAGAACGAACTGTGTAAAGTTAGAGAACAGCTGAAGAACTGTGAGGGAAGTTACAAGGTTAGAATTAATACATTATACCAAGTTTCATCACATAATGGTCACCATCACATAATGCTCGCACCATAATTAAAAAAAAAAAAAAGTGCTAAATAAAGAAATAATATTTACCACCTGAAAGTTGCATTATTATCAGCACAGTAGCCAAGTCAGAACATATAGGAATGTGCCCTACTCCAGACACCCCTCCACAAAGAAATTCATGGGGAGGGTGATAACTTCAGACTCTCTTTTACAAGCATGGAAGGGATGAGTTAAAGTGTTTTTGGTCGATGCAAATTGCATCCAGAAACAGCAGAGAACGACCCAAAGTGTTCTTGCTCCCCTCACAAAGGTTGCAAATTTAACACTGCATGGAAGTAGTCCACTTCTGTCAGATGGCTGATAGAGGGAGTATGCAAGGATGCTGCGCTGGTTGCTAGGCGACAACTTCCCCTCCTGTCAAGAATGTAAGGGGAGGAACTGACATCTTCTGCCGAGCATGCTCTAAGATGATGAAGAAATTCATCCCTACTCACATGGAGTGTAACTTGCATAAGGGGATGAAGCAAGGCCGTGCTGTGCAGACTGCACAGCAACAACTGACGGGAGGAGAAATAATAGTCACTGTGTTTCCAGATGAGTGTACATTCCCCATTACTGGACATTTGATTAAACAAACAATTTAAAGGAAATCTGCACCACTATCAGGGAATGGATGTCAAGTGCCTACCGGCAACAAAATGTTGCAATATGCCAGAGAGGCGTATCTGAGTTTGTTTAGAATGGAAGTCTTAATAAAATAAAATAAATAAATTTAATTTTTAAATTATCGTATTTTAGCATGTATAGGCCGCATGCATCCGCACCAGAAGATTTTGATGAAAACATAGGGATAATTAATATTTCAAGTATAGGCCGCACTGAATTTTTCTATTCCTGTAAATATTGTTAAGTCAAAATTCCATACAAACATAATAAATTCTGACTTAATTTCTCAACATTTGTGACAGAAAATTTGTGTTATGTTGCAATGTTTACGAATATACATTGTGCGATTACTATTCCACAGATGGTAATGTAACTTGAGAAAGCAAAACCACAGCAACATGTTACACAAAACGATGTCATCACTGTGCATTTGTAGAACCACGGCGGGCATGCAAACTACGTAAGTTATCTCTCTCTTGTACAGTAGAGAAATTATTTTCTCACACACAACATCTCTGGGCGAGCTACATCATGTTAATATTTTACACGTGCCGAGTGAAGGTTATTTTGTTTATTATCGTGAGTGAACAAATAACAGCACAAGTGTTTTTTTAATATATTCTTTTCCGTCCCTTCCTTCCTGTCTTTAAGAATGAAAATGTTAAAATGTACTGCATGTTGACAAATTTCTAAACATGTTTAAAGGGAAAAAATTAAAAAAATGTTTTGTTGCGAATATCTTGTACATAAGCCGCACCACACTTGTTGTAGTCATTATTTTTGGGAAAATGTGCGGCGTATACATGCCAAAATACTTATAATGCTTTAATTATTCATACAGCTATTATTCACAACGTTAAACTATCTATCTCCACTATTACTATTGTTATTCTCAGCGAGTGCAATATTTGTCTAACGCAATTTCAATTCAAATCCTATCACTGTCTTTATAAAGGTTTTAGTCAATTCGCACTCATTATTTACACATATTCAATCCGTCTGTTGCCATCATCCAGTTCAGCAGTCCCACCCATCAGTCCCTCTCTCCACTTTACTGAGGCTCGTAGTCTGCGGACCTCACTCCTGCAAGACTGTGGCCGCCATTTGTTGCTTTGCTGGCCCGTCACCTCCTCTTCGCACACTTGGTGCTTAAGGTTGTACAACCCTCACAGCGGTTCCCAAACTTTAGTTTATCACTCCTCCCTTCTGCAAAAAAGAACGTACCCCCCCCCCCCCCCCATCTCTCCATGCCACAACTTCATTATTATAAGAATAAAACAAAATAGAATGAAAGTCTCAAATGTTTTATTTAATCATTAAATATTAATACTTATTGAACACAAATGGTGGTGAACAAATCAATCAGTGAGACAGATGAGCTTCAATATTTTTAACAAGATTCCCAATTCTTGGTTGAGTAGAAGAAATTGCACAATGTAAATCACTGGCAATATCGAGTTTGCTTCCATACTTCTATTTTATTGCTACTACTGCTGAAAATGCCCTTTAACACAAATAGGTGCTTGGAAAAGGTAAATACAATTGCAGCGCTTGCTCTGCTATGTCGGGATAAACTTTGAAGTACTTGACCCAAAACAATGGTTGTCAATCTTCTCAAAATCGTATTTCGCAGCGGAATCATTTTTTATCTCCAACGCCTGCTCTTGAACGGTTTCTGGCAGCAAGTCTACATCAACATGGACAGGATCTGTCACTAATCTATAAATGCTATTATCGCACGAGTTAGGAAAGCAACGCCTGAACTTGTCATTCAATGGTTTAATTTTTTTATCTTAGTGACAGTATCCTCAAAAACCTCTTTACAGTCCGATTAAAAAAGTTTCAATTCCATTTACTAACTGTACAAATGAACAGCTCAGTTCTTGCGCCCCCCTTAGCATGTTGTCACGCCTCCCTTGGGAGGTGCGCCTCCCACTTTGAAAAATCAATGCTCTAGACTGTCAACTCTGAGATCCGTCGCAGCCTTAGTCTTGCATAGAGAGGCTAGGGTGATGAGTAACTGGAACATTCTAGCAACAAGAACCCCAGAAATTCAATCTGCAAGGATGGGAGAGCACGTGTACCGATAAGATTATCACAAGAGTAGTGGTACATGTGGAGGCGCACCTTTTTAAATCTCGACGCACTCCACAGTTTACTAGCGTGACATGCACCCACTCCTTTGCTCACTCGAGCAGGATGGAGCAAGGCAGCAAGCATGTAATAATAATTAACATTGCTTAAATTGCAAATAGGCATTAATATTTTTTTTGTCAAGTTGATTTACATAGTAAGTTGCACCTAAAATTTTAAAGAGAATTTTTAGTATAAAATATGCAACCATTATGAATTAAATTAAGTTGAGATGTGCAAATTTTCGAAAATATTAATAGTTGTGAATAGTAACTTACAAATAATTCTCACTTAAAATTTAGAATATTGTATACAAAAATTGGGAATAATTTACATTCCCGTTCCAAGTGGTTTTATGCTTGAAGTATTTATGCCTACTCATTTTAAGTAATTCGTTTAAACTTTATTCTGTAGTTGTTAGATGTGGACCGTTCCTGATCATGATAACAGTATTTTTAATGAAATTGTTGCAATTTGATGCGCTGGCAAATCAATTATCATTATATCCTAGCAAGGTTGTTTAAATTGGTACTGAATAATTTGTAACATGACAGAAATCAGAATTATTAAGGAAAACCATTACTAACACATTTATTTTCACTGTAGAATTTCTGAAAATATGATTTATTCACATTACATTTACATTACAATTTTGCCATCATAGGTCCAGCACTGCTTGCACCGAGTATTTCTTTAGCGTCTCTCAGCAGTCGTTGCCGCACAACAGTGAGAGATTCACATACAAGATTGTGTGTATTTCCCAATTCCCACTTTGTGCAAAACACTTACTGCCAATGTTGGCATTTCACGAACTTCACTATTATTGATTGTGTTCCCTTACGCACTACGTCTGCTGCCAACCACTCCAGTTTCCCAACAGAGTGAGTGTGATCTATGTCAGTATTCTTTATGTCGATATTTAGCTTATTGTATTTTCATCTAAAACTTCCTTTACTCCATGCGTGAGTAGGCAGTTCCTTGGCTTTACTGCTCCAGTTCGTCAATTTGTTCACCTTGCATACTGACAGTTTCCGTAACACATTGTATCTATTTCCTTTTTAAAACTGCTGAAGAATTTTCCTTAAAGTGAACAGGGGATCTTTATTTTTTGTCTTTTAATAGCTTGTTATATTAAATAGAATGAGTAATTTAAGAACAGGCCATTTCTTGCCTGAGAATAAAAACACTAGCTTTGGACATACATAGTCTAATTTGTGGCTTATGGTGATTGTCATTACTTCATGTTAATACAAGTCTGAACGTGTATGTCTTTCGCTCAAGATGATGTCATTTTGCATGGGTATTGACCAGTTTTGTTGCAGCATTTACTATCCCATTTTAAATAAAAATTTGTCACGAATCACTAGGGCCTCGAAATTTTCGCAAACTGCAAAATCATGCAAAATATTGACAAATTATCTTTATTCGCAAAATTCCGTAGTAATTCCAGTGTTCGCAAAACATCGACGAAATTCCTTGTTTAATTGTATCTAAAAACCACAGTGTGAGTTTATTTTACCAAGAATACTCTTACAAACATTAAGTCTTACAATTTTCCATTTGTTATAAAGCATTATCTCTCATTTACTTAACATATGTGCAGATAACAAATCTATTTGGATGGTGACTATGTTGCTTACTATTTTTAAAAAAAGTAATTAAATTTTCCACCACAAGAACGATTCATAAATCAATTGGTAGCCAGATTGAAACATTATTGTTGCATGTATGATTTGATACATACAAAGTCAAATTGCTACAGCACTTGTTCATGGGCAGAATTACGGCTACGTGTATTTTATTAATACAAACAAACATTTGTAACCAAAACTGTTGGTAATATGATGAAAGTAAATAGTACATATTGATGCATGATGCATTTCTGCGCATTTGCAGTGCGTACTTTACTCGCAGACTTCACCCCATCTTTGAGCGCAGCGCTCATACAGGGGCAGGTTATTACCCATAACACTGCTTCGGGACACATACCTACAGGGTATGTTGCGGACGTCAAGAGAGACTACAGACACGTGGTCCCAGATTGTACTGTTTGCCCAGAAACTCCAAGATGCGATCACACCAGCGCGCAATACCAGACGTAGAATTGTACTCTTGGCTGAGACACCCCTCCAGAGAATGCCAAGCTAGTTCCACAGCTCACCACTGGAGGGCAGCTCCCAGTCTACTATAGCTCCTCCAACCTCCAAGCACCTCTAACGCAGGTAATAAGAAAGGACGCCTCCTGCAGAGGAGATAAGAAATTAATAGCGCCATCTCAGCAGCAGAAGTTCCAGCTCCTGAAGGTGGGGCTAGCTTCCCCCGCACCCAGCAGCCGCCAAGCTCCTCATCATTATCAGTATAAAAGGGCTAGCTCTCCTTAGCTCTTGAATCTCTGCTCAACTACCGCTCGCTAGGGTCAGAGGCAGCCAACGGGGTGAGTGACCACTGGGGCATCTGGAGATCCCACTGCTCGCAAGGTTCGCGGGATCTCAACCCAACCAAAGACACCAACGGACCAGAAGTTCCACACTTTCAGCAGCCGCTGACCCGTCTCTGCAGCCACCGCAGATCCAGAGCTTCTGGGAGACTCCACCATACCAGAGGTCTGAATACGTCATTCCTCACCTCCCACCCTCACCTCCTGGTAACCGCCAGTAACCCTCTTGGTAGCAGGTAATTTTGACATCCCTTCTGAACCTCTTCAGTCCACCGGAGGGTGGGGCTACGTCAACTACCCTTCTGGTAGTTGCCTTTCTCTAGGTTCCGTAAGAACAATCCTGGTAATTAGGCACTGTCAAACGTATTAACTATTAGATTTATTTTATTTTTGCCAGTTTAATTTGTCCACATAATACACCTAGCTCTTGCCCAGGTAGCCTTCACCTGGATTTTAAGGTTAGGATTAACTTCCGTATCTTATGTTAAAGTTGTAGTAGTTAGTGTGGCACCACGCTGTTTTCTCAATAGTCCCAATATAATCCGTATTTTAAATGTACTTCTTGTGAGTGTAATTTCTTTTGTAACCCTTTAACTTATTAATAAATGTAATTACGCCTTTGAGGAAAAGCTGACAGATGCGTAAACCACCAAGGTAGATAGACACACCATTAAGCGGCAATCCGAGGTCTGCCAACAAGTAGACCTTCGGCTGCACCCAAATTCACCTATGTACTTCTCCACTAGGAGAATTGACCAGACCAAGTATTACATACTCCGCCACTGCTGCTCATGTTGTGTTGCCGGATTAAGACTGGAACAACGTTTGCATGATCGACCTTCTGTGGATACCACACCCGGCTTTGTCAACAGTGTTGCCCACTGCTGTGTCCACCACTCGAAAGGGCCGGATGAAAGGAACACAGATTGCCTCACGTCACAAGTCTGGGTACACGGAAGTACATGTTAACGACCTCCAGCTCCAGTTTCGCTTCTATAGGTTGTTTTCATGGGTTGTTAAATGCAGTACCAATACAAAGGCGGCATACGGAGAAAATTTAAGAAGACCTCGCAAGCTCTTGAAAGGGAGGAAGTTAACTGAACCCCTTCAGGGACAACTTCTCCAAGGCCTTTGTTTCCACCGTTAATCAAAGGCCATTTTGCGTGAGGAAAATATACTCCTAGGCCTGTACTGGCCCTGGTTAAGGGCCCCCTACAAGAGTTTCTTTTGCCTATTGTCCACGACGACCAGGGGAGTGTCACCCCTACATGTCTCACAGAATCAGCACCTGGTGAGCCGCTCGCTAGCAACGTGAATCCAGCACCGAGGAGGAGCACCTATCTTCCCATCAAGGCTAAGGTACTGTGTGTAACGAGGCATAGGGTTGTGATAATGATCCCTGGCTTTGTGCCCACCAGACAGCCTACAAGGCCGACAGTATATACTGGTCAGGCACCTAAGAAACCTAAGGTCCTGGTCTAGTTTCCAGATGTACCAAGGCTTCTTATGCCAAAATATGTTCATCCACATTTCAAATAGCCTTTACTGTCTTCCTAGTTGTTGGTCAAAGCCTACTTCTTGTGAACCCAACGTGTGGACCATAATCTCTAGCTGGAAATCTCATGCACGGGCATGCGTCAAGTGTGGGGTTATGGGTAAAGGGTTTGGTGGCGTACAACATGGAGTATTACTGCTTCGTAGGCTTCACGTGACAATATATGTAACACATATGAATATTTTTTTGTTGAATGTAACAGTATGCACTAAACATTCATACTGTATTTGTAAACACTGCCGACAAAAGGTTAAGGTTCTGGACGACTAGCAAATACAACATTTGCAAATATTGAGCGAGGGTTGTGATAGTAGGCTGCTTACATAGCAAAACCGGCTAAGAATGCCAAAAATTGTTACTGTTTAGATTGTGCCCGGGAGTTAGAAATTGACGTTTTTTTTTTGTTTTTAAACTGACCAGAATGGAAAGCTGCATTGTACACATTGAGTGGGCAGGAAAAGACATGTGCTTAAAGACTGCCATACCATATGCACAATGATTTATACTACGCCCAGAACTTCATGGCCACTGAAGGCTAGGCGAATTGACTTGCTCTTCCCACTAGCTGGTGCCAGTAGCCTATCACGATTGTACGCTGTTGCCTAGTTTGCTGTGTTACAATGGCTGCAGTGAGTCGAGCAACATGCTTCTTAGATGCGCTCATAAAATCGTGACATATTTCCTTAAAATTAAGTCACTTTTTGCAATTGGCTCAATTTGCTGAGTAAGTTCGTGTTTTACCTTTAATAAGGTGTGTGCATGACAGTTGGCATAAGCTCATGACTAGTCTTCGTTCTTCCCATGACTGGGAACCATATTTCGTAGGTATATCTAAATGTGTGTACCTTGCTTTGAAAGCAGGTGTTAATGAAGTCTGAATCATGCTTAGTTGACACAAGATAATATGTAGCACAGTTGCCTCATTTCACACAGTGTTGCTGTCCACCCTGTTCAATTTCAATATCTTCAATTCTGCAACTGCCTTTGAACGTTTCTCATCATATTTTCAGTTACTTGCATGTAAAGTTTTCACTCAAATTATGGCACTTGTGTTATCACCAGTAGTTGCAAATGGAAAGTAGTTCTCGTACAATGTTGGCCTACAATCATTAGTGTGCATTCATTTTTAAACTAAATTATGAAACTAAGAATTTCATGAAAGTACAACCCGATACTTCCTGCCGATACAACTGATATCCGATACCGATATTATGGACATATGAGTAACAGATTGAAAGACTTTTACTAGCTTTAAAAATATTTTGAGAATCTGTTGGGAATCTGATGAAAATCTGTGTTAAAGTCAGTGTCACACAATATACTATTAGTTGTTTAAAACCTTAGGAAAATTAATTTCACATCAATTCTTCAAAATCAGAGATTAAAAGCAGCACTCAAAATATACTTTAGTAATTTATTTTTAAATTTAGGTCATGGCAATTTCAGCAATTTATGTTTTAAACAAATAAATAAACAAATATTAAATCCACAAGGTAGTGTATCACAATTATCAGCATCATTCAACTTTATTCATATTCAGAAAACTAAACATTATTAATATATTTAGTTTTTAAATTCAGCACTTCCTTATTTTGCTGAGAGTAAAATTGAAGCACTGCCAGTTCAGGGGTTATGAATGTCGGAATCTTTGCTTTTAAAAGATTTGAAATACTGATATGACAAGGGGAGCAGTTGTGGGACCCCTGCAAAGCTGGTAATTCAGTGACCTGCATACAAGCTGTAGATGGTTATCTCCTAAAGTGCCTGTCACAAAGGTGAGCCTCAGTGGAGTGGGAGCAGCATTTTTCTCTCTCTTCCTCACTCTTTCTTCTTCCTGTGCAGCAGAGAGGCATGTCATTTCCTTCCTTTGCCGCCCTGGAGTGACTATCTGTCAGTCTAGTGCTTGGAATAACAATGGTAACTGCTGACTAAAAACAGCAGCAGTTGAGCCCCTCTTACTCCAACATTGCCACCCTATCATCCACTGGTTTAGCGGAAAAGGAAAATATGGGGTCTCAGTATCAAATATGGGGTCTCAGTATTGGCTAAAAATAAAATTGGTTGGGGCGGGCCAATATTACTAATATTGGTGTATTTTTGACATTGGGTATCAGCTCAGCACTAAAACGAACTTATTTTATGTACCATAAAAATGGGGCCCTGTGAATTACCCTATGGCTGACTGATTTTGAGACTGGTGTAGACATGCTTTGCATAATTGGTTCGAAATAAATAATTCACAGGTAGTTTAGTTATGAAATATAATTGAAGACAGGTTTACATGGAGAACCAGTTGTGCGTGGTGCAAGCTCAGTAGAATTGTTGAATACGTATTATCCAAATTGCACCAAATTGTACTCAAGAGTTGTGGCATTGGTGTCAGTATAAAATTATCGAAAATTATTTTGTAAATAAAGCTTGATGCATGATGTATTTGTACTTATAATTAAAATGATTTCTACTCATCAGTGAAAACAAACTGGGAGCACTTTCAACGGAGTTTGAGGCGCAGCCACCAGCAACGAGACGTCAGAAATTTTTTTTATCTACTCAAGACAAAGGATGGACGCTCCATGCCAGATATATTATTCACCGGCCGAGCCACCGAAGCCATGCAGCGTGATCAACTGAGTACAGCAACGTGTCGCTATATGCCACTACCACTACCTTTGCAGAGGCATGAGTCTGGATCCAGCACCCACCACTGACTTCACTCACTGAGGATCTCTGTCACATCCGTCGCAGCTACTACCCCTTCTCCAGGGCAACCCCTTATGGCAGGTGAGCAAGGGGCACACCAACGAGGAGTATAAATAGAGAGCCCCACCAAGGCTCGTGACCAGTCTTCAAGCAATTGACGTCTGTCCTGTTCCTGTACTGCACTTCTGGTGCATGGGAACCATCAGTTGTCCTAACTTGGTCTTCATTGCGCACTAGTGGTGCTGAAGACATATCCGTTCCTCAAGACTTCACTGCACCTTCAGGGGCAGAAGAGCCTTCTCTTCACCAATCTTGTGCTGCATATTACACCAAGACACGTACCGGTCCCTTTTGGACAGCAACTGTAGTGTAGCTTAAAGTCAGAGTGGTTTTGATAGCCACTTTACTGCTTACCCTGTTAGTCTAGGAACATGTAACCTTCACCTGTGTTCACGTAGGGTGTTTAACTTCCGTAAACTCATGTGGATAGGAGGTAGCACTTCACAATCACTGTGTATTTCCGTTAAAAGAAATAAACACTGTTTTACCAACTTACGAATATCGCTCCCGTAATCATAGTACCTCTCCTTGTAAACATCAGGCCTGTGTGAGGGACAGCAGGATACCAGAATTTTATTCTCTCCATTCAGACACTTAACACCAAACAACACCACGATCTTGGAAGGCCACCCATTTACTGCACTAGTGTGGTGAACGGTACAGCCACGACATTAGGATAGCGCTTCCTTGGGGATTGGACTGCAAGTCTTAGGTTCGCTCTTCTCACCTTCACCAGCAGTGCCGAGTGGAATATTTATCCAGGTCTGGGAAGACCAACCCTATCAGGACCTCACCCTGTGTTGGGACTGTCACCAGTGCTACGCTGCTCAATCAACCCCACACCCGCTGGTGCTGAAATTGGAGGGCGAGACACGGCATGGCTGTCCACCACATTCTGCTCACTCATTACACGCCTTCACGTCAACTGCAAAATATGCTAATTACACTAATTATCCTAGTGGTGGTGATCATAAGAGGGCGAAACAAGTAAAGGTTGCCTCTAATTATCCACAGGAGATTTACTGCCTCCCAGCTGGGTTCACATGTTTCGGTCTACGAGAACAGTCAGCCTAACTTCACAAGCTCGTAGTACCAGTTCTGCCAGTCTATGCACCAGCCACGTTTGAACCATGGACCAGAATCGCTGAGGGTTACCACCCAATTGTGCAAACCTACCTCAGTAGCCAGGACATCGGCGTAGGTCTCGTCACCCTCCAGACACTGGCAACACCACGAGACCCAAGAATCTCATCAGCTACTGAAACCCGCACAACCAGGCTGACTAGCACACCCACTTGCTGGAAACCGACTCGTTCAGTATCATACACTGTCCGAGCTCCTGATCCTCGCAGAGACCAGGAACAACTGTCGTTCGGGTGCATCTAGCCTAGCGCCCAGCAAAGTCAATTTGGCCCCGTGACGTGACAACTGTCGAAGTCCATCGTGCATCAAATAAGGGTTTTTCTGTGTGCCCAATGTGGGGCTATACACCTTAATTTGAAAGATCAATTAAGCAGAACCAGGCCAGTAAGACCCAGAGACAGACTAACTAGCCAGGGAACCAAGCAACCATAAGAACAGACTTAGGGGAGTCTGGAAACACCCCATGGCGCTCAACAAACTTCAACAGTGTCAAATACAGATGCTGATATAACCGAGTAAGCCAAAATCACAATGACCACAACCAGTGCTGAAAGTTTCGCAAGGCCAAATTGCCTTGGCAAAGGGATACACCACATTGAATGTGTGCACTGCCAGCTGCAGTTTCATTATGTCTACCTGGGTTGGGCAGACATAGTACGCCATACAGATGGATTAGAGTTTTGCTGTGAAGAATGCCGGACCCAACAAATGGCACATAGTAGCTGGGTATCTTGCCCAGGACATGGGACCCATACCGCCCGTTGTATTATATGCGCCAATACTATCCACCACAGCTGCATTGGCTGGCCCGATGAACGGGTAACCCAACCTGGCATGGTTTACAGGTGTGAGGTATGTCGGCGCGCCACAGAATACTGCCCATGGAACCCAGGATGGGCCACCCGAACCTGTACTGTACATACAAAAGGGGAACCTCAAATTCCTGACTTTTCAGATTACCCCATGAGGAACCGCTCATATTTCTCGCTGAGTGCGAGGAACAACTCTGTGAACAAGAAATCTTGCCTATGCAATGGGTAAGCCAAACTCAGAGCCTGTTCAAAGGCAAGGAGCTAGATTGGTAGAACCGGTCCGGGGAATTTATAACTGACTGCATTCAGTTAAGTAACCGGCTTACCACTAAATTCACCGGAGAGGAGGCATTAGCGAACATCACCACTGAGTTCTACGGCAAAATGCAAAACCCTAGCGAAGAAGCCGAGCTGTTTATACGACAAAAAGTGCAGATGTTCCATCGAATTTGCGAAGAGGAAAATTAAGAAAGCTGCAAGCGACATGTAACGCAAATGCTATTGCCGCAATTAAGGAACCTCCTCATGATACCCAAGCTACTCACAGTGGAAGAATTAGTGGAGAGGGCCAGAGAATTCGAGCAGAATTTTCACGCTCAGGCATGCCTAGAACGACCAGAAATCAGCAAACCAGTGGAACCTGAAAAGCCACAATAAAGGAAAGGAAAAACGCCACCTCCTGCACCCGCCCCTTCAAAACCTTTTGAAATGCTGGTATTCCCCAGAATATCACTTCCACAAAGATTTTCCAAAGCTTCAAGTTCCACGTAACCGCACGGAGAAAGGGGTGCAACTGGTGGGCTGTGAACCAATTCCCCCTGCAAGCAACCAACAGGGATCCTCCCCAGGGTGATGTGACGTCACATTAAGATGAGGCTGGATCGTAAATAATTTTAATACCTTTACACGTCACATGTCAAAGTGTTTTCAAGACAATGGCAGTTATGTGTGGGAAAACCTAGGGATGGCAGACATAGACTTCCTTCAAGTTTTCGACCTTATAATCAAAATTTTCATGGTTCCCCGGAAAGGGATTTTTACTTTGAGATTGCCATTATTCTTGGGTTGTAAAGTCAAGAGTTTACTGTATATTGCTAGCACCCCCTAATTAACTACTTTTTTATTATTTCCCGTCATAGTGATGTCAAAACAAGCCTGGAGTCTACAGCTTAACTTTTTAGTGAGGATGCATAATAAAATAGAAATGACTTTCCCATTCATTAAGTACAGTGGCTTGAAATTTTACTGTCTTGCAATTGCATTATAATTTTAGAAGCATCATCATTGAAGTATTACTGCAGTTAGTGTTTTCTTGTGCTTTGTGATTATCATTAAAAAAGGGCTCATCTTAGAGCACAGATTTTCTAATGAGAAATTTGGCAACGTATTTTGGCTTCAGATGCAAATGGTAACTATCACCATTTCCGTGGTCATGTCAACATAAGTGCGTGTGTGTGCATGTGTGTGTACATGTACATGCATTTGTGTGCATGCATGGTTGTGCACATGTGCATGCATGTGGGTGCATGTATGTATGCATGTGTGCACATGCATTCATGTGCATGTGGGTGTGTACATGAATGTGTGCAGACATGTGCATGTGTGGGCTTGTGCGCATATGTGTGAATGAGTGTGTGCATGCACGTGTGTGTGCATATGTGTGTGCATGCATGTATTGGTGTGGGCATGGGTGCATGTTCATGTGTGTGTGTGTGTGAAAAACTTACTATGTAATGAAGTCTGAGGAGAGAAAATTTAATGATAATATTTACATCACATGAAAGTACTTAATCAGTATAAATTTAATTAGGTACTTGTCTTGATGCAAACATGTGTAGTAAATACAATTATATGTTGTACAGGAAAAATTGAAGAAAGTTGCAGAGCAGGCATCATTTTGGAAGGAAAAGTACAACCGAGTCGACTGCCAGAGGAAATTGCAATGTGCAGGTTTCTTTACTGACATAAAGATGATGCGAACTCGGTTGAAAATGTTAGAGGACAAGACCAGGACAAAGTGAATTGTAAAGGTGTGTGGACTGAACTGTTTGTAGTCCCTTACCTATTGAAAATATCAATTATAAACCAAGTGATTGTAAGTGGGCCGGTTGGAACAGCAGCTAACAGTGTTTGCCTCCCACCAAAGCAAGCTGGGCTCAATCCGCAGTATAGATTTCCATTTGTGGCAATTGTGCAGGTTGATGTTTTTTTTTTTTTTTTTTTTTACAATCTCTTGTTTCCCCCCACTCGTAGTTTCTGGCTCTGCACCATACCCACCTCATTTCACTTTCATTGGCTCCCAGGATGCCGTTAATGGCCACTCATACCTATCCACTCCAAGTGATTGTATGGTTTTTAAATTTTAACTCATCTGTTTTATCACTCATTCTATTACCAGCAGTGCTGTCACACATTAAGAATTTGAATTGCAATCAACTTTCAAAACTAGATACAATATTTCACAGTTTCCTGGAAAAGATTAGTTATTTGTATTTAGACTCATTCTGACCCACCCCGAGCCCCTATTTGCAAAAATTGCATTAAAAATTTTACTTGGGCTTTTTTTGCACAGTTATAGCTGTAAATTACGCGTAATAGTAGTTAAATACAGTCAAATGGTTCCTGTGAAATGACTGTTAATCCGCTTGCTTGTAAGATCAAATTTGACTTTTTTTGATTGACTTTGACCCTAAAAACTTCAAAATTGCATCCATGTTTAAGAATTTCTAGAGGGGAAATAACATGTTGTTTTAATAAAATAAATATTTTGATACCTTCCAAAAAAAGTTGTACCTTATATGGACATATAGGTTCTCCCCCTGACACAAAAAACAATGCCTAAACACAGCACACCAAGCAAATTTCAGCGAACGTGAACTACATTTTTTCTCTGGCCTCTTGCAGGAAAATTGTTTGATTTATTATTTAAATGTTAACTTGTTTTCAGTCACAGTTCCATTACCTGATCCTTTACTGGCTTTATACACAGCTGACATAAGGGTGGTGAAAGGTAAATGTGTCAATGCCATTGCGATTAGCGTGGCTCCCTTCAGTGTCACTCTGAACATGCCATGTGCAAGTACAATGGAACCAACTGACCTTGCCAAGATGAATGTTGAGGCCTCCAGCAGCAGAGGTGCACGCACACCATCTCAGCTCAACTGATACTGCTGTTCTGCCTTTCCTCACATAGCTCTAGCTTTCCGTTCTCTGCACACACACACACACACACACACACACACATGCAGAGGACCTGTGCCTAGCGACCACCACAGAGCGGAGCACAAACGGCTTGCTTTGTAAATGCTCTTCTAGCTGGTGTTTTCCAAATATTTTATTAACACTTACTAATAATTTTTATTTGCTTTCATTGAGTATAGTTGATTGTAGGTGTCTTTTTAGTGCGTCGTCTTCAATAATATGTAATACCGGCATGTGTCAACACTTCGTATAATAGCTTCATACGCCATTTTTGGTAACTTTCTTGAAGCACCACAAACATATTTAAGTTCCCAGTTGATTGGCTTCAAAAACATGAATGATTCTGCAAATATATTATTTCGTACAGTAGCAGACAAAAACATTTTAGTGAAGTAATCGTTGCAAATATTATCCTATAACAATATGTCGTGTTCAGGAATTGCAGTAAAGATTACAAACAGTAAGTTTGTGTGTTTTGTAAATAATGTATTTCAAAACAGTTTGATGCGTGATGGCTCGGGAACAGTCTGAAGCTACGTGACGGTTGTAACGAGTTTTTAGAGAGCAGGTCAGTCTTAGTTGGGGTTAATGGTAGCTGTTCAGATTCACTTAACGGCTGGGTCCCAACCAGTATATAAGATGGGTCGAGTCGCTTGGCGACTGTGCACGAAAACAAGTACTGGTTGCGCAACATGTCTGGCGTTGTGACTTGCGGCCACTGCATTACTTGTACCGGAGCTGGTGCGGCTGGACTGTTGCCCAGGTCGAGCAGGGAGCAGGTGGGTAACGGCTACTGGCGGTGGTGGTGGTGGAGGAACTGTGTGGTCCAAAGATGCTGTGGTGGCTGGACCTGCTGTAGAATGCACTGACCGGGTTGGAACTGCGGTTCCCCTTAGAGCCAGAGGCAAATTATGCCAAGTGGGACCACCTCCCCTCAGCGGATGGTATCTACCATGGGATACTGTGTCCCAGGCATCTTCTTGGTGCTGAAAAGAGAGGGGGAGGGAACTGCGAGGTGAGACCTCATCAGCTGGCAGGCAGCGTTAGCTCGGACCCATGGGTTATCGTGATGGAATGCCTTATCGGTTTGAGTGGCCGTGGCCATTCTCTCCTGCAAATATATTCCATCTCTTTTGGTGTAATGCATGTAGGGGGTATACTACCGGCCTCACAAGAGGAGAGCAGGCGACGAACGGTCCCTGGCTAAGTGTGTTCTGTCACAGCCACAGCCGAGCTGACGTGGAGCTGTACCCTTACCCCAACCGAGTGGTCCATGAACAACTGTAGGTGGCCAGGCCTCCAGAACCAGTCAGATACCTCCTCTGGCAACACAACGGTGCGGCGGACGAAGTACAAACTATCCTGGTTATCTAATCTCCCTGTGGGTTTTATTTGTAGTGGTTGTGGCTAGGGATGGGTCGATACTACATTTTCTCAATTCTCAATACCAGTTTTGTTATCAAAACATTCTCACGATACTCAATACCAATACTTTTCTTGATACCAAATTAAAATTGCCGTGAACACAAAACAACTTGGCCAAGATAATTACTCATTTTACTAGTGTCATTGACACCCACTGAAAGTATATGAAAACCCACATTACATTGGAAACAAATGGTGGACGGCCTGTATCAGTTTGCATGAAACATTTTGGTGCAGCATATAATTGTGGTATGTATTGGGTCTACAATAATTACTTATGTTGCTCCCTCGCGCCTATCGGTGCTTGCTTGTAACTCTTGACCGGTTTTTATTGTACCTCAGTTATGTACAATAAAAGAAAATGTTGTCAAAATTCATAATTTTGGTATGTATGGGTTGCCAAACAACACCTCAAAGTGCTCGTAGCTCTTTGAATATTATACTGTGAATAAAATATGATGCAGTATATTATGGTACACTTGTACATTAAAAATTTTATAACTTGCAAACAGTTTGTCTGTTCTCCACCCGCAAAGGCTTTTTGGGATGCTTGCGGGAAGCTTTAGAATGCTCGCTGCCATCAGAGATAATTGTGGTACACATTTAAAAGTTGTTGTTAATATCTTGCGAACCTTTGGATCTACGTAAAATTATATGAGTTCGTTGGGATGCCCATAGTATGCAAATTAAATCATGGTATGCTTTTCAAAAGTATCGTACACATTCTGAAAGTTATGGTATGCTCGTACCATAGTTATGACATGCTCGTACCATAGTTATGACATGAGAAAATGCAGTTTAAATGCAGTTATGGTACACTTTTCAAAAGTATCGTACACATTTTGAAAGTTAGGGTATGCTCGTACTATAATAATGGCATGACAAAATGGGAGTTAAAATTCAATACTTATGGATATTCTCATGCAATATTCAATACTGTGAAGTATCGAGGGTATCAAGGTATCACAGTATCGAGGATCCCATCCCTAGTTGTGGCTCTGCCTTTCGGTACACCTGGGTGCACTGAACAGGTGTCAGTTGAGCGTGTGTGTTTATACAACACGAGTCCCTGAGGAGGAGCCCGTAGTCCTACACTAGGTTGCTAAAACAGTTTGTAAGACCTGGGGTGCTATTCCCAGATGGCTAACCACGCGTTGTCGTGACTCACTCCTACAGACTACTTGCCTCCGGACAAAATCCACATTCTCAAGCGTCTAAAACAACCCACTGTTTTTATCACGCCTCCCGCCTACCTGTCGTGGCCTCCTTGGTGGCCGACAAGGCTTGTCTGTTCACGCCTCATGTTGAAAGCTAGGAGGTTGCTGGCTCCGGTGCTACACCATCCATATTGTGTTTCAAATGAATGTTGAATATTTCTAAAGAAATTCTGAATACATTGTTATCTTTACTTCTGTATTTAATTTTGTGGTTTTATATGTTAACTACCTTTTAAAACATTCCCAAGGAATATATTCTTTATTTATAAAACATGGCAGCGAGACAAAACTGTTAGGTAATTGAGCACTTTTGAATTCAAACTTTGAGAAATGCCCACCTGCATATATTTTAATGAAAACACTGACTGGTGTAGTACAGTTAGTGACAATGGTGGTAAATTACTTATTTCAGTGTCTTTACGTTGAATTACAACTTTTACATATCACAATGTGCATCATGCTGTAAAACACGTAATGTAAATTAGATAACGTTCACATTTACTGCTGACTATTGTAAGTATACGCCTATACATTTACATTATATGCATATTTATTAATTCCATTTCCTATAAGCTACCCCAAGCTACTACCCCTCACAACCATAATTCATGGATTCATGTTATGCCATCCAATAACCTAGGTTGAGGCTTTCGAAAGAAAAGGATGCCCATTTATTGAAGATTTTTTCTTGTACACCTATCACAAATTTTCTATTTCTTCATAACCATTCATAACAGTTTATTTCTTTCAAATAAATGTTGAATTTTTCTATACATTGCTGTTGGTTGGTAATAAATAATAATAGTACAGTATTATATTTTCAATTAACAAGATATTTTTTTGATGATGCCACACTCCCTCATAATGAGGTCTGTCACCGTCTTTTCCAATCATTTGCGAAATGTCTAACCAATCAGCATTCAGCTTGTCTGTAGGAGTGTGTTCACTAAATAATTCAATTTCCGTGTTTGCAATCTAATTTCTCCTTGTTTTCGTTGCAAATTTTGTGCAAATAAGAGTGTACGGGAAAGTTACGTTTATGTGTTCCATTTTTTTAATCCTAACTTATATATGTTATACTTATAAATTATGGCATATGTACCACAACCACCACAAAAAATATCAACATTACATTATTAATTTAACTGTATGTCTTAATTACAAACATTATGAGAGCCGCTGTCTTTTCGTTATGGCTATGGTATAACATTAAAATAGATTTTTGTTCCTAACCTATTTACATTGTAGCTACCTGTCTGTTTGTTATTCTATTTACTTTCTACAGTTGAATGATGTTAATAGAAATAGATTTAATCTGATTTTTTTATAAAACAATTATGTATAGTGCTTATGGGAAGGAGGCCTAACCTCAGTCACATCAATGCTGAACGTGGGAGAGACAATACACAAGCGTAAGCTAGACATGGCCGTGTATATGCCCACCGAGTTTTCAGTTTTCACAAACAGTAAATCCAAACACGTGGTAAAACAAAGCTCTTCTGCCAGCTTGCACAGCGTGTCATGTGATCATAGAAAGGCACTTGGCATATCTGAATTTTGTTTGTCTTTGCCACGCGACCATCGGCTCTTTCTGATTGGCCAGTATTTGTAGCCTCGTCTGCGGGGTGCATGGAAATCAATAATTTTCAGGCGCGTTCTATTGGCTCACGCCTGTGGCTTTCGGTGACTGTCCGGGAATACGTTCAGACGGCCCACAGGCGTGAGCACCAGACAATGCTCACGCCTTCCGCCTACTCACTGTGCAAACCTGAGAATAGCGTACCTGGTCTCCTGCTCCACTCTGGAGGATGTGGTGTTTACTGGGGAGTACACAGTTACCTAAGGAAAGGAAAGTCAAAGTAAGAGAGAACGCGTGTTTTATTTCTGAGAGGAATAGACACGGTGGCCCTTACTATCTCCCAACTACCTTGAGCTGACCAGAAGTGTGAACTACGCAAATACCAGGTGAAGGAGGCCTGGTTCTAACTGGGTGTGGCAGATTCAACTAGGTAGCTGTTAACTTTCCCTATCTATCCTGTGCCATGTCCTGAAGGGACTTAGGGGGCCCACTTCCTTGAAGGGTTGATGGGGTTGTTGTTACCAGGGGTAAGCGCAAGGGGGGTTGTCGACTTCTTCAAGTTCTGCAGGGGGAGATCCTCTGGAAGGTCTGGAAGACGTTGGTGCTAACGCTGAAGAGTGTAGTAATCCCCCTTCCTCCCAACTTTTACAACTGGTTTAACTGCATTCCGATGGCTGAACTCAGTTATTATATGTAATAGTCATCACCATAGAAGGGAGTCTACTCATGGGGTACGTAGCTCAATAACTAATTGGTAAACTAGAATACCTTTAAACACAACACCTTTATTATAACATTAACTACATGTTTGTGGATAATATTATTAACACAAGGCTGAATGATACAAGCATTAATTCTTCAACAATGTACATGAAGTTACAATATATTCTCAATCGCAAACGTCTAAATGAAACTCCCTAACCTTGCCAGAGATATTAACGCTTAGAATGACTGGGTAGTGGAGACTCGAGAGATAGCGTTACGTCTAACTGCCATACGGATTTATGCTCACCATATAGGACATTTGTAGGATTGCCTAGAGCTCCTCTAGGGCTGGTTATAGTGATGCCTTCTTCTTCGGTGGTCAGTTCTGACAACTATCGCACTGACTGACTTCTTGCATGGCGGTGAGCGTCTAGGGGGGGGGGGGGGAATTGCGTACTGCGCTCCGTTTTTATGTCATCCAGCAGTTGGCTATGTGGAGCATGTTTAATAAACAGCTACCGCGCTCCTCAATCTATATCCCATCGTACCTTAAGAGGTTTGTGTGCGGCGTCTTGGTGGCTGCTACAAGAGCTTCTGAGTTGTCTGGAAAATGAAGAGCGGCCAGAGAGCTCCAGCACACAAGGTGGTGGAGTGAGCTGCCAGGGCTGTGTAGCGCAGGTGGCATTATCCCTTGGTGCGCTCTTGGAACTACTCGACCGCTTCAGGGGTGCTTGCAGCCGCTTGGCCGCTGGCTCACTCATCTTCTGACCGCTGGTGATGAACAGTATAATACTGACATATCTGTATTACTCCCTGCAACAAGGGACGTAACCTGTTGTAGGCGCTCTGGTAGATGTTATACTGGTTCGGACCCCGTCCAGTGCATCAGGGAAATTAAGCATATATATAACGAAGTCTTTGTTGCATGTGTCAGTCAAGCATCAGGCGCCAAATTATTAAAATCAGAATGTGAGGTTAACTTCACTTAAAAAAGTTTACCTATTGAGTGTGTTTATTACTTGCATACAAACGGGGAAATATCACATTTTGTCCTTTTTTTTTAAGTTAAAACTTTCCAAGTTAAAATCATTTTAATATGTTTTCCATACAAGCAAAATTTTCTACTGCTCCATCAAAACAATATGCAATTCAGAATGATAGCTTAATTGTCTCGTAAGAATAACTGCAAAGTAGTACCACCTCATTAAATATGTTAAACTAAATTTATCATTTTCTTCTCCAACCTGGAAACAAAGTGAACAGAGCCGCAACTATAAAATCCTACATTGAGTACTGGATTGAAGTTAGTTAACATCAGTCGTTAGTGTCTACCATGAAGTAAAACAAAAAAGAAAGGAGAGAAATATATATATAAATTGTAGTTATAGCATTTGTTAACTAACGTTTGTATTCTTCATTGGCAGAACAGTTGTGTCAGAAAGTTATGTGGCCATGCTAGTCATAATGAAAATAATACTTGTTTTTTGACTATAATGTTTGTTCATATGTAGAGTTTTGAGGCTCTCCTAGACCATAAATATCTGATTACTATGCCTCTTATCAGATGTTGGAACATAATCCTATTTACTTTCCCCTTCTGGCTATATCATGTGAATTTTCAGCTTCCGATTTTTGATGTACGAAAGAAGTTTAGCAGCACCTTTATGGTTATCGAAGCTAGGAGTATTAGTTCCAGAGTATCAAATTGTCAGAAGAGAGCATTAAAAAATATAACAACAAATTGTTATGTGATATTTATTTGTAATTCCGCACAAAGGTTCCGCCTCACCTGTGTTCCTAACAACCTTCGCACATGAAGAGAAAATACTGTATGAATTTGTAATTACGTATTCTATTTGTTCACAGCCATGTCAAAGAGAGACAGTCTTCATTCAGTCCAGTGTTTTTATTATTATATGGTTTCATAAAGGGAGGTCACTAGGCTAGGCAACTCTGGCACGTAATTTGAGTAACAGCAGGCTTGCATGGCTGAACATTGGTAACTTTGATAGAGAGCAGACGGTCATGTTAGTAAGTTATGTCAAATTTTAGATCTTTTCCTCTTAAAAGTTTTAAAGTACGTGGCTTATTAATTGCCATGAGTCTTAATAGCCGCGGGAGTAAAAAGCCACAAATTCTAAGAAGATGGCTGGTAGTGTTTCATCGTAACTTGAACAGGTCTCAAATGCCACAAGCTGAGTCCAGTTACAGGAATCACACATAAACTACAAATTATGCAGCTATGAAAACAGTATAAAATTTAACATTAATGGACATTGTTCCATTCCTCCTAATAGAGCTTTGTCATATTTTGGTTTTACTTTTAACATATTTACAAAATGCATACAATATCAAGTTCATTTACAGTTGTTTTCTTCTTATCTGAGAAGTGGATTCATCTATTTTCATCATGAAAGACATTACTTACACAATAGTCATGTGAAATTATTATGCTACCAGAAAATACGGAATGTCTTCTTTTTTTATGGCAGAACCATACCATACGACTTCACCCTACTTGTTTTCACGTTGTTTTATTGACTGATAGTCATTGAACAGTAAACATTGTTTGCATTTCTGTGTAGTAATGAACTCAGTGTTTACACAGTCAGATAACACAGACTAGAGTAAACGCACTAAATGAACCCAGTGAAAACCAAACTTCAATGCTTAATGGGTTCATAGAAATTTTGTTGATTAAGGGCATGTTTACACAGTGATAGTAGCTATCATGAACTGCCACGATACGTCCTATTTACACACACAATCAAGACATGTTGCGATAGTTTGGGGCCGCGGTGGCTGAGCTTTTAGCCCGCTCGCCTCTCACCAAGGCAAACTGGGTTCAACCCCTGGCCGAGTCACCAAATTTTCACATGTGGGAATCATGCCGAACAATGCTGTAGGTGGGCGAGTTTTTCCGGGGAATCCCCTGTTTTCCCCGCCCTTTCATTCCGGCGCTGCTCCATACTCTCTTCAATATCACCTCAATGACCCTTATGGGCGAGTCTCAGGACTTTGCTGTTAAGAGCCACTCAAATCTCTTCACTAACTCTGTGATAGTTAACCTCAAAAGGGACATGTCCAACAACACTTGTGTAAATACACTGACAGGACCTGTATTTATATCCTTATGTCGAGAGTTTGATGTTTATGTTGGGGTGGTTGAATTTTGTGACAAAATATTAATAACATGAAAACGTGTATTGTTCCAATGGTTTATTATATGACAATTCATATACTGTCATTGTCGTATCATACATATATCATAATATACGTCATGTCATACTGCCACATAGTGTAAAAACCACGGCAGATATTAACAGAATCAAAATAGTACTGTCAAAGTGAACACATGTACAAATTTGTGACATGCACTATCACGATAGGGATGCTACATGGTTTACAGTATGATAGTTACACAATAGTTGTATGTTGTCACAACAGTTACTATCAACTATCTAGCTCGAACTGATATTGCGATAGTGCTATTGCGATGGTTCAACAGTAACTCATGCAGTTTTCACCGTGATAGTAATGCAAGAGTACCTTTCATGGTAGGAACTATCGCTATTTAATATCGCCGTGTAAACGTGCCCTAAGTGCTTGTGTGCGTGGCATTTGAGCCCATTTCATAAGAATTTTACTTAGTTGTTTTGGAGATTCGTGGCATTTGAGACATAACCATACAGTAGTGCTGAAGAGAATAGCAATGGTTTAAAAACAGATGTTATTTTAAGGAGTGTGTATTCATTGGGTTGTAGTGTTGAGAGTTAACTATATGTTTTTTTCACCCAACCTCTGCCAGACTTTAGATCTTTAGATTGTTCCATAGTTGACATTGTTGTGTATTACTTCAGCTGCTAGTTTTTGAATTTTCATTGTGTGTGGATGTTACAGAGCCTGCGAGTCAGAACAAGAAATGTTATTGTTCTTTCTGCTGTTCTTCTGGGATGTATGTACCTGGTGCAGCAAAATGTGCGCTTCACAAATTTCTCAAGTGATGTAAACCTGATGCATGCACAAAGTTTTCTATTGGAGAGTAATTTTCACAAGTGGTGTACGATCATTGCAATAAACATAGACCACAAAGTTCGAACAGGCAAATTTTATTTATTGTAGTGATAGTAATTTGACATTGTTCAGTAGTCATTTTGTATTACATATATTTTTCTATTATTATTGTGCCTTTTTATCAATAGCATTTTCCAGTTGAGTGCATTGGGTGTATACTGGCTGTGCCCTGAAAACTAAAAAAGTGGAGTTGTCATGCAATTGCTGGAAACAAGTATTTTGTTTGTCGACCATATTCACGCTCAAACTGCCGCCATGACTCAGTGCACATTTTTACAAGCTTTTATTTAATTTGACTTAGGTGTCTGTCCGGATTTGTGTGTACTGTGTTTGTCCAGCGCTTACCATTTACCTTGTCTAACACTACGCGAAAACTGTGAGGAGGGTGGGAACGGGCATAAGGGGGATCGAAAGTGCCCCTTGCGAAAAGGGGCCAGTTAGTGTAGCCGACCCCCCCCCCCCCCCAATTTCCCTTGGTAAAAGGGGGGGGGGGGTGCCTGAAATTAAGGTTCATGTTTACGTAAAAACTGTTGAGGATGGTGAGAACGGGTCGGGGGGACAGATAGTCCTCCTTTGGGAAAGGGGCAAGTTAGGGTTGCCGACCCCACTTCCTCTTCCAATTTCTGGGTTGGGGGGGGAGGGAGATTTATACATAAAATTTAGGTTTGTTTTTACACGAAAATGGAGAGGAGGGTTGGAATGGGCCTAGGGGGTATCGATTTTGCCCGTTGGGGAAAGGGGGCGAATTAAGGTAGCTGACCCTCCTTTCCTCCACTTCAGGGGGGGGGATGTGCCCAAAATTAAGGTTCCTGTACATGAAAACGGTGATGAGGGTGTGAATGGGCCTAGTGGGGATCTATAGTCTCTTTTGGGGAAAGGAGCAAGTTAGGGGTAGTGGACCCCCACCCTCCTACTTCCGAGAGTGTGGGGTTTGTGTCCAAAATTAATGTTTGTGTTTATGCGAAAATGGTGAGGAGGGTGGGAATGTGCCTAGGGGGAAAGGGGCAAGTTGGGGTAGTGGACCCCCACCCCCCTACTTCCGAGGGTGTGGGATTTTTGTGCCCAACAATATTGTTATTGTTTAAGCGAAAACTGTGATAAGGGTGTTGTAGAGATAAGAAGTTTAGTTTAAGGAAAATGTGTATTAATTATTAAAGTAAGAAATTAAATTTTATTAGTTTTAGATGTTACAATAGCAAAGAAGAATGAACTTTTATAAAAATTGTTAAAATATTATGATGGTAATTAAAATTATCCATAGAGAAGTGACTTTTGAAAGATATATAACATGTAAATACATAAAAACTATGCAATCAGTGTGACAGAGAGATAGTAATAAAAATGCATTTAATGAATGTAGTAGAATTTATTTACTTATACTTTTTTAGTCTTTTCAGTCTCACAAATTTTTTTGCTTCACTGTTTTTCAGGTTGCGGCCCGAAGTGTGCAAGGGGCCATCAGCGGTTAACTGCACATTTTTAGTCTTTTAGTCTCATTTATTATTATTATTATTATTATTATTATTATTATTATTATTATTATTATTATTATATAGTTAGCCTATCTATACATTCACAGACTCGCCCGTGATCAGGATCACAAGCAATACTTATGATGGAGGAGTCTGTAAATGCATAAATAATCTACATTTATTTATTTATTTATATACAGCATAAAGTGCCAGCCAACAGTACAAGCCAATAACAGAATGGCACTGATAAATAGAAAACTAACTCTACATAACAACACACAGGAACAAAACACAAATACAGGACAAACACGACATAAAGACAAACACAAATATAATGGACATTTGACTAAGAATAATACAAAATTAGTGGTCAATTAAGCTCCAAACAGGTAAAAGGATTTACTAAGAAATGAACATGCTACAGACTAAGTAAATGCTTATAAAGCTCCAAAAAGGTTAATTTATTAACTTTGAAGGGATTAAAGTCATAGAAGGATTTATTAAAATTATTAACGCATCTATTAGCAAGATCTTTTTTGTTTTATAGCATGAAAATATGTGTAGCTCTATGTTTATAGTTTGGAATTTTTAAACATACATTATAAATAATGGCAGAACAACACAAATATGACTGAAAGGCATTGACTAGAAATAAAGCATCTTTCATATCATGATGTTCTTTAAGTGTTAATGTGTTGAATCTTCGAAGCTCATTATTGTAGTTGAAATCCAAATTATTTGAGAAGCGTTTAAAAATAAGTTTGAAATCTGTTGTTGGGGTGGGGGGGGGGGGGGGGGGGGGGTTTGTTCGAGTCGGTAGTTGTAATGTAATTCCACATGACAGAACAATAATCTAATCTAGATTGAACTAAAGAATAATAAAGAGACAATAGTGATTCAGGTGAAGATGCAGGAAAAGTGGTGAACTTTTAATTAAACCTAAAATACAACGACTAGTATTACGTATTAAATGCTCAACATGTAAATGAAAATATGATTCAGAATCAAGGGTTATTTCTAGATCAAGAACATATTCTACTTTATTTATTGGATTATTATTAACAGAATACTTGTACATAATAGGATTTGTCCTCCTGGTAAAGGAAATACACATAATTTTATTAATATTCGATGACATTAGATTATCAGTACACCAATTTTTGATTGCACAAATGTCATTTTGTAGATGAACACAGTCCGTACTTTCTTTGATATTTTAAGGTTATCAGCATAACGTAATGCTTGTGATTTACGTACAACATGGGCAATATCATTAATGAAGATGTTAAAAAGTAATGGTGATATAGTACCACCTTGTGGAACACCAGCTGATGCACGATAGAAGGAAGAAAGAGCGTTTTCAATTTTAACAACAAATTTCCTATCAGAAAGATAATTAACAATCCACAATATATAAGTTAAGTCCAATATATTGTAGTTTTTTTAAAGTATTATTGGGTGTTGGCAGGTATTAAACGCTTTCTGTAAATCAAAGTAAATGGCATCAATTTGATTTCTAGAAGTAACCACACCATATAAATCATTTACAAAATTAAATAGATTTGTAGACGTTGTTTTACCTAATTGAAAACCATGCTGGCAATCGGTTATTAAATTTTTAGTATGAAAATATGTCTGTGTATGATTTTCTCAAATATTTTAGAGAAACTACATAAAAGAGAGATTGGCCTAAAATTGTTCACATCATGTTTGTTGCCTTTCTTAAAAATAGGAACGACAATTTCCTGTTTCCAGAGACTAGGATAAATGCTACTAGACAAACTATAGTTAGAAATGAAAGTTAATATAGGAGTAAAGATATTAGAACAGCCTTATATTATGAAATGAGGTATTTCATCAGTTCCTGTGGCCTTGCTACTTGTAAGTTTTTTAATAGCCCATTGAACCATCCCATGAATGATTGAAGGAGTTGATACAAGTAAACTGTTTTCAAAACATTTACTTTGCAAATTGAAGTTCTGGGAGGACTGTACATGTACTTCAGCGAAATGTTTACAAATATATTAGCGACAGCTTTAGGATCTTGAACCATTTTACCATTGGATATTAGAGTTTCTGTTTCATTGTATCCATTTTTCATAGTTTTAACATAGTTCCAGAATCTGTTCGGGTTATGTTATTTTATCCTTCACTGCCTTCCTGAGATCAGAAAAGCAAGAATAATTATAGTCAGATTAGAGTATATAAAAAAAAACCCAAAGTAGTGAACTTTCCTTTTCAATAATTTTATCAAATCATGAGAAAACCAGATGGGATATTTACTTTTGTTTCTTATACTTTAAGGAATAAACTGGTTAATTGTCACTTGGGTTTGACTAGTTAAGTAGTCCACCATATTATTTACATCATTCATAGAATAAATAGGACTCCAATCAAGTTCATTTAATGCTTGATACAAAGATAAGTAGTTAACTTTTTTTTATAATTCCTAGTCTGGGAAGAATTGTTTACACCTTTATTAAAGTTAACCATACCTTTGCACACTAATGCAGGATGATAAACATCTTCCTCGACAATTGGGTCTACAGATTTTTCAATATTAATATAAAAATTAGAAAAAACCAAGTCTAATAATTCTGAAGAAGATTTAGTAAAGTTATGCTGTTCTAAATTTAATGAACTCATTAATTGTAAGAGATCCTGACCTTTAAGTTTATTATAATAATAAGCAATAGTCTGAGTATGAAAGTTAATCCAATCAATTCCCGGTATGTTGAAATCACCTACAATAATTATTTGATAAGGATAAACAGTCAATTTTGACTTTAGACATTTAAAATAGTCTTTAGTATCGTTAACAGACAAATATGGAGGAAGATGTAAATTTCCAATAAAAATTTTATTGGAATTGCTACTTATGATTTCAACCGTAACAGATTCTATTCCATCTTTGAGAAACTCATGTTTTTGAAAATTATGAGGATAACACTCGGAATTGATAGCAATTAGGACCCCACCTCCTCTGTTGAGGTTAGTAATTGATGGCCATTAGGACCCCACATCCTCTGTTGAGGTTAGTAATTGATAGCAATTAGGACCCCACCTCCTCTGTTGAGGTTAGTAATTGATAGCCATTAGGACCCCACCTCCTCTGTTGAGGTTAGTAATTTTGGGATCACGATATATATGAAAAATACGGTAATTATGTGAAAAATAGTGAGAGTTTAAACAGTTAGTCTTAAACCATGTTTCGGTTAAGCAAATTAATGGATAATCTACACTACTAAGGTTTCCCAAAAAAATCTATTATTTGGTACGAAGACCTCTAACATTTCGATAGTAAACACAGAAATTATTATCACTCCGAGAGGACATAAAGTAGCAATTTAAACACCTTCGGCTGCCTCAACATAACCTAAGTTTCATCATCGACGACTCGTCCAGAGCCGCCTCATTTGAGATGCTTATCACAGCAGAAGCCAGTTCTACAGTCATAGAGTTTAATGCTCTAGTAGCGCTAAACAGTTGATTATCTCGCAATCTGCCATAAAAGAGGCTAATCAAACAGCCGGCAGGCCAAAATACTGTTTTAAAAATATGGTCAAAGTCTGATTCCACAACAGAAATGTAAAAGGAAGAATAACTGTCAAATCTTGTTTTTAGTGTAGCAACCTTTAAATTTGAAACTTTAAGTTCCTGGTTGATATATGACACAATATAATTTTCTTGGATGTTGGAATCAAAACGAGACACAAATATTGCCTTCATACGGGGCTTCACAGTTTTAGAAACAGTTTTTATATTCACGTTGTTCCTAACACCTACTTGAATTTGTTTCCTAGCCGTAGGCAGTCTTGTAGCAGGTGACCCACTTTCAGCCGGGTGTGCAGGAAGTTCTTGCAGATCAGTCATTTTTCCAGACACACTGGTTGATGGCATGGCTTTACCATTCGGTATGGTAACTTGTAGGCCTCAGTATAAGCAGTAGACTGTGGATTTTTGTTAACAATTTCACCAAAAGATTTTTTTTAAGGAATATTATGAGTTGCACCAGCAGCAGAACATACTGAACAGACATTTACTTTAGTGCTCTGCTGTTTTTCAAACATTTCCCGCATTAATGTATTGTCCTCTCTCAGTTCTTTCACTTCGTTAGCAAGTACATCAATCTTCGTGCAAAGTGTCTCAAATAACAGTTTTACACTCGTATCCATGTTTTGAGTTAGTTTCACAGAAGGATTGTCTCGACTAGCCACTTCATTGTCTACAAGTGTAACTTTAAGAGCATAATTGTCATGACCAGCATTAACATTAGCACTAGCTTTTTCTACCACATTATTATTATTTTTACTGTTACGTTTGGGTGAGAAACCAAACATATTTGTTTCATCACTGTGCAGTTCACACAGATAAAGTCTTCCCAACACTCATCGAAATACGCTGCGAATGCCAACGAGCGCCGCACGAACCAGCACCGATTTTTGTCTACCATAAAATGGTTCATCACATTTTTTTTATACGTCCGTACTAGGGGGCATATGAAAACCCCTAAAATCCAAGGGTACCGGAGTTTCGGACACGTTAACTACTAAAACACCACGATCTTGCAGGAGTGGAGGTTAAGCACGTCCTCTCCCTACGAGCCCCCAGCCGACTAAAAAGTGAAAAAAAAATTAAGTTTAAAAAAACCTTTCAAAACCAATCTTTTATTTATAAATGCATTCAAAAAAGAAAAATATGTTTTGTAGTAGTTACATAATGTGTAGAAATTATAAGATGTGGACAAACAGCCATAATAAACTTTACTACAAATTAATATTTTTGTATCCATTTATATTTAGTGTATAAAAGCTTGGTGCAATATAGAACGTATACCTCATTAGCGTAAGTGTAGTAAGCACATATCTTACGTAAGGCTCTTAACTATTCACAGTATAGAACGTATACCTCATTTTCATCAGCGTAGTAAGCAAATATCGTGCCTAAAGATTTAAACTATTCGACACACAGAATGTATACATCATTTGCGTAAGCGTAGTAAGCACATATCTTGGCGTAAGGCTCTTAACGCCATCTAAAGCAGTAACCATTTTTGGCATTCTTAACTGGTTTTGCGACGTAAGCAGCTGACTACAACACCACTCACTCAATAATTGCAAATGCCATATTTACAAGTCGTCAAGAACCTAACCACGAAGCACAGAAGATGAGTAAAGTCGGTAGTGTTTACAAAAACCGCACAAATGTTGAGTACGTAATAATTATATTCTACAAAAAAAATATTCATCTGTTTTATATATACGTACTATTTACTTTCGTCACACCACCATCATTTTTGTGTAGAGATGTTCATTTTTGAACAAAATACACACAGGGATGATTCTGACCATGAAGGAGTGCCATAGCAATTTGGTGCAGTATATATAGAATGGTATGTGCAACAATATTCTTTCAACCTTGCTGCCACATGATTTATGAATTGTTCTCATGATGTAAAATTTTATATTTTTAATTTATAGTAAACAACATGATAACCACACAAATAGTTGGGTTAACTGCACGTATGTGAAATAAATGAGAAATAATGCTTTATAACAAATGGAAAATAGTAACTTCATGTTTGAAATATTTTTGATGGTAAAATAAGCTCGCACTGTGGTTTTTAATACACTTATAAAAATGGAACAAAAATTTTACTCCACAAAATTTCATGAATCAGTTGGTAGAAAGGTCAAAAGATTATTGTTTCACGTATGATTCAATATATATTGAACCGAATCGCTATGGTGCTTACATGTATCTTATTTATAAACAAACATTTCTAACCAAAAATGTTGGTGATATGACGAGCCCAAACACAATTGTCTGGTCCGGTGGCTGGTGATCTCAGATTGGTCCACGTAACCCTGTTACGTCATCGCCAGTGTGCCAGCAGCCGGTCAGGTGGCTGGTGATCTCAGATTGGTCCATGTGACCCTGTTACGTCATTGCCAGTGTGCCAGCAGCCGGTCAGGTGGCTGGTGATCTCAGATTGGTCCACGTGACCCTGTTACATCATTGCCAGTGTACCAGCGGCCGGTCAGGTGGCTGGTGATCTCAGATTGGTCCATGTGACCCTGTTACGTCATTGCCAGTGTACCAGCAGCCGGTCAGGTGGCTGGTGATCTCAGATTGATCCACGTGACCCTGTTACATTATTGCCAGTGTGCCAGCGGCCGGTCAGGTGGCTGGTGATCTCAGATTGGTCCACGTGACCCTGTTACATCATTGCCATTGTACCAGCGGCCGGTCAGGTGGCTGGTGATCTCAAATTGGTCCATGTGACCCTGTTACATCATTGCCAGTGTGCCAGCAGCCGGTCAGGTGGCAGGTGATCTCAGATTGATCCACGTGACCCTGTTACGTCATCGCCAGTGTGCCAGCGGCCGGTCAGGTGGCTGGTGATCTCAGATTGGTCTATGTGACCCTGTTACGTCATCGCCAGTGTGCCAGCAGTCGGTCAGGTGGCTGGTGATCTCAGATTGATCCACGTGACCCTGTTACGTCATCGCCAGTGTGCCAGCAGCCGGTCAGGTGGCTGGTGATCTCAGATTGGTCCACGTGACCCTGTTACGTCATCGCCAGTGTACCAGCGGCCGGTCAGGTGGCTGGTGATCTCAGATTGGTCCACGTGACCCTGTTACATCATTGCCAGTGTGCCAGCGGCCGGTCAGGTGGCTGGTGATCTCAGATTGGTCCACGTGACCCTGTTACATTATTGCCAGTGTGCCAGCGGCCGGTCAGGTGGCTGGTGATCTCAGATTGGTCCACGTGACCCTGTTACATCATTGCCAGTGTACCAGCGGCCGGTCAGGTGGCTGGTGATCTAAGATTGGTCCATGTGACCCTGTTACGTCATTGCCAGTGTGCCAGCAGCCGGTCAGGTGGCTGGTGATCTCAGATTGGTCCATGTGACCCTGTTACGTCATCGCCAGTGTGCCAGCAGCCGGTCAGGTGGCTGGTGATCTCAGATTGATCCACGTGACCCTGTTACGTCATCGCTGTGTGCCAGCGGCCGGTCAGGTGGCTGGTGATCTCAGATTGGTCCACGTGACCCTGTTACGTCATAGCCAGTGTACCAGCGGCCGGTCAGGTGGCTGGTGATCTCAGATTGGTCCACGTGACCCTGTTACATCATTGCCAGTGTGCCAGCGGCCGGTCAGGGAGCTGGTGATCTCAGATTGGTCCACGTGACCCTGTTACATCATTGCCAGTGTACCAGCGGCAGGTCAAGTGGCTGGTGATCTCAGATTGGTCCACGTGACCCTGTTACATCATTGCCAGTGTACCAGCGGCCGGTCAGGTGGCTGGTGATCTCAGATTGGTCCACGTGACCCTGTTACATTATTGCCAGTGTGCCAGCGGCCGGTCAGGGGGCTGGTGATCTCAGATTGGTCCACGTGACCCTGTTACATTATTGCCAGTGTACCAGCGGCCGGTCAGGTGGCTGGTGATCTCAGATTGGTCCACGTGACCCTTTTACATCATTGCCAGTGTACCAGCGGCCGGTCAGGGGGCTGGTGATCTCAGATTGGTCCACGTGACCCTGTTACATTATTGCCAGTGTGCCAGCGGCCGGTCAGGGGGCTGGTGATCTCAGATTGGTCCATGTGACCCTGTTACGTCATTGCCAGTGTGCCAGCGGCCGGTCAGGTGGCTGGTGATCTCAGATTGGTCCACGTGACCCTGTTACGTCATCGCCAGTGTACCAGCGGCCGGTCAGATGGCTGGTGATCTCAGATTGGTCCATGTGACCCTGTTACATCATTGCCAGTGTACCAGCGGCCGGTCAGGTGGCTGGTGATCTCAGATAGGTCCACGTGACCCTGTTGCATTATTGCCAGTGTGCCAGTGGCCGGTCAGGCTGCGGGTCAGGTCAAGTTGCTCAACTTTTAATTTTTTACGACCAGTACGGCCAGCACACTGTCCTCGCACACTTGAAAGCCAATGAAAAGTAAGAACGTCACACACAATTGGCACACATTTGAATGAATTATAAACTAAGTAAGGAAGATTTTGTGTTAATAATAATAATTAAAAACTAATAAATTTTGAGGTTTGAATTCTTCCCGAGTGTTTACTTCCTGTCTAAATCTTTCTGCTAGCCTTGAAGTTAATAAATTGTAAGTGTTGGATTGTTCCAGAGTGTTTACTTCCTGTTCCTGTCCAAAGCTTTCTGTTAGCATTGTGCTCCGTGTGTAAAAAATTTGCTGTACAATGAAGCCAGAATAAATAGACAAGTTGCTCATCAATGCAGTAAGATTGAGGCCATCTATCTACAATATTATATCCCGCGAATATAAAGACGTCCAGGGAAGGGAAAATGTTTGTGCATCTGCAGGAGATATAGTAGGGTGGCCAGGTAAGTGAAATTGTGTTCTCCGAGTTGTCTACACAATAGTACAGCATAATTATCACTATTTAACCAAGTGTGTTTGAATCACAAGTTCATTTACTTGTTTACTGAATTGTTTTTCCATTTTCCTACCTGGTAGCATGATTGTGGTCAAAATAATGTCACTACTAAACGTAGCAGTGTTTTAATTCACCAATAAATATTATGGATTAAATGAGAATTATTTCACATTTTTGTGTCTTGGTTTTTAGCAGCTACAAGTATGGCTCTCTTAAAATGCAGAATAGTCTATTGTTATAATATTCCCTGGCATGTCTGTGTAGTTTCTGGTTGATAGTTTAAAAATTAACATATTTACTGTTCTGTTAAGGTGAGCAAAGCATGTTTAAGGTGGACTACTATAAGGGACAATTTCACAAAGTACCACAGAAAGAAAAAGTCAGTAGAAAAGTCAGGGTCTGCTGCATCACAGACATACTATCCTCTGTTGTGGTACTTGGAATATTGGAATGTAAAAAATAGGTAGCTATTTGAAATTACTATAACCTTCATATTTTCAGTATAAAATGTAGCAGGTAATAGGCAATTTTTAGTTAGTGTCTACACTATAAAACGTTACGACGTTTGACATGTTACAATGTACCTATCACTCCAGCCGAACAATGTATGTTTCTAAATGCTAGTTGTGTGTGTACTTTATTCACATCTAATGGAGGTAGTACAAATAGTGTAATTTATTTTAGCTCTTTAAAATTTAAATGAAAAATTGGAGGTTAGATAGCTTTAAATTCTACAAGCAGAACATTACACTAACCTTCATTCTCCAATGGTAACTTTGGTAAGCCCTTTTGCGTGATAATAGTTATAAACTATTTATTTTGTACTCTTTCAATTTTATTATAGTGAATGATATTGTAGTTTTATTTTCAAACACAATGTGACGGCGAGATATATGCACCTGAGATCATGCACTTTATAATGCAAATAAAATGCTTATCAAGTGTTAGAGAAAAGTTATAACGTTTGTGAACATCATTAGAACACTTCAAAACATGTCACATTATTCGTAGTCTAGGCTTCAATTAATTTACTGTACTTAAATAATAATTTCTGACATTACATGGCTGCCCGCATATGAAATTGTGATTGCTTTTG
Source organism: Dryococelus australis (assembly GCA_029891345.1). Lineage (NCBI taxonomy): Eukaryota > Metazoa > Arthropoda > Insecta > Phasmatodea > Phasmatidae > Dryococelus > Dryococelus australis. The sequence continues at coordinate 11,701,803 of CM057005.1, read as the reverse complement.
AAGAAGCTAATTTTTTATATAATTTCAGAATCATCACCAACTTTGAAGGGCTTGACCCTAGGGCATCAAACCCTGAACCAGCACCCAATGTATGGGAAACGCATATTATCTTGCAGAATGAGCCAAGTAAGGAGCCAGGCAATGATGCTGCAAGCACCAGACAGTCCATTAGCACCCACTGTCCAGGATGCTGTAGTCGATGAGCTTGTTAGGGAATGTTTCCCAACATCAAACCCTGAACCAGCACCCAATGTATGGGAAACGCATATTATCTCGCAGAATGAGCCAAGCAAGGAGCCAGGCAATGATGCTGCAAGCACCAGACAGTCCATTAGCACCCACTGTCCAGGATGCTGTGGTCGATGAGCTTGTTAGGGAATGTTTCCCAACACCAAAACGGCTGTGCAGCGGGAAGGGATTGAAGAGTAGGGTGAATCAGCCACCAGGAAAATGTAAAAAGTTCGAGCAAATGGGCGTCCTACTTCTAGAGTGCTTAAAAACTTTGACAACTTCAGTCCAGCCTGAGTCCCAAAGTGAAGCGTGTATTAATAGTTTTCTTAGATTTTTAAAAGAGAAAATGAAGGAGGTTAGGCCAGAAAAAAATGAGGCACTTGGAGCGAGAGATCCTCAATGTGGTTGATTCATATATAGATGAATGAATTTAAGCACAGGCAGAACTATATAGTTCAAAATTAATTGTTTTTATACATTTATCATTCAGTTGATTTGTTTGTACTGCTTATATTCCTTTGTGTATAATAAGTGATTTCCTTGTGCCTTTTTTCTGTGTTGAAGGTACATGTCATCTCTGACTTGTTCCATACCCACTGAACTTTAGCTCGTATAGGATCAATGGAATACAACTTAATAAATAAATAAATGGTGAATAGCTGTGTTTTGGTAATGTGTATACAGGTAAGAGTACATCCTGTATTCACATTACTTTTACAAAACATCACTATTGGCTTATTGTTTAAATGAGGGTTGTCACTTTAATTATCAATCACAATGCCAACCTTTCATAGAGTTGTTAAATCACTTGACTTGCACATATTTTCTGTGAAAATTTAGTTTAGTTTTGTTTTATTTGCATACGTATACAAATAACAAAGCACAATATGTTAAAATATGAACAAGTACACATACTTAACACAAAAACTTGATCAAAGAAACCTGAGAGTCATCAAGCATAATTTGTTAAAACAATAACACTCAATTTGTACATTAAATTTACATAACTTAAGTATATTTGTGAAACATTTGCTAACATATATTTTGAGTGACAAGACTTGCTCCTCTTCATTAATATAATAAATCATCAACTGATACACCTAATATTTCCTTACTTGGTTTAATATCCATCATTTTATAAAATATCTGTATGTTTATTTTTGAAAGAATTTGGATTAAGTGTTGTGTCTCTTTCACACGTACATGCAATACCATACTTTTAGTATCCATAGCTTTTCACCATTTGATTTAGCATAAAACATCATATGTTTCATTCCAAGTCATAGTAAAATAAGTTAAACTTATATTAGATGCTCCTGTAGCGTAGAATTAAATTTTGGCCTTAGAATAATAGCATTTGTATTTTTAATTTGTAACAATAATATTTTCACTTCTTATATGGCCTATTTAGACGAACTAATTGCTCTTGTGGTTGTACAATTACTTACAAATATTGCTGCATGTTGCATGAGAGTATTATAGATAATGGCGAGGTGTTGTTTCCTAGGTTATTGTCACTGCAATTCAGGATGAATAACACTATTAGGAAAAACCACCAAGTGAGTTAATTTTGCATGTTATTTACAGTCTGTATTTTATGTCCGTGAGCCCAGTATTTGTGTGCAATATGTGCCGGAGAGTTTTGCATGGTTATTCAATGTATAGTCATTTCATGTAACGAACTCTTTTAAAGTACATTCAACACAGTACCACAAATATTTTCAGTGGCCCATAGCTTAACGTTTGACCACAGCATACTGCCACTCTACTTCCCCCATCACTTACAAGAGCTCTGCCAGCTCATCTTGCAGCGTAACAACTGCACATGCAGAGTTATTCAATCCAAAATGATCAAGTTCTCTATGTGGGCAGTTTTGCACTAAACTCCTCCACTCTCCTTGTACCATATTCCCGTTTGTCACTGTCAACAAATGCGTCTGGGCAGTAAGTACTGCAGTGAATTGGTGCACACAATAAAATTATGCAAGGCAATCGCAGCGAGCAAAATTTTCTCTGTAGTTTGTGGCTCCCCTACAATATTCCCCCTTGAAGAACTTGCCACCGTGCAACCAAAATTCCAAAAGAATTTTCAATTGTTCTCCTAGCGCGAGATAATCGGTAGTTGAAAATTCTCCTACTCTCATCCAATTTATGTTCTGGGTACAGTCACATTATGTTCACCTTCAACGGGAAGGCTTCATCAGCGCAAACCACAATGGCATCACTTCGTCTCGACCAGGTAAGCAAACTCCTGGAATATGCAACGTGTCTGAAACCACAGCTTTCCCAAAGGACTTTCACTGAAAATCCTACCATCACTTCTGGATCCTGAAAGTGATATGTAAGTATTAAATAGTTAACAACTAAAATATATATTAACAGGACTGCAACAGGCAAGTAGTATAGAATATATTATTATGAATAGATATTGCAGATAAATGCAGTCACGTTTTTCGCATATTGTCATTATTTGTCCTTTTATGGATATAATTCATTTGTGTAAATTTGTTATTTAGCCATATTTACAAAAGTAAGTTGTCAGAATTGTGGTATTACCAAAACACTTGACACCAGGGAGTAAACAAAAAAGAACGTGTTTTGAACATATAACTTATGTATAACAGTGCTTTGGGGTACGTGGTTACGTGCTGTCCCTATACTTTACAATTGCTATGTGTATTACAGTGCACGAAGTATCAATAGCACATGCACGAAAATTGCCATTCCATGCTTTCTGACATGCAATAATTATTGTGTCTATGCGTTCCTTGTCCCGCTTGCTAATGCCAGGTCTGGCATGCATTTGATTGTAGCATCCATACTGCACATACATTTTGCCACAAATAACGTTTTGCCGGGCATTCCCAATCGAACAAAACTTCATAAACTAATGACAATAAACAAGTAAGTGTTTTTGGTGTTTAAACCACCTTGGGAAAAACAAATATGTTTTTGTTTTTACAACCAACCTAAACTAACCTAAGGATAGTACACAAATAAATGTTTTTGGGGTCTTTTTATTTTAATTAACTTATAACTGTGTATATTGGTCAAAAGACCTGCCGATACGACGAAGGGCTACAAAAGAGCGTACAGGCACTCGTTAATTTTATTTCCTGCCATGAAGATGGCCATGCAACATTTCATCTGAAACATGCATGTTTGCAACACTTTCTTACCATATGAACCAACATCAACCCAGGTAAATTTGTAAAACTGATCACGTGCTGCCATCAGTACAATGCTGTTAAAACCATTATAATTAGATTTGTTCCAAACCATGTTTTCTGATACAGATACCGATGCCTTGATACCTGATATCAAAAACCGATACTAATGTCCTTCGCACTGAATTTTAGAAAAAGTATTACTGTTAATAATACATTAGAAACCTTTCTCCTAGACTCATTTAAATAAATAAAATAATGTCTTAAAATACTGTATATAATTTATTGTAATCCGACACAAAATGCAGGCTGACCAAAAACTTTCAAACCCTCTGAAAATGTGAATAATATGATACCAAATGCAATTGAAATTTTAAACGTACCGCCTGCCCTATCAGCTAAGAGTGCATGGAGAAGTTATTGATGGGGGGGGTAAGATGTCCTCTCCACGCCGCTACATGTTGGTGACACCTTGCACACTTGGCAAATGTCTGTGTCTTAAAGTAATTAATCATATTTTACTGCAAAAGAAAAAAGTAATTTGGAGACACAAATGAGGCAATTATAATTGATTTCTTCACTGTCTTTAATAATCAATCATTCAAAACCACATCCTCTGATCTTCTCTGTCATGAGTTACACTGCACTCGGCTTTGTGCGTACCTACCCGTTATTAGATGGCAGGTGTCGAATAGGCACTGACATATTATCAGTTTATTCAAAGACGTGTGTCTATTGAAATAAATTAATATAAATCCTCCGATTTTCCTGCAAGAAGTTACTGAAAATGAACACTTATAATACAAGTCACTCGATGTTCAAACTATTTTTTGCTGACAAGTGGTAGAGTATATGCTTTTGGGCATATAATTTTATTCGCGAAGATGCTGCCCTTTGAGTTAAATAAATATTAAGTTTTAAAGCCATGTTAATTTTACACCAGATACAATGAAACACCAACCTTACCGTATAAAACAACCTTTAAACACAAAGGAAGACATCTTTACAAATAATGATTCCTTCTTAAAATGTTTTGCATAACATTTTCAGGTGAAACCATTTGCTTTGAAATACAAGTGGTATTAGGTACAACTATTTTGAGTGACGCATACCGTATTTACTCGTGTATAGCACGCACCATGATTTTTGCAACACTGTCCAGGGAAATAATTTTTAAAAAATAAAATAACACCAAAAATTTGTGGCATCCTGTTAGTAAGTATGGAACAAATTATTATTTTTTACATTAATGTGTGGTGGTTGTGATATGTTTGGAAAATACTTCAGTTAAATAACTTGGGTGCAAAAAGCCAAAATTAAAAATAATCTATAAACCTCTTTCTCCTACTACTCAACATTTCCAACTTCGTTTTTCTCCTTTCTCCTTTTGGCAGTGACCGGCTCCTTTTTTTCTTTCTTTCTTTCTTTCTGTGCTAGAATGTCACACTACCCTTTTCTAAAAAAAAAAAAAGTGTCTCCTCGGTCCTTCTCTCTCCCCCCCCCCTCACTTTTTCCATAGCATGGCTCCCTAGCCTCTTCCATGGAAACAAAGAGGGATGGGGGGTAATTATAGACCGAGCAACATCCCAACATCCAGGTGTTATTACAAGGGGGTGGGGAGCCATAAACACTAGGAACCCTGGTTTTGTGTTGGGGGGGAGGGGGAAGGGGGGTTGACCTACACACAACTGAAGGGTCGCTGATTGAGAAAGAGAGAGAAGGGAGAGGAGTGATGTAAGAGCGAGAGATGAGACAACAGACAGTTCCCCCACTTCCCTCAATATCCCCCTCCCCCGACAATTTATGACTAACACTCTCCCTTGCTCTTTTCTTTTAGGTGTATGGCACACACCCCAGAATTTTTTTCCTTTATTTTGGGAATAAAGGGTACACTATACACGAGTGAGTAAATACAGTTTTTGTTCGTATTTTTCTTTTTCTTTTAATTTGCGGCATATACAAACCAAAATACGGTAATTTTTGTGCCTAAAAAAAGTAATAATCCGCCTTCATTGTTTACAATTGATACTAAAGTATCGGCCTGATATTATACCCGATACAGATACAGTGGGAAAAGGCGAAGTACCAGCAGATACTATACTTAGTATCAGTATCGGAACAACTCTAATTATAATACTGGCTTCCGCTTCTGCAAGGAGCTCTTATGGCTACATGTTTCCCTTTCATTGCTCCTATGCTGTTAGGAAAGTTGCACTGCTTCCAGAAATCTTTTGATATAGATGCCCACTCCTCAGGCGTTGATGGAATTTTAACAAATTATTTGGACAAAGCATTCCAAATGACAGTGCATGTTTCTTTTATAATGCAGCGAGCTGTTGGCGCGCCAACACGATAATTCCGTGCTATGGACTGCACACTTCCACCATGTGCTGGGAATCTATAATCGTACGACCAACATAATGATGTATGTTCATCTTGAACATTAAAACAATTTTCAATTAATAACAGACAAGTTATGAAGTTGAGGATGTTGAGGATTTTGAGTATGTAACAATCATTGTACTGAATTTACAGTCAAAAATGTGTAACGTAAAATAAAGCATTTGTTGACATACCAACTGTCACGAAACAATACAGATTATTATTGTATAACATAATACAGTTAAATATTTTTATATGTAATGACTATGTTATATCGGGACAAAATTGGTGTCAGCATAGACAAATACTCATTTCAGTGTCAAGGTGAGTCGTAGAGTTGGCTGCAGAGGTTTTCGCTGGCTTCTTTATTTTTAATAGTGGCTCAACAATCTGAGAAAATTCGTTCAACTGTTCAACGTGTATACATGAAGAACTGATTTTGCCAGGATGTTAGGGATGGTAAAAATGAATTCCGAAATTCTCCCTCAGCTCTTTACCTTAAATTCATTGGCTGCACCCAATAGCTATTAGAAGGAGCTCGAAGCCTTCTGTACAACAAATAAATGACCAGGAATTTGCAAAATGACAAAACAGCACACTCATTGCCTAAAAAATCACTTCCACCCATCAAAAAATCTCTTCCACCGGTCAAACAATTCATGATCTCTTTTTATAGTCAATTTTTCCATGCCCAAAAGTAAAATAAACAAATCCACGTGTTGGCTGTGATGTTTGCAGTTAGTACCAACTGACCGGTTCATTGTGTCCCTTCATAGACAGTTTCTCAACGGCCGGATCTGAAGAGTCACCTGACCAGCGACCGGACCAGGCGATTGTGTTTGGGCCTTAAATAAATACAGATTAATATTTTTTGTGGAATATAATAACTACACAGTAAACATTCGCATAATATTTATAAACATTGTTGACTATACCAATCTTCTGTGCTTTGACATTAGGTTCTTGCCACAACTAGCAAATACGGAATTTGCAACTATTGAGCGAGGGTGAGTAGTGTAGTCAACTGCTTGTGCTTACGTCGCAAAACCGGTTAAGAATGTCAAAAATAGTTACTGTTTTAGATTGTGCCTGGCAGTTTGAAAGTGAAGGTTCTTTTTTTGTTTTATAAACTGACCAGAGTGCAAAACTGTGATGTAAACAGTGAGTGGGCGGTAAAATACACGTGCTTAAATACTGCTGTGTGTTTACACAGTGATTTGATAATAGTGGAGGACAGGACATAAAAAGTAAAAGGAAGTATGCATTGGAACCAAATTTATGTAATTTTTGTATTGCTAAGGAAAGAGAACAAATATGCTTCTGCCACTTCATTGTAAAAACATTTTACTATGTAAGGAGTATTTTTATCTTATCAATAATAAAATATGTGCTAGAATTTTGTAGTTTGTTTGTGGATTGGCGTTGGAGTGGTATTGAACTGAACTGGTTTTAATTATAATATTGATATTTACAAATTAAGAAAAGTTGTACGTGAGTGATGTAAAATTCTTGTAAAACTCAAACACTAATGAATGTTCTTGGGCAGTTTAAAGTATCTAGATAGTACAAGATTTATCACACAAAAATTACTACGACGTGGCAATATGTATTACACGACAAGTGTGCTTTCATAACAGTCTTTCATCCTTATCGTTGACCCATGATGCCTTCTGCACTTCTAGCAAGCGCTCTCTACAAAACGTCTTTGCCCCATCTTGGAATGCATTCATCCTTATGGGCTGGTCACGCCTCAATACAGTAATGGAGGCGGAGCACGTGGCAGAGAATCACAGCCTCCACGAGAACATGAGATTCAAGATATGTCATCGCCTCCATGTTGAACAGATAAGGATCCAGGCAACCATGCATGACATCAGAACTTCCAACCCTCTTGAAGCGGAGCTAGCTTCCCCTTTCACTCTTCTGGGAACCTACAAGTTGGAATTTTTAGTGTAAATAGGAGTTCCAGAGCAGGCCTCAGGGCAGTTTGCTACATGTCTCTGCTGTGAAGGCCTGAGATGTCGGCCCAAGGTAAGTGCAGTTCCATCCTTCCTCCTCCGCTAAGAAGGCGTCGAAAATATCTGCAAGGATGTGCCACACTAGACTCCCAACCCACGCCGGTGACTTTGATCTACCAGTAGCCGTCGACGTCTTCTGCAACTCCAGAGGACCCTGCCACAGATGGCCTTCCATCTCTTGCAGCCGTCGTCAACATTCTCCAGCATCTTCTGAAGGCCATCAACACCAACCAGAGGGTCTTGCTTTCATCGTCCCTACCTTAAACCTCTTTTCCTTCCTGCTACTCTACCCCAGGTAAACAGGTCACTGCGACAACATCCGTTCTGGACGGACTCTTAAGGCCTTAGCCAAGTCACTGTTTTCACCATTCTGGTGAAAACCTCCCTCTGTTAACTCTGTTATATTAGGTGTCCTTTGAACAATCCCGGCTTTCAATTAGGGTTTGATTGATTGGCTAAAATTTTATTCCATTTTTTCCTCGCCAGAATTGTTGCATCACATTATGTCTATTTATTTAGCCAGGTTGCCTTCACCTGGTATTCCATGTAACGTTAACTTCCATTTAATATTTTGCTATCATAAATAATTTAATTCTAGGAGAGTTTGGAACCACTTGTTGCACATATCTTTTTATTAATAATAAACCGTTCACTTATTTTGGAAATTAGTTAGAGTATGCTTTTTCATTTTAACTTTTGATAAACCTTTTGCTCATTAGTTTGTTTATCAAAACTTCTAAGGTAATACTGACGATTGTGTATTAAAGCCACAAAGGCAGACTACAAAACACCTTAAGAGGCAAACCAAGATCTGCCCGTGGGTAGATCATCGGGACCGCCCAAATCACCACAGGAACTCATGTGCCAGTGGAATCAAGAGACTGAGATAGTTTCCTACTCCGCCACCACTAGAGTTTGGCCAGGTAAGAGGAATAAGCTATTTTACACCACCTCACTAGGCATTACTTTATAAACAACATGACGTATGCTACGCTCTGTTCCACCGCTGGGTGACGGCAGGAAGTTCTACCCACCGCTGGGTAATGGCTGGACTTGGAACTGCAGAGCGAGATGTTATGTTAAAACCAGTGTGTCTATAAGTACACGGTAGGATCGCACCTTTTACCCAGCTTTGTCGTAGACCATGTTTGTTTTTCATTCAAATGACATACTAGAAAAGGCGGTAATTAAAGGAACTTAAACTGATATTAAATTAAATAGAGAAGGATTTATAAAATATGCATCTGCAATAGAAAGAGGACAGTAAGGCCGCATTTCAGCCACCCACAAGATATCCAGGTGGCTCATAGCTTGAGCATCTCATAATTATTCATTTTGGAGACACTCCTACGTCTCGACCATGAGTGGATCAAATACCCCTTTCTAGCATCTCCAATTACCCTACCCCAGGAACTCCCCTGCAATCAACGCACCACTCCACCGCAACTAGAGTCGGCCACTGTGCAGTCATCGACTGCCTCTTCGAGCCAATCAGCAAGGAGGAGTGTGCCGCTGCCCACTGTGAACAGGTAAAGACTGTTCACAATAAAGTAAGCACTTTAGAATTGAACCTTAGAAAGAAGTCACTGCCCCTGCATGCATATACTTTAATGGGTGCAATGAGTGACATGCGCCCAGTAAAGTGTTAGGTAACCACTTGTTATAACTTAAAATTAATTATTTCACTTTCTGTTTTTAAATGCATCTAAGTGCAAAAATGAGCAGATTTGTAAATTATTTACTTTCCTAATAATTTTAGTTTCATTTGACTGATGCATGAATAAAGTGATGAGGCCCATGGCAATGTTAATTTTACATAAGGTGGAGGAATACACAACGTGTATATAAGTAGATCTTAAGCAGGTCTTTCAAAAATGTTCATTTTACCATTAACAGCCTATAATGTGATGGAACAAAATAGTGAAAGCAGCGCTTGGCTTTTCCCACACCCACAAACCAACCAGACAGGTATATTGCCAAAACAATTTTAGAGTTCCTGATAATGCTCCTCGTGACACTGGTCTCGCGATTGTTGAAGTTCTCCACAAGTACAAAACTAGATCTTCCTATCAAAGAACATTGAACGTAAAGTTAATTGTAGAGGTTGAAATACCCAGTCCCGGAAGTCCATACCTATGCTCCTTAAACGGTAAATAACCAAAACGTGGGGAACTACATCTTAGCCGGGGATTTTTAATCAGGGACTTGTGTTCAACCTTTGACTGCATCAGGGTTCAGGTTGCTACAATTTTCACTCCACATAGGTTGATCTTGTGAAGTGAGGTTTCATCCCTCATATAATTTCCGTATAGTAAACCACAATTCGACTCAAATTAGAGTAACCCCAGAGGAGATAGGCCAGTTCAACTTGTGGTGACTTAGAATGTTTATTTTCATATTTTTATATTGATATGTTTACGTTATTAAGAAGGGCTTTTCTGTAATCACATTTCATCGGTATTGCAGTGTGCATTTCATTTCATTCAATTATCATCATCATGTTTTAATCTCATCATGTGATTCGACCGACAGGAGTCTCGCCCAATGAGCGAGCTCCACGCCAAAGTAGCATCAGTAGCCTGCTAGGCCTTGTGAGGTGACCACCACATTGTGGTGCTCCGGGCACATCATCTTTTTCAACGAGCCATAATGTTGATGCATGCCAGCATGCTGCGCTACAGAGAGGAGCGCTCTACAGCTGACTTCGCACAACATCTGAGCAAGCCAATCCCGGGGCGAAATCAAATTCATTGGCCGCTGAGGCTTAGAAATAATAAATTAAAAAGACTTCATACATTGGTTAGTCACATATGTAATTGAACTTCACGTCTGAAATTATGTTCTTCTATGCCTGATGAAGAATGAATATGCAAACGCCTTCCAAACGAAGAAAGTATAATATTTATTTACTACACTACCCTGCCTGGCCAAGAAGTTTCAAACAACCGTCAAGATAGCAGCACCCCCATGAATTCCTGACGTCTTTGCCCGCCAGCCTCAGATCGAGGCGCATGAAAATGTCAGCGCCTCCACCAGGGGCGATAAGAAATTGAGGAGTTATTCCATAGCAGATAAATCCGCTCCTGCGATTGAAGGTTACGCTACCTCCCACCCCTGGAGAATCACTGACACAGGGCAGTTTTCGTATAAATAGAAATCTTAACACCGTGGTCCAGAAGAGACGCAGGACTGGCCGGCCGACAAGGTTCGCGAGCTCTCCTACAGTCTGCGGAAGACTCATTACCTCGCCTTAGCAGCCCGCACCAGGTTCGAACTCCATCACCTCAGCAGCCTGTGCCAAGGCTTGAACCTCCTGGCACCTGCTCGATATACAGCCGTGCTACCTCCAGCCCAGCTGACCAGCCCAGGGAGAGCTCGCCATGTCCACGGTAAATCCCACATGTGTACCCTGGATAGCGCCCTGCTAAAGCTCACGCTGTAAATAGCGTAAAAAACTTTCAGTTGAGTTAGTATCTAATTATTGTAATTAATCTTTACTAATTTCCCCAGGCTCGCATTCACCTGCAGAGCAATCATATTTGATATTACTAACGTATTCTATTCTAGCATTTTATTAATAGTGATTTTATTAGCTTCTAATTTGTATCCAGGACTTTCCACAATCTTTCTCTATATAATAATAAATATTATATCTTATTCTGAAATAGTGGTTGTCGCCTACATCAATTGTACGGTATATTCCCCTTTATCACTAGTTATACAAATTACAGTGTGGTGTGTTATTTTAATCCAGTTACAGTGTGCAGCAATTAAATTTATATTACTCATTTCTTACTCGGCTGTGTAGTGAATTGAATACCGCTGGAGGAGATTTACCTCGCTGAGATTTTGAGACATCCATCGCCGACAAAGGACGTGCGGTCTTGTTTTGTGGGTTGCCTATCTTATGGCAGGTCCATGGGAGTGTGTGAAAATTTGGCTCCGCTCCGGACTGCTTGTCTGTAAACCCCGTAGCCAGTCTTTCTCTTTTCTTTTTGTTTCGAACTCTTTGTTGTTGTCATATTATCAATGCGCAAGCAGCACTGTGGTTTAGGAAGCCGTCAGAAGCGATGTGAGAGACGCACCGCTATTAATCGGACATTACTCAACCAATTAGTCCATGACTCTAACCCCAGTACACTACCCGCGCTGATGAACTGATAACGCGAAGGGGTGACACCCCTTCTCCTTCCACTATGAGCTCCAAGGTTAGGCCATATTGCCCTCTCGTCCCCCTTCTTGCCCCTCCTCTGGCGGTAGAAAGCCAGAGATTAAATGAGACCATGACCGCACGCGTTGCACGAGTCTCCCCGGCCTTCCTTTATGCGGTTAAGGAAGTGCTCTTGCAGAATGACGACCTGGACGTGGAAGCAATTCCACTCCCACCAGGATTGGTCCCTGTTACGCCTCCCCCTGAGTTGGCGGAGCATACCCAGAATAGGTACTCTAGGATGCAACCCCTGCTATCCTACCCTTCCTCTCCCCTTTCTTGGTAAGAATTGCTTACGTGGACGTGTAGAGAGTGAAAAGCTAACCTGGAAATCGTTACCACATACGGACCCATTGGTCAACCTGGCGACCAGCCTCTCTAGAACATGAGCACAGGAGAGCAGTCCGTGAGAGAGCAATTAGTTGAGAGAGTGAACAAACCCAGGACATCCGCGCAAAATGTAAGTGCGAGTTGCCGATCGTCCGTGAGTGCTACGACCACCAGAAGTCGAACTCAACCACCAGGAGACGCTACCGCGAGTGCAGTTCGAGTACCTTTCACCCACGCATTGGCTGTCAGATTCTGAGAAGCCGAGGTCACGCGATCCGGTAGAGAGACCCATGACGCTTGCAGAGAGAGTACGTACTAAGAAGCATAGGAGCCCAGCGGCTGGATGACCACGACAGATACCCGAACCCAGGATGCTGGCCCCATGCTGCCGTCCATCACCGGGCCCATGTCATGAGTGGCCCCCTTACGCGCTAGGCGCACGTCATGTGCCTGGGTGCTACCGAGAGACGCCATGGCATGCACCTACATCATTTCGCTGGCCTGCCACCCCTGCCGCAGAGCTGCAAAAACGAAGCCGACCTCCTAGGCGGAGGCACGCCCAATGTCAGTGGCCTCCACCATTGTCCACATCATCTACAGAGTGAGTACCTGGCAGCAGCCAGTAAAAGACTAGCGCGCCTGTTCAATGTAATCCCCTGAATGAGTAGCTTCGAAAGAATAGTGATTGCGTTAGAGTGCCTCGAACCCTAAGGTAAACTACCTGTGATAGCCTAAAGCTTGAGTGATAGGGAAGGCTAAGTGCAGTTGTTTCACCAATCCAAATTAAATATAATGAAAATCCTAGCCTGAATGTTAGGAAGTGCTATGAGAGAAAGTACTACATCAGTTCTGCAAGAGAAATTGTTTTTAAATACCATGATTGTTTTGTAACATGTTAACGTTATTAACCTCCTAGTAATGTGCACAAGTAAAGTAGCAGTAATGAAAAGTGAATTTTTTTAAAATTTAATTTGGTCCCTAGCTTGCCAGAATAACTACTTTGTATTGTGGAGGTAAAAATTTAATGTAACTTCAAACCCCATGAGCGGGCTGGAAAGTTTATGTCTGCAAATTCACAAAAATCCCACACGTGCTCATGTAAAGTCAGTATTTACTAAATAGTGAAAAATGTATGTTTTTCTTGTTAGATATCTTGCACGACACATTTAACGTAGAGCCAATAAGTTCCGTGAGCACTGTTAGGAAGTGTGAACGTATAACCAAAGCCTATCAGAGGCTTGTAAACACTACCTTGAAACAACCCTCGCCATTCCTCGCAGTGTGTCTGGGCGATATTGAATAACGAACCCTCTGTAAATTTAGTAAGAGTATGAGGTGAAAACTCACTGAGAGCACGCCGTAACCATCACCCAAGAAATTCCCAATCTTTTAAATTTCTTTTAGAATTAAAAATGTTGCACCCGAGGTGAAAGAAATGCCCTAGTAATGTGTAATGTTTATGTAGAGGACGAGCATCTCACGTAAACCTCTATAATGTTATTTTTTCTTGTTATGAAATGCAAAATGTTCCTTTTCACGAAAGTACGTGAAAATCCCTGAGATATGTAACAAGAAACTTCCGGTAAGGAAAGTAGTAGGAGTGCAACACCACCGAAAATTGTATATAAAATATATTGGATTTTGTATTTAAGTTTTGTTGCTTTCTCGAAGGAAAACCCTAGTAAAGTAAATGTAAAAGTATGATGAATGTGATGAGAGCATGTAGTTTTGAAGCGTGACCACCCTCCCCCCTCCCTCAACATGTAAGTTGCGCGAGAGTGTGAAGGAAGAAGGAACTTAAACTCGATGAGAACGAAAACTCATCTAGTGGGTGTGCACAGCCACCAGAGAGGCTCACATAAGCGTATCTACTCGAGCGAGGCAGATATCCCCACTCCCCAAATTCACCAGACGATGTTCTCGGTCTCCTCCAGCCAGAGAGGCTGTAGAATATATGCGCTAGCAATTCATAAGAGAACCAGGTTGGTCAAACGTGACTGAGTTGTAAATAATTGAAGGGGGAACACACACACAAAAATCCTGTTGTTAAGACGATCGCTGGAAATAAAGAAATGGTAAACTAGATATTAAGCATAACATTGTAAATAACCTCAACGTAAATTTTGTGAACTATGTTCTAGTTTGTAGTAAAAATATTGTTATGTTGCTATGTTTACACTTCCGCTATAATCCAAATAAGGGAAATGATAGATTGTGAGTTAGCTTATAAGAAATTTTTATTTGTCTAGACCAGTGTGGTCCAACTGTTTTTCAGTCGCGGGCCTGAAATTTAACTATTTTTCAGTCTTGGGCCAGAAATTTATTCTTAAGATACACCGTGGCCCAGCGTAACAGTTTAAGTGTTAACCATATTAGTATTATTAGAATTGTACCTATAATATCTCATTTCTACACTAGTAAAATTTAACATTATTTTCGATTAAATATTGGGTAGAGAAAATATTCAAATAATGGGGAGTTGACAGAAAATGCATAAGAATTTTTTTAAAGGCATTTAGCAAAATAAAATAGCTAATACTATCGCTGGCTAGACAAAATGGCCTTGCGGGCTGCCAATTGGACCACACTGGTCTAGATGCTAAGTGAAAGCATTGTTTAAAAGAAGTTGTATCATTTCACGTTCCCTACACATTTAGGACATGAACGCATAAAATTGTTAAAAAGTAATATTACAGCTGAGTGCTGTCAATTACCAGATCCCTGTATGCTCAATACTATGTATTATGTGTACGGAGGCACGAGCCTACCGCTTACACCGTCCCTGCCGAGAGCAGAAGTTGTACATAATCACTAATTGTAAGAAAATGTAAGTGAATTGAAAACTCAATGTAAAACCCTCCCACTATATAAAGGGAAATGCTAATTGTATCTCGTGTAAGAATAGCTTTAGTACAAACGTAACCTTAAGAAAATGTACGCTATACAAGTGTCATGAAATGTTATGAAACATAGGTTAAGAATATTCCAATTTCAATGTGTCAATGAGAGCCCTGTGTAAACGTAAGAGAGTTATGTCAATTTAATGCAAAATATGTTTTGCATAACCTAAAAATGTGTAACCTGTACACGTAAAATGTCTCACGTAACCTAAAGGGTCAATTACATTGGGTGAGTTTACTAGCTACTAGCCGGTGAGGAAAGTAGCAGGCGAGTCAGCTAGCACTGATAGTGGTGATTACACTCAACAACTTTCCACTCGCTCAGTAGCCAACTAGCCAGTGAGGTTGCATCACCTGTTGCATCTACGTTGTTGCTTTGTTTCATGTGCTGAACTTTTCTGACTATTGTGTTCTAGTTTTGTTAAAAAATTGAAGTGGAATACAAATCATATTGCTGTGTTTCTTAACATTTACCAGCAGTACCCTGTATTATGGAACATACAACACAAAGACTATTGTAATACCAAATTAAAAGATGAAACTTTCAAAACACCTTTATAATGAGCTTACTGAAAAACAGTTACTTGAGGGAATGGATGTGAAGCAACTGAAGGCAAAAATTAAATCAATTAAAGATGTTTATAGACAGGAACTCTACTAAATTGAAAAAAGCACGAAAAGTGGCAATGTTCAGAGTACTACCTCTAAATATTGCGCTGTCACTTGCTCGGTCATTTCCACCAACGTTGATGTAAGTGAAGCAGTAATCGGCATCAACCATAGCAAATAATATGATACTATATGTTTTTTTGTAATTGAAGTAGACCGAACCAGAACACAGAGGTCTTTTAATGATGACATGTTTCCAGTTGATGGCCCCACAACATCTAGGAAAATTCCATTGCTGGAAGAATGGCTTTTCGATTTCTTTGCATTTATAAATTGTTTCAGGTACCTGAAAACAATCAAAGTAATAAATTAATATTTTTAAATTAATTTAAATCAGTAACATGTTTGTATTATTTCTAGGATATATCACAAAACAGTCAAGAAACAGAGCCAGATGAGGGCAATGATAGCTGTAGGGAATCTGTTGAGAACCCCAATGACAACAACTGCCCAGAAAAACGATACAAGAACAAGTCGTCTGCAAAAATGAGACCACCATCGACTCCAATGAAAAGGTTTAAAAAACGAGTAGCATCCGAACAACCACCACCGAAATATCAGCCACACTCAACCGATGGGACAGGATTGCACAGAATGCAGCTGAGAAGAAGCCATATTACCAGTTCAGAAAGTTTGTTGCAGCTTAACTTTGTCAGCTACCACAGCGACAAGCCATCTTACTAGAGCCGGTGATTCAAAACTGTATCATTTGTTCCAAGCTGTCCTCTTTAGAGAATGCGATTTATTCAAACACACCACAGGTTTTCAATATTTCATTTTCGCCATCGTCTGATCATTCACTTGCTTCACATTCTGTCTCTTCGAACGGCGTTCATAACGTTTTGAATGAGGTTATGATGAATACGTTTGGACCAAGTACTCCACTGCAGTAGTCTACACTTGAAACTGTTTACTAATATATACTGTACCTGTATACTGTAACTATACTTTTGGCAAGTACATTCTTGCAAAAAAAAACAGTTGTGAATTCGTAGTAAATTGATTTTTACTCACCTCAACGAATGGCTGATGGGCGCGAGAAATCGCCAAGAGCACTTTAGGCTAAAAATTTCGAAATTGTTAGTTTCGGAACTCTATAACAGGTATTCTAGAGACTTGAAGGAATCATTAGTTGCTAGATAACGTAGTGTAACTTCCACTTTTGTGGCTACTGGGATTGCCGTTCTCATTGTCGTATCTTATTTCTTGAGCATGCCATCTACCATCTGCAGTAAATCATCAAAGTGGGTACAGTCTAATATCAAAATATTCCTGTACGCCACATGATCTTTGTCCTTCAGCTCTTTCAGTAAATTGCTCGATTCACCAAGTTTCTCGCATATTACTATCCATACTTTTACCCACACTTTTCTACACCTCAATTTCTGCTTTTCTTTTCTTTCTAACTCCTTTTTAATAGCGTAAGCTAAAACTATGACTCTCGCGCGAACTATTTCCGCCGTCATTTTGTAGGCACTGAAACCAAGAACCCCTGGGAAGCTCGAAGCAATCTGTCTAGCAACTATGATTACACACAACTAGTTTACTATCTAGGTAGCCCACATGCCAGCGAGTAGCGAGAAAAGTAGCCCAGCTTTCAACTTTACTCGCACTAGCTGAGCTACCTGCTAGTTAGCTAGTGAATTTGATTACTTTGGGTGAGTTTACTAGCAGCTAGTAAACTCGCCCAATGTAATTGACCCTTAAGAATTTTGTCTGAAGCAAATACAAAATGTTATATACCAAGGTACATCAAGATGCCTCAAGAATTACGTATGCATTCTTCCTTCTATGTACTACTTTTCGTAACGATAAAGCAACCTGGAGATAGGGACTTAAAACTTGTGTGTTGTTGTGCATGGTTATGCCCTTTTCAGGTAGACTCCCCTTTAGAATTTTTAGTCTCGAGGACAGACCAGTAAAAATCTTAAAGAAATGTTTTTTTTTCTCTCAATTGCTTTTGTAAGCAACCAAATTTAAACAAGTGTTAAAGTTCAAAAGTTTTGAATCTGCTCTCGAACTAGGAAGGCAATAGGTTCGATACCAGACGACTTATTCCCGCATTTCCTTTCCCAAGCTATTCCTCCCCTTGGTAAGCGACGAGACGAAAGGACTCCAGCTGTGCCATGAAGAAGAAGGCTTCGTGGGCACCCCACTGCTACACAACCGAGGGAGAGGGAGAGAGCTAAAAGGAAGAGGCCGTTAACCTGCCGCTGATAGAGAACAGATGTCGCATGACCCAGATACAGGTGCTCTCAACTCCCGCTCAGGCAGCACGCACAGAATAGGCACTAGCCTAGAGGAGCAACCAGAGGTTATACAGTTGCGGCATTAGCCTCCACCACCCGAAGCAATTTTGATTTCCACAGATGGAACTTCGTCTCTTCGGAGGGTGGCTGATTTATTCATGCCAGCATGCTGCGCTACAGAGAGGCGCACTTTACGGCTGACTTCGCATCAACTGAGCATGCCAAGCGCAGGGCGAAATAAAATTCATTGACAGCTGAGACATGGAAATGATAAATTAAAAAGACTTCATACATTGGTTAGTCACCTATGTAATTGAACTTCACATTTTAAATTATGTTCTACGCCTGATCAAGAATGAGTATGCAAACGCCTTCCAAACGAAGAAAGTATAATATTTATTTAAATTATACTACACTACCCTGCCTGGCCAAGAAGTTCCAAACAACTCTCAAGATAGCAGCACCCCCATGAACTGACGTAATGGCCCGCCGGCCTCAGACCGAGGGGCATGAAAATGTCAACGCTTTCACCAGGGTCGATAAGAAATTGAGCAGTACTCCCACAGCAGATAAACCAGTCCCTGCGATCAAAGGCTATGCTACCTCCCACCCCCGGAGAATCACTGACACAGGTAATTTTCATATAAATAGAAGTCCAGCACCGTGGTCCAGCAGAGACGCCAGGCTCAATGCCCGACAAGGTTCGCGACCTCTCCTACAGTCTTGTGGAAGACTTTTTACCTCTCCTCAGCCGCCTGCACCAGGTTTCGAACTTCATCACCTCAGTAGCCTGTGCCAAGGCTCGAACCTCCTGGCACCTGCTCGAGATACAGCAGCACTACCTCCAGCCCAGCTGACTGGCCCAAGGAGAGCTCTTCACATCCAAGGGTAATTCCACACTTGTACACTATACATTGACCTCCGTCATCTTCTCTGACTGCAGCAGTAACAGGTCGTTGCGCGATACTGTTCCCCCTGGATAGCACCCTGCCTAAGCTCACATTGTAAATAGCGTAAACAACTTTCAGTTGAGTTAATCTCTATTTATTGTAATTAATCTTTATTAATTTCCCCAGGCTCACCTTTGCCTGCAGAGTAATCATGTCTGAGATTTCCAAAATATTCTATTCTAGCATTTTATTAATAGTGATTTTACTGTCTTCTAAATTGTACCTGAGACTTTCCGCAATTTTTCTCTATATAATAATAAATTTTATATCTTATTCTGAAATAGTGGTTGTCGCCTACATCAATTGTACGGTAGATTCCACTTTATCACTATTTATACAAATTACAGTGTGGTGTGTGATATTAATCCAGTTACAGTGCGCAGCAATTAAATTTAAATTACATTCTTTCTTACTGAGCTGTGTAGTGGACTGAATACCTCAGGAGGAGAGGCCTGACCAAGAACCCTTCGCTGAGATTTCGGGACACCCGTCGCCGAAAAGGGATGCACAGTCTCGTTTATGTGGGTTGCCTATCTTACAGCAGGTCCGCAGGAGTGGCTGGAAATTTAGCTCCTTTCCAGACTGCTCATCTGTAAACCTCGTAGCCAGTCTTTCTCATTTCTTTTTGCTTTGAACTTGGTGGTGTCTTGTTATCAATGCGCAAGCAGCATGGTGGTTTAAGAAGCTATTGGAGGCAACGTGAGAGACGCACCGCTATTAATCAGACATTACTAAACCAATTAATCTATGACTCTAGTCCCAATACACATGTTCCACGAGAACTGGAGTATGAACCCGTAGACTATAGTATGATCATACCTCCCACTTGAGAGACCCCATTAAAGCGGTTGCTAGGTTGGTGCCCACTGGACGAGGACTCCGACCCGGAGGAAACCCCTTCTAACCTCAGCGTTACACAATCTGCCAGTTCTAATGTCGAGCACCCAGAGCAGCCCTCACCTAAAACCTCTGAACGAACCAGCACTGTTAGATTATCATCTGGCAAGGTAATTCGGGTTCGACACCCAACGACAGAAACATTTCCCAGGTTTTTGTGTGATGAAATTGGCTTCCAGGAATTCCATAAGTGTTCGAATCCCTGTTAAACCAAGTTCTAGAATATCTGGTAGAATTTCCCGAGCTAATTTCGTCCCCGCCCGACAACCGACGAGGCCGCGGCGGATAAACCCTGTAAGCCCTTGCCAGATCATCTATCATCACACCCACTCATAAATCGTTACTCCGATTGAGCAAATTACCTTTTATCGGGACAACTGGCGTCTCGGCAAGTGATGACTTTAGTGGCCATGAGGACAAGGCTGCTCGGAAGAGAGAGCCTGATACTCCGAATCACATTAGGGTTGGTCTCCCCTCTGCCTAGCAAATTCCAAGAGGGTAGTCTGCACTCTAGCTGCTTGCCTATCAGACAGCAGCGGCAGTCGAGGATATAACCCGCACCCCATTCAAAACCCATTGAGATGTGTCAATGTAATTCTGTTCGTTTTCATCTAGTTTACCGGAACCGTGTGTGTTTGCTCGCCCGGAGTACGCATCACCTCACTTCTCGCTCTGTCTTGCATACGGCCGAGACATAATTCACCTATAACCATGCCCTCTGGCCCATTTGTCGGTTTAAGAGTCCGCCGTTGCTTGAACGGTGGTTTGTAACATTTCAGTACCCAGTTGCGATTTTATATGCAATAAATCTACGTGATGGTAAGACATGTAGTTTGTCGAGCCAGGGTTAGACTTCCAGTGTGGCCTCTATGTTGTACGTAGCATGTTGCTCACCTGGTGGCATTGATGGTATATCAATGTAGGCGGTATCAAATCATCCCACTCGTTATCAGTTGCTACAGTCGCCCCTGGTGTCCGTGATAATTTGTCTGCAAGTTGGTTCTCTACTCCCGGGACGTGTTGCACCTCGAAGTCATACGATTGCAATAGCAAAGACCATGACACGAGCTTGCTTCTGGCCTCTTTCATTGAGTGCAACCAAAGCAGACACATGTTGTCGGTGGCTGGTAGTCAAGATACACTCTGTATAGTTTTACTGGCCACACTACTGCTAAGCACTCTCTCTCGTTCACGTCATAGCAACTTTCTGTGGGTCCGAATTTGGCACTGGCATACTCTATTGTTCAGCATTCGTTTTTGTCCCCCAGTTAGAACTACACCTAGTCTCTTCTCGCTAGCATCAGTTTGCAAATAGAGATACTTGCTGGAATCATGGCGAGCCAGTGTTGTGCACTCCTAGCCTTATCCTTATTAAATCAGATGTCATGTTCGGTAGTCCACCGAAATTTTTAACTTGGAGAGAGCATGTCCATAAGAGGAGCTGTGATGATCGCAAAATCCCTTATATTTTCTCGTAGCCAATCGACTAACCCGAAAAATTCTCTGAGTTGATTAAGTGTGTGTGGCACTTCGTACTGATCAATGAGTGACAGCTGTTCTGGTGTTGGCCTGCTGACATTCTCGTCGACTAGGTGGCCAAGAAACTGAATATATACTTTATTTATGTGGCATGTTCTGTTTGCACACATGATTTTGTTAATCGCTAGGCGCTCCAGCACTTACAATAGGGGTTTTACATGAGCGTCCCAATTCTCTGTCCAGATAATGACATCATCCAGTTATGCCAATGCAAGATCACCCACATACCCATCGAGCATTCTAACCATCATGGTCTGAAAGGCTGCAGGTCCGCACTTTAAGCCAAATGGCATTGCAGAATTGGAAACAGGGGCGGCAAATGCTGTCTTTTGATGGTCCTCAGGTTTTATTGGCACATGCCAATAGCCATTGTAAAAATCTAGGGACACCGTAATTTTGGACTTACCTAACACAATGTAGCATGTCTTTGACACTAATATAAGGTTGTGGTGCACTTTTGGTATTGAGGTTGAGAGGCTGGAAGTCGACACAGAAAAGCCACGTTTCGTATTTTTTGGGCACTGGTTTAAGACCACTGTTTTAGAGACTGTTGGTTGGTTCGATCACCCCTCTGCCAGCATTTAACTGATCTGTTCTTTAATGATTGTGTGCTGTTGCGGTTGATAGCTATGGGGTCCTGCAAAAATAGGGTGGCCATGGTCGAGCAGGATTGTGTATTCTGCGATGGTGGTGCACCTTAACGGGTCTGCTGCTGCAAAAACATTCTTTCTTTCATGCAAGATTTTCTGAATTGTTTTCCTGTAGGCTTCAGGTACTTTGTGATATAACTCGTCCAACTGGACGTCCGGGGTGCAACTTGTGGTACGTGGTTCGAGTTCATAGATTGTGCACCATTCTTTTTGTCCAAAATGGATTCTACAGGCCATTGGCTCTGTGGTGGTATTTTGTTGGATCAACAAGGATATTCCAAGTATGGAATCTTCTCTTAAATTGCCCGACACAAGAACGGTGGTGACTGTCCCCGCATCCCTGATACAAACAGTAACTCTCGCTTCCCCAATGGCTTCCCCTGTGTTTTGATGCATGGCAAGCTGTACGACCTGGTTGGCTGGTCTGATTTCACTCCCGCCTATGAATTCGACTCGCACAAAATTACGTGAAGCGGTAGTGTCAACTAACGCTAAACACTGTTTCTTATTCAGAGTGACTGGAATCCGGTTTACGTCTTTTGTAAACTGCTGCAAAATTATCTGCTGTGGTATTTGAATAGTTGCGTGTTTGACTTGTGGATGTGTTAGTGTTACTGGGTTGGCATTTTTCCAGAGGCAGTGAGTGTTTGGCCCGCCTACCCTGCTTGCCCATTTCCTGCTGGTGATGTTTTGTTTACACTATTTGTGTCTGCTTTTTCTCTGTGCGGGGGACACTCAATATGCTAATGGTATTGCTGTCCAGTACAATATTTACATAGGAAAGGAGGGCGTTACTTTTCACCACGCTCAGCTGTTGTATTGCTGCCTAACGTAACTGTACCTGCCGATGTTTGTTTGTCTATGCGGCTATGTCCAGTGTCCTTGTGTATTGGGGGTTTGTTTACACTCTTGATACTGTTCACAGCTGGTGGATGCATGGGTCCACCCTCTTTTACTTTGTTGCGCACAAGATTCTGGGAAAACGCATCCTGGTCCCTGCATTGCACTATTTGCTGTTGTGGTTGCTGGTCCCTATTTGCTTGGTCAAGCAGAACAACTGACCACTTGAAATCCTCTACACTATTATAATTAAAAGCACGAGAGCCAATTTACATTCAGGTCTCACAGTAGATGCTACAACCCCTAGAATGTCAGTTTTCGCAACTGCGGATATAAATAGTGAATGAGGTTGATTTTCCAGGTGGCGAACACAGTTAGGGTCTCGTTACTGTTCTGCACTTCCAGAACAGCATGGCTTTGAGCCTGAAATGATGAATAAGTGTTTGTAAATCTGCACTGGGCCACTGCACTTCATAATGCATTATGGAGAGCCACCAACGGTGTATGTTACCGGATAATGGTTCTCCAACAAAATTAGGCCAATCTTGCTGTGAAACTCCATACCTGCCTAATGGTCCAGTGAAGTTTCTCAGGAATGACTGTGGGTACTCGTTGCTGTATCTAGAGAATGTTGGCAGCGACTGGAAGTGGGAACGGGTGGTGTTGTTGCGGCCGTGTGGGGTGTCAGGGGCCATGAGAAGCTGGCTGTTGTTGCTGGGGCTGCTGGATTTTCCCAGTGTACTGCAGCTGCTTTCATGCCCGTCAAGTGCGCCAGCAGACTGCTGTGTAGGCTGGTGGATTCACTGCCTTCCGAAAGTGGGCATGACACTTTCACTTACTGCATGTTCGCACACTGTTCACACTGGAATTGTCCCAAAATGACAGCCCGTTCCATCACACATTGCCAATGCGTTATTCTACCACACTTCTCACACAACACAGTTTCTGCATGCCTATTACAGCATAATTCCTGGTGACACCTGTTTGGTGTCAGTTCGCTTCTGATCAAGTCTGTTGGAACATGTGTTGTTCTTGGTAACAGTGTTTGGGTGCACTCATCATGCAAAATTCTGCTGTGATTGTTCATGGATGCGTGTTCATTTGCTGTGAGGCACTGTGTGTTGTAGCTTTTGTGGCAAATTACACATGGTATTGTCTCGTTTCCGATGCCCGGACAGATTGATATCACATTGGCGATTGCACAAATTTTGATTTTGTTGGTAATCCAAAAAATGTTCGGTCTGAGATGCGAATTCGCACTGACCCCTATGAGGCCGCATTTATCTCGGACCACTCGCAGTCTTTCACATTTTGTGCATAGTTGCGCTTGTGCACTCTTAGAGGTGCAGCTCTATGCCCTGCCAATCCTTTCGCGGTTGGCCCGTTTAATGTAATCTTCGAGACTCGCATTAGCTGGTTCATTGCTTGGACATTTTGAGTCCCAGAATGGATTGGGCTGTGACACAGGGCGCATGCACTTTGGGCATAAGTTATTTTGTTTGCCACTGTGGGTACACTAATTGATTTTGCACCTCCCGAGCACTGGCTCTACCACGTGGTTTGGCTTTGCTGTTATCTTGACAGGTGTTGTTTACGCTGTGGTAGCTGACCTGCCTCCTTGCATGCACGCACATACCGTTATGTCTGAGGTATGAGGGGGGTAGGTGGTAACCACTCTTGCTCCCACCCGGGGTGGTGCGTCATGCCGACCCCCTACTTAGGAATGCGGGTGGGGTGGTGCTGTTTGCTCCGCTTGACCGATCCGAAAATGGCCGCTCTGGATTATGGTTATTTTGCCTGAGGCACTTGAAAATGATGCTGTTGCTGCAAAAATGGAATTTGAAATTTATTGTCCGAAACTTGCTTTTAACTACATTTTTAGCTAAGGGCTGTTGAACACATGACCTTTCCTGACATAATTCTGCATTTGGACGAACTGGTTGCATTTATTTCTCCGCAAAAAGTATTACAAGTGAGGTGTTGCATGAATAAAATCATGTTTGAAATTCACTGAAAATTCTTGTCCGAATAAATTTACGTGTTCTGTAACACAAATTATTGCACCATATGCGTGAAATTGCTTGCAAATTATTATGTGACGTTCAGCACAGTTACTCAATAAATACATGAAAATCATTACAAAACAACAAAAGAGCCCTTGAATATGTATATGTGGTTTGCGAACATGAAACAAAGTCACTAAACTAGCTGGTTTGAATTTGAATGCAATGTGCAATGCAGAGCATGGACACATCAGATACCTTAATATGTTACAATTATTCTGAAACATTATTTTAATGTAGTGCATTTATGATCGAGTGTGTGTGGAAACATGGTTTTCTCGCCGTTTTGCAAACAAACAAAGTACATTGAGCATTCTCATCGTGCAAGAGGGACACAAAGCACTGAATTTCTCCATGTGGTACATGAGCGCAGGTGCAGGTGGTTGATGTGGTTGGATTGCGTTACACTGTTGTGCTTGTACTCACATTTCCGATGTTCTGGTTGTTGCTGCGGGACGCTACAAGTAATGGGAGTCTGACTCGTGTACTCTGGTTGTTTTAGGCGCCCCTAGTTGGGAAAGACATTTAGTGTAGGAACTGGCTTGACGATCGCTTGCCCCACAAGTTGGAAGTCATTTATGACGTGGTTGAGGTGATCTAGAGCCAGTGATGTTGCTGTGTGTCCCATCTGTTACCTCAGACAGAGGTAAAACTGGTTGTGTACTCCAGCGACATAGCTCAGTGGAGCTAGTGATGAGGTCGTTCGGTCGACGGACCAGAAGAGCCCTGGATTCCTCCGTCAATTGGTGGTTGTTTAATGTTGTACACTGAATGTGTGATTTACTTGCACACGTGATTACCTGCCAATGAGACTGTGGGCCATCTCATACACCCTGCAGGCCTGCAAAGGGGTTACATGTAAAACATCGGGGGACTGCAAGTAGGTGCAGTGCATGAAATGTCCCGGAGGATAATGAATTATTACCTGAATGTATATTTCAGAACGCGGTTTACTTCACTGAATAAATATATAACAGAGAAGCAGTCACATCACAACTTATGCAGGCTCGGCACTTGAGGTCTACCATTAGATAGTCTGTACTGCAAAAATGGCACAGTCATCATTTGATAAAATTAATTGTTGGACGTGGTCAGATGTTATGCTCCGATTAAGTAGTAGGTGGCAGGGGGTCGGCCCCTCGGTACTAGAAATGCAAAAGGTTCCAGTTAAAATATGATGCTATTGCAAATGAAAAATAATGTAGCCTAAGTGAGTGTACCGAGGAGGTCCGCTGTGGAGTGAATTCCCTATGCTGCCGATCTGTGAATGTGTTAAGCTGAGACTACCCGAGTGACCCGGGATTCAGCCACATGCGATGTGAACCGGGTTCAAACGGTGTGCTGTGATTCTGGAAAAAGTAACTGGACTAACATGTTACAAAATCAATATAATTAATTCGGAAATTTTTGGTGACATTCCAATTACGGCAAATGTATTTTATTACTTGATGTAAGTAATTAACTGGATGATGTCACTGCACTTGAAATAACAAAAGTTATATATATATATATATATATATATATAGCCTTTATGGGCAGTTCACTGAAAGGCGATACATGAATCCATATTACAAAATTACAATAAAAACTATTTTACAAATTAATATTAAAATACTTGTATTTAAGTTTTCTGTTAGCCTCCTTTGACATCACTGAATTTCACTTGCACGCACTGTTGCCAAATGGTCGCCTCCCAACAGGATGGACGGTCCCACCTTGGCAAAGGGGTGGCTCCAATTAGAATATAATTTTACCCCTGTTGTTCGTTAGGACTGAATAAATACTGTGGATATGACTGTAGAAATATGTGGAATAACTGTGTTGCACTGGGGAGCACTTTACACATACAATTTGGCACTCAGACATGTTAGTAGGACTGGCTGTTTGGCCACGTCGTATACAGCAGCACCTGCTGTTCCATCGTCAAATTCATTTACCTGCGTGCCTGACGGCTATGGCTCAGTTGACACCGTATACGATCGCCTACTAATTTTTTTTTACAAGAGTTACCTCTTGTAATAAATAAAGTAGCGCTGTCTCTTAGGGCCTTATTCGTGGTGGTTTTTATTCCGGACTAAGGAAAGATCATCCTCCGAGCAAAATTTTTCGTATTCAGAGAGAATTTTTAAATGCTAGTCCGAGGATCATTTTACTTTCGTACGGCCTAACTTTTAGTCCGGAGTGAGGGTAGGCCTAACGAAGTATTAAAGCCAAAAAATAAATATGGCGAACATAAAATACATTTTCGTTAATGTATTTTATGCCAGTGAAAGCTAGATAAAGTTCGCGAAACATAAAAATTATGTTTAAGGCTGATTCAGTCGATCTGTATGCAAAAATATGTCGACCCAATGGATGAAAATGAAATGTTATAGTAAAGTATCAGTGACGAGAATGTATTGATAGCTCAATGGTAACACCGCCATTTTACATTACTGGGATACTACTCCCTCAGCTCGGGGGTGGATCGATCCCTTGTGACGGACGTTGGCCACCCAGCCTGTTATCATTTAAGTTGTGGAGGAAAGGAGAAGCTAACCCTCTCTCCCTCCACACCCATCAAAGATATTTAAAGCTGCGAGGCAGACATTATTGTACAGGATTCCCAGGGTAGCGCCTGGGAGCTGTTTCCAAGACAGAGTTTTACCTGCCTTTCCCCTGCCTGTGTGGGGTAAAGGTAGGTAGTGAAGTTGAAAAAAAAAATGAATTTAATCGGCGCGAAATTTTGAAATTCAGGTCTATGAAGGATGTCGTTAACCCCCTGTAAGAGGGCCAACGACAGTAAAGCGAGAATAAACTGGATTTAAAGCCAAAAGAATTTATACTAAATGGTTAGAAAGTTTTTCCCGTGACTGGAAGGGTGTAGGTTCAATAGTATCATAATTCACATACATTTTATATAAATGTTTGCTTCCAAATTTTTTCTGCGCAGTGTATGTATATTTACGAAACTTATATTTTTATTTTCGATTTGGTACACAGTATAATTCATTATATTTTATTTCTTAGCATGCAGATTAATGGTTATTGTAAATTACTATACAATTTGAAATATTTTATTTAATAAATAAGCTATATTGTGTTTAGCGCTACTTACACGCAATTTTGTCATTAATGGAACTTGAAGGTGTTATTTCAGACGAAAATCAGCAACTCGCATGCACAGTGTACTTCGATGAGCCTACGACTAAAGTTAGTATCACTCTCATCTGAGTTTATGAATACGATATATTTAATCCATCCTTAGTTCGGACTAGCCTCAGACCAACTCCAAGGAAGATCATCTCTGGATCATCCTTGGATGTAGCACTGACTATGAATAAGGCCCTTCATCACATAATACCTGTTGACAGGGAGGTGTACATTACGTTCCTGTCAACCTGCACTATGCACTCTTGGTCTGATATAGCTGATGCGGCCCAGTGTAGTTGGTGGGGTTGATGTAACTATGGCGGTTGAAAAGGTCACGAGGAGCACGTGAATATCTGGTTCGTGCCACAGTAACCATGATTATTGAATGTCTCATCTCTAATTATGTAATTAATTTTTAATTAAATAGGTAATTTTATCATGTAGGTTTGTGCTGTGGCTGGAAGAGCTGTGATGTTACATTATGGAGGTGCTTGGTCGGTCAGTAATCATTAGACCACTGTGTTTTTAAGTAAATTTGCTGTCATCTCTCCCCCTGTTTTCTTTATTGTTTAAATACTTTTTGTAATTTGCATGGCGGAATAGTCTTGGATTTCTTGCTGTTTGCGATACTGTTTGAAAAGTTGATCGAAATTGCACCCCTGATTTTGCATACTAAAACATCATGCATCAGAAAACACCCCCCTGAATGGACCATGACAGTGCAGTCGTTTTATAATGTTCTTAGTTTCGCGAACTTGAGTTCCAGAAACGAGTTTGCTTTATATTTATTATTTGCTCATTCGACTGACTTCTGAGATTCTGCTTGTTTCGTTTCGATTATATGTTCTCCGGCATTCCACCAACGTAATTGCCATTCTGTACGATCACTCATATTTAAGTTTTTAAGTTAACAAACAATAGTTCTATACTAAAGGAGAAATTTCACTATGATATATTTCATAAAGGTAAACCGATTGCATTAGTTAGTTTTCATGCAAAATTTTTAGCTCTTAATATAGACAATAATACTATAACAAGAATTGAAAAATTGAGTGTTGTGGTTGATAAAAATGAAGTTACCACTATTCCTAGAGGCCAATACAGTGTTGAATCTTTAAAAGAAGCTACAAATTCAATGGATCAATCTTCAACAAATAACATTGAATTGACAGCAGACAATGTGAAAAACAAAATAACAATTAAATCTAAGTTTGATATTAAATTGGACGATCGATTGTTCAATATTCTTGGCTCTGAGAGAAATATGACTAGAAAAAGACGAAATTGTTGTAGGCACTAAATTACGTAATTTAAATTCATTTAAAACAACAAATGTTCATTGTAATTTAGTCTATGGAATGTTTATAAAGTATGACAAATCTAATCATTTAGAAACTGATACAATTGCTAGTTTTCCACCAAAAACTATGTTTGGCTTTAGAAATTATTTTAGTTATGGGCCCACATATCCCATTTTTATAGAATAAATAATTAGTGGTTTAATCACATTGTTCTAAAAAATAGGGATGAAATTGGTAAACTGATTGATTTTATGGTGTTAATGATCACATTGTTGTAGAGATTAAAGATCTTAAAAAATAATATATAAATATAATAAAATATAAAATTATTTTTTAAAATAATGTATCTATAATATAGTCTTTTTATTTCAAACTAATGTGTTTTATCATAGTTAAAATTAAATTATTTTGCCATAAACTTATTCACCGATTTTTTTGTTTTATTATCTCTTGTAATCATATTGTTTTTATAATCACATTTATCTTAGTTTTTTTGTACCAATTCACCCATTGATTCCATGTGTAATTTTAAAGCGTTTTCGGGATTTAGAGTGAATCCTTTAATTTTTGTAACTTGTTTTCCAAAAAAAAAAAAATTTATAACCATAGCTTTTAGGCCCTGTACTTATCCAATTTATACCATAATTTTTTTCCCAAATTCGTCTGTCTATTCACCAAACATGCAGCCTGTTTTAACAGTATTTTTACCATCATAAATGTAAACTACACTGTCTGCGTCATAATATACTACTTTATCATCTAATTTATCTAACATTTCATATAAATGCGATTGTGCGTTTGATGTGGTAAAAGTTACTATAAATGTATTTGTTGCTGTGCTATCTTCTACATAATTATCATTGTATTTATATGATACTTCAATTGTTTTTTCTTTGATATAAACAACATTACTTACTTATATTCTATCATCTAATAACAATTCATACCAACGAGCTGGATCAGTAATATAGTCTGTTTGTGTTAAATTTTGTCTTTGTCCAAATTTTCCCCAAAGTGAATTTAAGCAAATCGTGGCAACAGCATTTTCCCCCGGATTTTGATCAATTTTTTCAATGTTTAAATCGATATTTTTTTCTTTTTTTTATAACATGAATATATTCATCTTTTGTTTTGTAATCTTCTTTCCATGGACTAGTTTCTAATTTTATTTTTATAAATGTTTTAATGTAGTCTCTAAACATCTTATTACTTTTTTGCTCGAAATGCCAAACTTTATGAATTTTAAGTTATTTGTAACCCTTTTCAATAGCTTTATTTGATTCTAAAGTAGTCCATGTACCATCTATTGATCTTTTTAATTACTATGTTTACATTCTCCTTTTTTCTCTATAACACATTTTAAAGATAAAGTAAACTATAGTTTTTCTTGTTTAGTTGAAAGTACAGGATGATATAAATTTCGTGGTGGCAAAACTTTACATTTGATCAATCCAAACCAGTTTTCGTCGTAATTTTTAGGGTTATATATTTTAATTGGATGGCCTACTGGGCAATAATCATAAAATGTCACTGTTGGATGTCAATTTCATATATCTGCATATCTTAATTTTTTCTTAGTTTTGAAGTATTGGTTCTACCTCCAAAAAATGCATCTCTATATTGTATCTCTATATTGTAATGGTTCTATCACATTTTAAATTTTTTCTGAATTATTTTTGTAGAAAATCGATTTTTTTTTTTCAATTTGCATGCCCACATTCCCCTTACTTTGTAACCATTTTGTCTTAAAATTGTCGTTCGATTGTTTGTTTTAGTAAGCAAATCATCCGTGCTTTCATTGTTAATATTATTTATTGTGTCTGGTGAATAACAATCAGGATATCATGCCAAAAACACCCATTCTTGTCATCATAACCATTAATTTTTGCTCCATAAATAGTAACTTCTCCACCATTTAATGCATGTCCAACATTTGAAAATGTATTTAACCACGAAGTTGATTCTTTACTAAACATTTATTTTCTATCATCGTTAACTACTGCAATAGTGTTATTCATAAGAAAAGTTGATCTATAAACAGCCATACAAACACCTGCGATTTTTATGTAGCAAAATGGGCCTGTGTTTTCTATTTCTAGAAATGTTTCTCTAAATTTGAGACATCCACGTCGTAAAATATCAACATCAGAATGACAATATTCAGCAAGTTCTTTTTTGAAATCGAAGATATAATTTTCTTCTTTTTCTATAGCATGCCACTTTAAAGAGTCTTTTCGTTGTTCTTTCTTCATTGTATTGCCTCTATAATATTTTGTAACTGGTATTTTTCCTAAATAATTTTGATTTTCAGGTATATTAAAAAAATGTGGAAAACATCCTTTTTTTTTTTTTTTTACCCAAATATTTTTGGAAATGTTGAGAGACTTCCTTGAATAAAGTTTACACTATCAATTATTTTTATATTTAGACTCGACATTTTAAGTTGCATAGTTTTTGAATCTTGATATATTGTTTGACTTTTATACTATTGCTAACACAATATTGAATAATAAATATTAATTGTAGCCTTTTGAATTATGTGCAATAAATGTATATCCTTTATTTTCTTCAGATTCAACCATTCGCAAAATTCATCATTTGTACTAAAAATGTATTTTGTTTCCATTAAAGTCTTGAACAGATTTTTCTGTTTAAGAACAATCCATATCTTTTTTCTTGTTT
Source organism: Dryococelus australis (assembly GCA_029891345.1). Classification (NCBI taxonomy): domain Eukaryota; kingdom Metazoa; phylum Arthropoda; class Insecta; order Phasmatodea; family Phasmatidae; genus Dryococelus; species Dryococelus australis. The sequence goes on along the minus strand of CM057005.1, from coordinate 11,669,593 downwards.
TTGCCATTACAAGTACTTACAATCTTTTATGCAAATACCCCCTTTTTGTTGTCTCTCTTGCATATAACGTTTATGTTCATCAGTTTTCACAAATTCCATACAATTCCAAAATTTGATATAACCACAGTTGTGTTTTTTATTTCTCAAAGATATTTTGTTACACGTTTTACACTTAACATCGTTTTACACACAACATCGTAATTAGTAAAACATTGCTGTCCAAAACAATATCAATTGCATTTTTGACAATATATTCTAATTCCATCTTCATTTTCGTGCTGAGGTTTTTTTTACATAAATTGCATATATTATTATTTTTATTACACTCGTGTTGATATTTATTATTGTATGGTTTGAAGCAATTTTTACAATAGTGAACGCTACCTGAGTAATGCTTTCATGCTATTAATTACGCCGTAGTGTTCGTCGTGTAAGTACAAATAAATAGTTGTTGGTTTTTAAGTTCCAGAATGTACAATTGAATAGAAATGTGCAACTAAAACCACTTTAATTTGAATATTCGGAAAATTTTCTGCAGCCATTCTTTTGCAAAGTTCATGAGCCAATTCTCCTTGTAATTTTCTTCATTTTCTAATATAAATAAGCACATTATTTGTTAATTCTCTATCCAAAATGATGTTTGTTTTGTATAAGCTGTAATTATAGTTCTAGGTCCACATAAATTATCATCATTATTAATTTTATTAATACATTGTTTTGTCTTTATAGCTATAGTTAAAATAACAATTTTTTTTTGCCTCTTGCACCACTACTACTGAGTACTCTGTAAACATTAATATCGAAAGTAGTTTCATATATATCTACATTTTAATTCGATATAATTACTCTTTCAATTTGATTAAGACAATTTTCGGCGTTTAAATTGTTATTTCTTGAGACGGATGAAAATTCTGATTATTTGCATACATTCTCATTTGATCACCTTGTTTATAACCAGTTAGTTTTCTTACTGCTTTCATTGTTACGTGAACAGCATTTCGAGCAGCATTCATTTTTTCCATCAGGGTTCTTTCTAAATTATTTATATTAATACCGAACTTTGTTTACCAAATGTCGAAAGCTTCATTAAAATGACGACTAATTTCGTGAATTTCAAATGGATGTCTTCTTTCTACGCATTCATTAAAGAATTTTTTGTTTGAAAGCATAAAATTGACAAACTTTTATTTTATTCTTTAGTTGAAAATTGCCCATTTTCTTTAGTTTTATTTCTTGGTTGTACATATATCTGATTAGAAAATGGGAATATTTTTTCCAATTTCTTTCTATCTTCCTTATATAATTCATTAATATTGGTTTAAGAAAATGGAAAATTTGCAAATTTTCTTTTTCTTTGCTTATTAATAATAACTGTAACTAAATATGCTTTCCATAAATTATTTTCATTTGTTATGTTAAAGCTTTTAGCTTTAGTTCTTAGTTCCGCAAATTTTAAGTCATTTATATTTCTCCTGCTTGACGAATTTTTGTAATAATGCTTGTAATAAGATCATATTTATGGAATTTAGATAATTTTTTATGTTTAATTCTCTAGCTATAATTCTTAACTCGATCGCTCTCCTTTCGCGCAGATCTGCTACTGAATAATTCGTAGCCATATTTGTTTATTTATAAGAAGTAAAAATTTATAAATGTTTTAAAAAAATGAAGTGTAAAAAATAATTTAAATACTGGAATGAAGTTGGAAAAGTGCTTAAATTGTAATGATAATAATTTTTTAAATATTTAACTTCTTCTGTGATAATATTTCTCATTACAACATTTTTTGCATATTGTTGAATGTTTTTCTTTAGTTTTTTTATTAATATATCATAATTTTATAGATTTGTTCTCATTACAAACTGTGCATGTTTTTGTTGGATAATTATCATTTTGAATGTCATTAAGAATATCTATTGATGTATTGTGTTATTCCGTTTTTATGCTCTTTTAGATATATATTACAAACACGTTTTCCACATTCACATAATATTTTCTCATTAAGACATTAGTTACATTTTGTCGTATGTTTGTCTATAGTTGCTTTGTGGGGATAAAATGAATCGATAGATTTATTCTCATTACATACTACACATGTCTTAGTTGAATAATCATGTCGAATTTCATTGGTATTGTGCGATTTACTATTTTTATGCTTTTGAGATATAGTTTAGAAATATATATTCCACATTCGCATAATACTTTCTCTTTATTTATATCATATTGATCTGTTGCATATTCAGCAGAACATTTTTTTACAGGTGTTAATATGTTTATCTTTTGTGTGCTTATGCGATGCTAAACATTCAATGTTTAATACTTCGCTACATTTTTTACATTGCTTAGCTATAGTATTATTTTCCATTCCGAGCATAGTTGCCATTTTATTTATTAAGAAAATTTATTTATTAAGAGAATGTGGAAAAAATATAATTCTCTAATAATTGGTTTCTTATAAATAACAAAAAAAATGGAGGCTTTACTCAACAAGTTGAACAATTCATTTGAATTCACCAAACTACAAGATCTAGAAGAAAATTAATGGTTGACTGCCAGAGATTTTGAAATTTATGAATCTAAGTTTGGTAAAAAAAAAATGTATTGCATTCCAAACGGCAAGTTTAAAATTTAATTACCAGAGCGTTATGTAAGGATACTTGATAAAAATGCTTTGAAACTAATAAATGAGAATAAAGTTTTTATAGCATATATAGGCTTAGAGGAACTGAAATAGAAAGTCTATGCATGATATACAGTCCTCTTAAAAAATATATAAATATATATTAATTTGAATTTTTTTCGATATTTTGACTTTATTTCAGCTTAAATTTGCTTGATTTTGGTTTAAATTTGCTTGACTTATATGGCTTGCTTGCGAAATTAGCATTTTCTAGAAAACATGAAAATTTGCTTAAAAATCGAGAAATTTGATTCATTTTAACTTAAATTTGCTTGATTTTTGTTGTAAATCTTGCGTGCTCGATTCGTGCCAGATTTTTTGGGGGCTGAAATTCAAACGTGAAATTCGAGGTAGAAAACATGGAATTTGGAGTAAAAACATGATATTTTGGGGGGTAAAAAGCATGAACTTTGGGGGCAAAAAGTTTGAACATTTGTGAAAAAAAGCTTGAAATTCGGGGTAAAAAAACATCAAATTTGTGTTTAAAATGGATTGTCCTCAATCTACCCATATACTACTGCGGTACCCGTGCACCTCGTGTGCAAAAAGATGGCTTGCCAAGATACTCGCTGAACTGCTCAGTTTGTGTACTCTGCTGTGTTGGTGTGGTGTGACACAGTCGGGACTCTGCTGACAGGTGGATACCATCATCATAATTTTCTTTACACATTATCATCCTTCCTCCTGCCACATGTTTCAAGTTATAAATCCCAGTAAGTTTTTATAGTTAAAAAAGTATCACATGTGCACAATTTCGGCCCCTGTAGTCTTCATGGCGCTGGAAAATTTGCTAAGAACAAGCGAAGTGCATGGAAGTTTAAATTCCAAGAAAAATTTTGTTTGGAATGATTACAAAATATGTAACCTGAATGTCTGCATTTCTACACAATACATTTGTGCACACAGGTAGTAGATAGTAAGGGACAGCTATTACCTGTCAATAGGTGAAAGACTGCGCCTATTTTTATCATTACCCATCAAGATGAGTGATGTAATAATGTGCAAACGAAGGACCACATGCAAAGGACATGAAATTTGAGGATTGCAAAATATATATTTGTGACTTAACATGTTGAGAGAAAGATCGGCCGATTCTACATCAGATTGTCGATAGTAAGTTATTTCCATACAAGTTGGGGCCCACGTTCAATTACTTAGACCCATGTAAAATTCGTAGATGCCACATGCGTTGGCCGAGTTACGTAAATACTAAACATAACTCTCTCGTAAAATGCAGAAGCTTGCTTATCTGAACACTGGATGATTTTCCATTAATTATCATCATTCGGCATCCTTGTTCTTTGCTCGTAGACTAATCGCGAACGATTCACATACCACAAAAACCTTAATTGAAAACAATTACCGAATGACACATGGATGACTTGCCCAGGCCTCGAACCAGAGACCTTAGTGTCCAGGTACCTGGGATATGTCAGCCGTGGAACTCATATTTTTTAAAAATAATTCCTCCGAAATTCGAAATAAAATAAAATAGTCTATAATAACGTTCCACTGTAAAAATGTACGATCTTTGAGGATGTTTTTCAGGCTTATTTCGGAAGGAAAGGAAGTTTTATAAAAACACTTTCCTGTATGTGTGTCTAGCGTGTTTATCTGTACATGTGTGTGCCCCTGAAAACTTTTGAATGCGCTAACAAAATTTCACCAGTACACATATAGTACTTACTAAGGGCAACTGACTTTTATAGTCTTCAGCCATGCAGTTTGTTTACTTTCAAAATTGTGGCTTTTAGAACTTTTGGGTGAAATGTCATCTGTCGGGAACCATTCAACCGATTAAAATCAAATTTGGTTTGTTAGGAGTGCATCATGTAAGCATTGAATTTAGAGAAGAATATTGCTGTTGGTCCCGTCATTTTGAATGGTACCACATGAATAAATAAAGCCTTAATGTAATATTTCGAACACTATTAAATCAATTCTCTCCCAATTGGCATGTACCTAAGTAATAGTATGGTATACCGTATAAATGTATGCGACTTAAATTAATAAGGCACTTATTCTCAAAACTGCGGCCCTATAAATATTTTAGCTTTATTTGGTCTACTACCTATATCATTCTGCCAATTTATGCCATATTTTGTATGCTGAAAGAATATAGTACGATAATCATATACGCAAACACAAAAGTGTCTTTGTCCCCCTTTTCTTAAGATAGTGCCCCAATTATAAATAAAGTTATGCCATATCTCAGGGAAACAATTGACCGATTATTACAACATTTAACAAATAAGTAGACAGGTGATACAAACTGGTATATTTTAAGCAGGTCGGATATTTGTTTCAAAATGGCGTACATATACCTATTTTAACTTATTATGATACACCATCACAACAATGTTAATAAATTCCATATTAACTTTGTATGCTGTCAGTATACAGCGTGTAACTAAAGGAATCATCCGATATCACAAGGCTATGACTTTTACATGAATGGTGATAGGAACTCGCAGAAAATTGTAAAATACGCATCGAAATGTAAAGTTTCCCTTGGCGCATGTTGCACATCGCCAGTTCACTTGGTTGCCAATATGTGTCGCTCTCGTGGCACTACAGCTGGCGCTGATAATATGCTCCTTCAGTATGTGTCGGGAAGGCGATAACATAGCAACAAAAAGTGTTTTGCATTCTCCATTCCAACAAGCGTGAGTCAGTTATAACTGTGCAGTATCGACAGTAATGGCTCTGCACTTCCTGCGCAGAGCATCCGACGGAGGTTCGAGCAGTTTCAAAATATCAGTTGTTTATGTAATGGGAAGTTCACAGGTTGCGCCCATGTGCCTAAAGAAGACGTAAAATTCATCTGGGAGAGATTTGTACAGAGTCCACTTTAAGTCCACTCGTCGTGGCAGCTGAGGGATGGCTGTCTCCCATATGAGTATCTGGTATGTTTTGCAGCGACAATTGCTTTTAAAACCATACAAGTAGTAGGGAAATGGGAAGTTGAGGGTAAGGGCGTGGGGCATCGGATCCGGATTCGGGAGGGAAGCCATACTGTTACATAACCATCCGCCATATTTTTTTCCTTTTCACTCAAAATTTCCATTTTCTCCCTCAAAATGGACCAAAATACCTTAAAAATCTTCCTTTTCCCTAGAAATTTGCCTTTTTTTCCTTAAAAAAAATCCCATTTTTTTCCTTAAAAAAAATTCCCATTTTTTCTGGAGCAGGCGAGAGGAATTAGTGACCCCAGGGTCAGGGACGACCGGTCCAGGTACCAGGGATCAGTGACCCAGGCGACTTGCAGACAGGGATCAGTACCTATTACCTTTGACCTTGACCTTTGACCATTAAAATGCAATACAAAAAATTCACAAAAAATTCTAAAGTTTTAAAATATATGTAAAGAATTTAGTATTAAAAAGTTTTACTAAAAACCATTAAAAAAATTAAAACAAAATCGTAAAAAATGAATTTTTATAAAATTTTATTAAAAAAAATCTCTTAATTAAAAAAAGTTGTAACCCCGGCGGCCATTTTCCCCTTTTCTCCCTCAGAATTTCCCTTTTTCCTTAGAATCTAGAATATTTTCCTTAAAAATTTATAAAAAATTCAATTAAAAAAACATACATTTCCTTAAGTCCCCCCCCCCCCCCCCCCTTACTCACCACACCACCAATTAATCACCACTGCTCGAATCCAGTAGACGAAAGACTCCCTCGCACCCACTCCCCTCACCTGTACTCATTCTGCCATCTTGATTTTTTCATTTGGCATTTGTTTACTTGCTACTGGAGGCAGCCATCTGTGTTTACATGTTACTGCATGTCACCATATTTGTTTTTTGTTTGGCATTTGTTTATAGATTATTGGAGGCCACTATCTTGGTACGTGACCACCATCTTGGCAGGTGACCACCATATTGGTATACACCACCCATCCATCATCTTGGAAGAAAATGCCCAATAGCAATTTACCTTTGACCTGTGACCTTGAAAATAAAAACTCACGAAAAAGTACATAAACGTCAACAATCATAATACATTACAGACTACTACCACCATATTAGATACAGGCTACCTAGACCTCGACCTTACGACCTTAAATATCCTTGAAAATAAAAACTCGAGAAAAATACATAAAACTCAACAAGTATTATACATTACAGACTACTACTATATCAGATGCAGACTACCTCGACCTTGACCCCACGACCTTGAATGACCTTGAAAATAAAAACTATAGAAATAATACATAAAAGTCAACAAGCATAATGCATTACAGACTACCACCACAATATTAGATGCTGACTACCTCGACCTTGACCCCATGACCTTGAAAATAAAATAAATATAAAAAACAGAAAAGTCAACAAGCATAATACATTACAGACTACCACCACCATATTGGATGTAGACTTCCTTGACCTTAACACCAATACCTTGAATGACCTAAAAACAAAAGCTTGAGAAAAAATCTATGTAAAGAGGCAGAAGCTAGTCGAGACAATCCACCTTCCACTCAACTGCTGTCAAACTAAACCTCTTGGCTTACCTCCCTACTGCTTGCAATATACAAGTGTGTAAGCCTTATGGCATCATATTGACTTTGAACCATTCGTACTGCACCATTATATTGTGCAGACACCAACCTGCCAATCACCAAGTTACCACATGATTACAGCTAACCAATAACATGCGAGCATTGAGACATCACACACAGGCAGGTAGGAAGGCTTTAGATGCTAGTTCCTTGATCACATTACCATGCAGTTATATCTTCAACAGTTTCTTCCAGACAAGTTCGTCACTCACTTATAAATCATGGTCACACTTAAAGTAGATCAGACTGACCCATTTACCCATTGTCCCATGACCCATTGTTCCATGAACCCATGACCCATTAATCCCATGACCCCATAATCCATGACCCATTAACCCCATGACCCCATCGACCCCATCTACTGGTGTTGTGGCAGGACTTCGTGGTTGAAATCACTGAGTTTGACGGGTGGTAATTACTCTGGGATTTTCTGATTGATGTTATACACCGTACATCGCTTGGTGGCACCAAAATGGATCCTCCTGGCGGTGGGTTCCACAATGGTGTTTTGATCCTGCATCCATGGCACACCTAGTTTTCGTCTTCTCTAATCTCGTCGGCGATCATTGCTGTTGTGACCATTTCCAGGTCACGTACCTGCACTGTCACAGACAACTGTCCCTTCATGCTGTGGTTGTGTTAGCCTGTTGCCAGTCTGATGACGTGATACGTGGATGTGATGTCCTTTGCATTTACAAATCTTTTCCGTACGAAACTGTGTGAAGCAGCTGTGTCAATAAGTGCGTGACATGGTTGCCCATTCAGGTGGATTTAAATTCTGATAAATTGTGCCATGTTGCTGCTGATCTAATGCATGGATGCTTGCTGCGGGGTTGTATCTGCGTGCTTCTCTCTGACTGGGGCGTCGGTGGTGTCTGACTGCCTTACTCCCATGGGCTGTTTCCCTGATTGCTTCTTGCTGGGTCGCGATAACTGTCCAGGTGCGGGTTGTTAGGATATATACTCTGCCAGTGGTACACTTCCGTTGGCCGACAATAACGACATGGAGTTTGGAGCAGGTAATCCTCTCCCTCTCTGCCATTAGGTCGTCCCTCACTAGGTCATATGTTGTGCAACCAATGAACGGGGTTATCGTGGCGGAGTGCATTCTCCCTACTGTTGTTCCTCGGTCCCGTCTCTTTGCTGATCTCCGTTCCTTCTTGTTTACCGGTAGAATTGTTCACATGGTTGTACGTGGTCACTGTTCCCCAACTCGTGCTTCCCTCGTGCAGCATTTGACTCACAGCGTGCTTGACGTAAGTTACATTCCAGAATAATGGCTGTTTACAGTACCTCCTCGACATTGTTGTTCATGAACGGTAGCAAAGATGCACAATATTCTGGGAGCACTGTCTCTGTGACGATTTCCAATATTTCCTGCATCGGTAAGTACAATTGAGACCGTCGAACTTTCTGCACTTTTTGCATGATAAACATCGGCAGTTGCTGGTCAGGTTTTGCTCTTACCACAGCAGTTTCATCTGGGCTTGTAACGACGTAAAAGTGCTTCCGTTTGTGTACTAGAACAATTTCACGAATTCACCCCAGCTGAAGCCATAGTGGTTAATGGCAGTACACCATTTTGCTGCCCCTTCAGTGAGTTGGTTCCCGATGCAGCTCGCCCACTCATCTTCGCATATGCCATACCTTTGAAGTCGTGCAGTACACTTCTCCACAAACACCTTCGGATCCTCATTTGCAGTTCCGGAAAAAAATGGCAGGTTTTGAAACTTCGTAGGCGGTCGCATCTGTCGATTTTCCTGGTTTGTTTCTGACTTGATTTTCATTCCAGGTCTCTTTTCTGTTGCCGGTTGCCAATGCTGTATTGAGTTCTGTCCATTGATGTAAATTGGGAAATTTACTGGGGTTGCGGTCGGAAAAGGAGTTGTTAACATGGGTGGTTGATACAGATGTTGTTGGTAGTAGGCAGGTAACGGGCTTAGATATGGCGTGAACGGTTACATAGGTAGGGGAACTGTGGACAAGTTTGGAATAGGCAGGGCTGACTGAATCCCTGTTGCACTGTTTATGTCGGTCACCACATGGGTCCAGGTGACGTGGGGCGTGCCGCTCCTAAATTCCTCCTTGCTCGCATAGTCCACCTGCTCTTGCTTGCCTGGTGTTGCTACTTCTCTGTAATTTGTTGTACGCCTTTCCCGTGTCTCCGCTTTCCTACTGTTTGGTACTGTAATTTCCTAGTTCAGCTCCTTCAAAATAATGTATCGCAGATCTGCTACAAACTTATTCCAGTTACTCGCAGATGGTCGTGGACCAAAGATCTGGTTGCAACTGTCACAAGTAAATTTCATTTCCGATCGTGTGCCGGTTTCAGCTGCGCTAAGACACTCTTGGTGAAAAGTAGTGTGGCACTAGCCACATTTAAGTAATAGTGTCTCTTGCCTGGTGCACAAAAGATTTAAACACTAACTGGTGTGTGCAGAATTTTGATTAGGTTCTGGAATTTTGGTAGGTTGTTCCGAATGTTCCGCCAGTTCCTCCACGATTTGCACTACAGCATGGCTGATTGCGGCGCGGTTGGTCGATGGGCTGATCTTATGCTTGCAATGGCAGTAGGTTGTGCCTAGTTTATATTTGGTGATGAGATTGAGCGGTATCTCTCTCAGACAAAGCGATCAGAGAAGCACCGATGCGCTCGCATCTGTCCAACCAGCCGTAGTGTATTCTAATTGATAACACACACCCGAGCAGAGAAGTGCAAACGCGCAAGCGCGAACATGGAAATTCTGCAGTGCGTGAATGCAGAAGTGCGGCACAGAAGTTGAATATGGGTGATCGTGGCAGACATGCAATGCCTAGTGTGGTGCAGGGGTCAATGGATGGCATGGGCGCACAGCTGAACACCGGCATGCAGTGAGCGGATAGCGCGGGAGAGAGGAACTTGTTTAGTTCCCCTTCTCCTCCGTTCGTTTCCTCTCCTCCTACTTGGCGTGCGGCGGTGTGTGGGTGGTGACGTCAGGCAGTGGAGGGGTAGCGCGGGTACGTTCCCCTGGTCTTTGTTCCCGTTGGTCGGCGACAGAGTGTCACACTGGTGATGTCATGTTTGCTGCCCCAAGATGGCTACTTCACAGCCCTTGTTTGCCCTCGCTGGAGTAATGACGAGTACTTTGTTGTTTTGGAGCGCTTTTCTCGTTGACCACGTGCAACTTTTTCTAGCGTTATGCATTATCTTGAAGGCGTGGCGATGCTACCCCTTACTGTACTGGTTGCCAAGTTGACCGTGCAGCTCCCTCATTACGGGTAAATTTATGGAAATTTAAATTCTGGAAAAGTTTGAGGAAAATTTGGTAAAAGAATTTCTAGGATGGCGTGCTTTCCAGGATCAGCAACTAAGTTGGGCGCCATTTTTAAGTGGTGCCATGATGCCTCAGTGAGTAGAGGCAGGATTTAAGGAGATGTGAACTTTTGATGTTTATTTTACCCGGGCTGCCAGACATCGCTGGATGATGTCTTGTGAGTCAGTATAGATGAGGTTTCCTCCAGGGTCATTCAGCCGGCGACCAATGCTATCCTGGACTGCGCTCCTTATAAATGCACAATAAAATTATTCCAAATGCGTATTGCACAGTGGCCTGTTCGGGTCAGCTCACAAACCCATGTTATGTTGTGGCATACAAAAGCTCGTCGATTAAGTTGACTGAGTGACTTACATACTAGTCACACGCCTAAATTTACACACATGATACTTGCACATTAACAAATAAAGAAAATAAATATTAATACACTGGGTGAAAAAGGTGTGGGTATTCTAAGGGCCCGTGCCCCGAAGAGGCCGAAGACTACGAAATTATGCCCACATGATAAGTTCTCAATGTGTAATTATGCCTTTTATTTGCCAAGGCTGTCAGGCCTACACTTTACATGTATAATCACACTTCACGGCTTCAACCTGCCAGTGAGGTAACACTGTAAAAATGGCGCAAAGCTGATAAAAATCATGTGCAAGGTTTTAAGCTTCCCCAGGTGATGAAAGCATTAGGGTAGAGGGGGATGATCTGTCGGGTAGCTAAAGGACAAAGGTTCCGTTGTATTAAAGACTATGGAGATTGAATGACTGAAAAACAAAAGTTGAAGCCTGCCCGAGCTTGAGAAACCCGATCCGTGGTAATACGCAACCAGAGATGCTTGTAGCTGACTGACTTGCACCCAGTGGCGCGCCGGCCGAGTTTGGTAGACCAGTGGGCAATGTTGATCTACTTTCTTGGCATTGCAAAATACGTGGTAACCCTTTGCATTCCTTACCTTGTGCTGGAACATGTGTAAATAATTCTTGAAAATAACATTGCAAAAGGAACACTGTTTACATTTGGTCGAATGAGGTGAGGATGGCACACATTCTGAATGATACATAATGAAGCTTTGAAAAACAAACATTACTCACTCTTAAATGCACTGGGGTTGTTTCCTTGCCTAAATGACGTAAACACATGAACGGCTGTGTTTACATATTACACAAAAATCCCTACATAAAAGATATCACTAAAAATAACGATCTATTTTATATTAATGGGCTACAGCGGATGCTCTGACGTCACGTGCTCAAGTTTGTGTTGCGTTGTGTCCACACTTGCATTGCACTGCACTTACTGCTCTGCTCGTCGAGTGCACATCCCAACTGCGCACTTCGTGATGCTGTGGCTGTCATACGGGCTTTGGATGGGGCACGTGACACACGTCAACCACCTTACAAATCTTGGAAGTAAGACAAACAACTTATGATTGTTATACATTTTACACATACTAAATTGTGTATTAAAACAAAGACACTTACTAACACTCTATGTTGTCTTGACATAGTCAATCTGAGCATTTACAACGCTGTGTGTTTTCTTGACATAGTCTATCTGACCATTCACAAGGAACTACTGTCACTTAGTTCAAAATCAGGATCATCGATTCAATTACTATCACTACTGGAAGAATTCACAGCCAGCTGTTTCATTACATGTTTTTCAATACCAATAGGATTTCTGCCTATGCACTACATGACGTAAGAGTGTGCACAAGGTTTACACAGTTTTCATGGGTATGATCATTGTTACTTGTTATGTCTGTGTGGTTATTGTCTACATAAGCATAGTGTTTTTGTCCAGACACAAACAATCTGGGTTGTTTACATAGCTAGAAATACAATTTACATCTGTTTGTATTTAATGCAAGTAGTTAGGTGCACTGTTATCTATATTAGCATCTGTTTTTTGCTCGTTCATGTAGCTAGGTACACTGTTATTTACATTAATTTGTGTTTGTAACACCTTTCCACTAAACACAACATCGGTGTTGTTCAAGGTGTTTTATTCAGTAGGTTCTGGTGAATACTTTACACTGTTTATAATTGACATGAATACAGCATCATATTTTGTTTTTGTGTTTGTATTTTCTCATGTGTCATAACCTACAATGCTTTAACCATTAACATTAACCTAATTCCAACTAAACTTTGGATGCTGGTAGTATACAAGATGTTTTTTTTTATAATGACGAAATTTAAACCACAACATCTATAGACTAATACAAACAAAATATCGCAGTATCAAATTTTTTGGAAAGGTAGTCTAATATTTTTATATTTAAGTTGAAGTTAGGCAAAATAATGCAAGGAGTCTACATCTATATGTACTTGTTTGCGCAACAATTTGCATACTACAAAAGCGAACTGGATTAGAGTGCCATGTGGGAAAAAATATGCAAACCTTTCTTCCTTTACTACTCAACTGATGATCTCCTATTGTTATTGCAGTTTCACACACTTGTTCTAACAACAACTAGCGACACCCACCTACTTAGAATAAGGGTGCCCTATGTGGAGGTTCACTCCGTATGGCATGACAATTCTGTTCGCCTTCGTGATATGCAACTACTTGTGCTCGCAGGTACATATAGCTGTGAACTGCCATAATTGTTTTGCTTAATTTCAGCTTAAATTTAAAAAAATACTAGATGACCCTCCCATAAATATTGTTACGATCATTTTTCTTTTGGAAGCTGTGGTTTGATTGAATTTCAACATGTTATTCAAAAACACCTTGCATATTACAACTATCAAATGTGTCTACATGGAGCATCTTTTCTCCGCCATTATGTAAGATAGCTCCACGTAAAATGTAGTTTTTTAAATAATATCTCTGGAAACAATCAAACGATTCCCACTCAGGTTGGCCACAAAGTTGAACTGTGGTAGGCCGTTTTAATTTATATGTTTAAGTACCCCAGACAAATATTTTCAGAATGGTGACTAGTGTGTTAAACTTACCAACTGTGAAACCAATTTTAACATCACTTTGTATTCTGCATCTAAGACAATAATCGAATTTGATAACATATAACATATTTGTCCTCCATGTATGATGTTAATGTAAATAATTTAGGCATGTTATATATGTTAACGATTCAACAAAATTTAACCAAACTTTTTACAATAACAGTATTCATTCAAATGAGAAAATTGAACACTTTTCCAAATTTTCGGAACACTTAATCTGATTTCCACAAAATTTTGCACACCATTAGTGGCATAGAAGGTCATGTTAACTTTGCATTGTTCCAACAGGATCAGACATTGATTTTCGGAATGGCAGCCTTATGGATATTTTGACAAGTTTGTCTAAACTATTTAACTATTTAACCAAACTAAACCAAACTTTTTATTCTGACAGTATCTTCTAGAAGCATAATTTACAGAACCTTTTCAAGCAATTTTTTTTAAATAGCACCAAATAAGAAAATTAAGTTTTTATGCCATATCTCAGGGACCAATAAACTTGTTTCCACCAGATTCTCTACACAAGTAGTACTACAGTAGGTAGGGCAAACTTTGGCGATTTAAGTGGCCCAGGCACTTATTTTTAAAATGGCTGCCTTGTAAATATTTCACATTAGTTTACTCGTATCATTCAAAACATAGACTGATTACATCCGAAGTTGATGCTCTAAATCCTAACCCCATTCATCTAGTTGATTGCATGCTAGCTTAATTTCACTACCTGTTCTGTGTTCGAATCACGGGTAAGAAACTGTGTATTTGTGATTGTCTTACTGTTGCATATAGTTCTGTTTCATCTCTAATGATATTGCTTTCAACGAGACGTCATGTCATACCTACCTTCGATCCTTTTAACAATTTAATTAGACATTTTTGGCACCCATGCAGAACAAAGTAGGCTCATTATTTATATCGGTTACGTCTTGTTTTACCTAGATTATGGAAGGTTTTGTTTGAAATAGGTCTGGAGTGGTCAGCACATAAGTATTTATAGATGTAAGCGATTTACTGTGTTAAGATACAGAACAGAAGCATTCTTATTTATTGACAAATAGAATTCTGTAGCTTTTGAGGGCAGAAATTAAGGAAGCATACATTAGTACCTCAGAGCCTGTTTACAAGATGGTATCCATGTTTAGACATTTTGTTAGCTTAATAACTTTTGCTCTGTAATTCATTATCACGAATTCACTATTCCTTAATCTATGGAGGGCAGATCGTCTTCTATGTCACTGGCAGAGCTCAGGTCGGAGTTTGAGCTTGAGTCACTATCATCGTCATTGTCTACTTCACCATCACCACTTTTGTTCTTGCCACTTGTGCTGTGTCCAGTTTTGTCGTCGTTGCTGGACGAGCTGTCGTCAGATATGATGAATTTGAGCTGTACCGCCTCGCAGCAGAGACTATCAATGTCACGATCGGTGGGGCTGCAGGCGGCGGGCGACACCAGGTCGCTCGTCGACGTCGCTCGGTCGTAATGCATCTTCAGCTGGAAGGGTGGTGACGGCGGTGGTGGTGGCAGGGCCTGAGGCTGCGGCTGTGGCTGTGGCTGTGGATGCTGCTGCTGCTGCTGAAAACATGGGAGCTGACACCAGCCCTGCAGCTGTGGCATCTGCGGAGAAGGTATGAAGCATACGGGCTCCCACTCCATGGGCACCGGGAATGGTGTCTGCAGGCAGGGTGGTGGTGGTTGTAGGCACAGTGGCAGTGCACCAGCATCATATGTGGTGGTGTTGGAGACAAAGTTCTCACAGTGCTGCTCTTTCGTCACTGTCATCTGGCCTCCAGAGAATGTTGTAGTCTCTGTAACAACAACGAATAACTCACATACTGCTTTTAGGAATGAGAGTCAAATTATAACATTAAGATAGTGTCCTAATATAATAATGACAAGTAATTGTTTAGCGTTCATGTATCATGCTGCCACTGCTAACCACTCTGCAAATAATGAATATAGCTCTTGCCAAATTTCAGAACACTCGCTCAGTATTTCAGATAATTTGCACAATCTTAATGTTCTAATTTTACTCTATTTCCTATAAGCTGTGTGTGAGTTTAGCTTTGTTGTCACAGAAAATACAAGAGCAGTGCTGAAAGAACTTCGTCACCAACACCACCACATACGAATCTGGTGCACTGCTGCCACACCTACAACCACCACTACCCTGCCTATAGACACCATTCCCGGTGCTCGTGAAGTGGGAGCCGGTGTGCTTCATACCTTGTCCGCAGCAGCATCAGCTGTAGGGCTGGTGTCAGCTCCTGTGTGTTCAGCAGTAGCCACAACCACAGCCGCAGCTTCAGGCCCTGCCACCACCACCACCTACCTACAGCTGCAACTGTTGCAGACAAGGCATGAAGCACATGGGCTCCCACTCCATGGGCACCAGGAATGGTGTCAGCAGGCAGGGTGGTGGTGGCTGTAGGTATAGCAGCAGTGCACCAGATTAATATGTGGTGGTGTAAGAGACGAAATTCTCGCAGCGCTGCTCTTGCATCACTGTCATTTGGCCTCCAGGAAATTTATTCTCTGTAACAACAAAGACAAACTACATACTGCTCTTAGGAATGAGAGTCAAATTAAAACATTAAGATTGTGATAACTGTTTGAAATACTGAGTGTTTGTTCTGAAATTTGGCAAGAGGTATATTCATTGTTTGCAGAGTGGTTGGCAGTGGCAGCATGATACATGAATGCTAAACAATTACTTGGCATCATTACACCAAAATAACTTTTGTGAATATATAAAATTAACAGAAATTAACCACAGAATTAAGTTCACTATGGCGATGCATGTTGTATGTCACAGCAGGAAATGTACGAATGGAGTAGTATTTTTTTAAATGACATAAATAATGTGCATAATCTACTTTGCCAGATCAGATTAGTGAGCCCAGACCATGAAGCAGCTGAAGCCATAGTGAAGCAAAATCAATGCATGATAGTGGATGAAATAGCCGCCTCTATTGATATCAGTCACAAATTAGCACACCGTATTGTAAAAGATTTCTGCAGTAAAATAAAAAAAAAACAAGATTCTGCAATATGGGTTCCCTGCAGCTAACTGCAGAATTAAAAGTTCGACCCAATTCCAATTTTTTTTTTATCTGACGAGCTCCCAAATCCCACTATACCAGCGTGAATTCCTTCACAGTTCTGTGAGCCCTCTGGCATGCATATTAGTAGCTGAGATGGTTGGAGAATGGTATGTGTCTCAGGGAAAGCCCTATACACCTTTGGTCGGCTCTATTATTAAAAGGGATGCATGCATTGTGGCTATTGCAGAGCTGTCTGGTGCCATAGCCGCAATTGCAGTCATGGTCACATCCCGAAAGAGTAAGGGTCTATATGGAAGGGCACAGCAAACCAGCACAAAGCGGAGAGGGCACTGGGAAAATCTGTGTGGCGGTCGTGGAGTGTAAGTGTATATCCCTTTGACTGGAACAAGGCTGGAGAAGTAGGGTGAGTTGTTAGTTAGCGAACATTATCCTTGTGTGTATTTGGTGCTGGGTGATATGAAATGAGTGCACAGCTGGGATGAAACAAGAGTCGCGCTATGCGGCCCTGGTGGTGGGGGACAGAACTGAACCACCCACCCAACGAATGCGTCACCCCTCTGTTACACAGAAACTAGTTTTAGGTTTTACAGGCAGTTTTAAGAAGGGGAAATTATAGTTAGGTGTAATGTGTTCATCACCTTGTTTGTGACCTCGCTTGCAGATATGTGAGCAGAGGTGAAGGTCAATACATACGGACAGCTGTCATAAGATAAAAGTGTTTCTGCGCATGTGTATGTACTAACAGGATGAGTGTGGATTCAACCGACAAACTTAGTGGGGAGTTTCCTTATGCAAAATAAGGTATGGTATACATTTGAGAATATGGCCAAAAGTGCATACTAAGGGAAGTATGAGCATATGAAAATGGTGTGTGGCATCTGGACGCCGAGGCTGTGGTGCTGTATTGTCTCGTCTCAGTTGTGCGGAGGTGCTGCTTTAACAGCACCGGTACCTTTAAGGGATGCGCCGGCGGCGCTGTGTTCTGCGAGGCAGGATGCTAGGGGTGTCGCTGCTATACCTGTCACTGTCCCATGAGGCTTTGAGGTGCTGTGCTGATTCGGGCCAACTGCCCATTTCTCCGCCATTCTTCCGATCCTGTGTTGGGTGAAGGGACGCCGGGTGTAGTCGTAGGATGTGGCTGCTACAGTGTGGCTGTGTTGGTGGTAGAATGTGGCAAGTGTGCCGCGTTACCTGATGTGTCCTCCCGTTCCTCTTCACTGGACGATGCCGCTTCCTTCTCGGGCATTGTGATGCCAGGCAAGGGTGCTGTCATGAGAGTTGCGTATGGTTGCAATGATGTCAGCTAGAATTCTGTGCTGACTGGTAGTGGAGGCACCACGATAGAGGACTGCCCACCATCGTGTTTTGCTGGCATCGAATCTGTGTGTTGAGGCTTTGTGCTAGGCATCGGTGCAGCTGACATTCTCAGAGTTGAGTCTTTAGTTGGGGCTCATGGCACGTTGGTATGGACAGGTTGTACTACATTTGTAGGCAGTTGTGGAGCAATCGGCAGAGTACCCATGGGCCTTTCAGCTCTTCTACCAGATCCCCATTGGGCATCGGGATGCAGGGCACAGGTAGAGAGAGAGAGAGAGAGAGAGAGAGAGAGAGAGAGAGAGAGAGCGAGATTATTTCTGTAGTGGTATTTTGCCTTGTTGTGTTGTTGCCATGGGAGCTGTTGAGGTTGTTTCCACTTCCAACAGATTCCTATTGGGTGTCGGGATACCTGGCATCTGTTGTGAAGTTGACATACCTGTGGCTGATCAAGGCAAGTTGTGTGTCAGTGTAGTTGAGTTTTTTGCTGACTGACTAGATTGTGCTCGATCCTTATTGGGTGTTGGGACATCGGGCATCGAGTAATCGCCCTCCAGTGCTGGAGTGTCGAATTCAACTGGGTAAGCAGAGCTAAAGGGGATTGCCATGCCGTACACTCCCTCACCTGTCGCTCTGATGTCTCCACTGTCTAGTTTTATGGTTTTTCTGGCACTTACTTTTACAGTGTATGTGGTATTTTCCAGTTAGCTGGCAATGGGATAAGGTTTGCTCCATTTAGCCGCTAACCCTGCACATAAATGTTTATTTCCTGCCGACTGTGGGTGTTCGCACACTTTAACTAGTTCGCCCATTTGAAGTGCACATGGGGGCCAGTTGGTTGTAGGAAGCCAAGATTTGATGTATCGTTCCTGTGGTTCAAATACCTGTTACAATATTTCACCCTGTCTCTCTGGTCTGTTATTGTTTACAGCTACACTGCCAGGGCATGCCAGTTCTCCCGGGTGCGCGACGTTTCGTCCTTGTAGGATCTCGGCCAGTGTTTTCTCTGCTGCTGCATTGACACGTGTATATAAACAAAACAAAGCTGCTGGTAAGAGGTGTGGCCATGTGGTTTGATCTTTAACTACGCATAGCCTCAATTGTGTTTTAATATCTTGATTTCTGCATTTGGTCGGGTTTGCCTGGGTTTGACAGGTGAATTGGGTTCCATTTTCGGTCAGGATAACTCATGGAAAACCCTGTCAAGGAAAAATTCATTTTCTAAAACCTCGGCAGTGTCGACAGTTCTGGCACTGCTGACAGTGTATGCTTTGGTCCATCGAGAAAACAAATCAGTTACTACAACAATGAACCATTTGCCCTGGACGCTACATGGATACAGTCCCATTAAATCAAGGGAAACAGTCTCAAACGGTTCGGTTGATACCCGTACTTGCTGTTGTTGCACTCTGTCAGAGCTGCGGGCATTGTAAACATTACATATTTTGCACTGTTTCACCTAATTACGGACGTCCCATGTGATTCCTAGCCAATGGAACTTGTCTGAAATTTTCCGTTGTGTTTGTTCGGCTCTGGGACATCCTCTAACTAATTGTTATGGGCGTACTGCAATATTGCTAAACGAGCATTAATGGGCATGTAAATTTTCCAGAGTCCCTGGTTGCCTGGGGGAAGTATTTTCATCTGTTGTTTACAACATGTCAGTTATTTTGTACACTTTCCGCACACTTGCTATGTAATCGTACAGCTTTCGGCGCCACTTGTTGAGACTGTAGTACATGCACTTCGAGTTGTAAGGCAATTAACTGTGGTGTGTTGTTGTCATCCAGTTGGATTAAATTTAGCCTTGGTGTTATGTCTATATCACTGAACTTTTGTTGTTGTTCAGGTGGAAACATTTTCTCCCATTCGTTAGGGTCATCTTCGCATGTTTCTGGGCCTGGTGAACGTGAGAGTGTGTTGGCGAGTTCAATCTCAACTCCCGGAACGCGTGGGTAAAATCTTGACACACGGTTCACTTTTCGTCTGATGGACATTTCTAGGTCTTCGTCCGTGCGCTGTTTCTCAGCGAATACACTGGCCTGGGTTTGTATTGTAGCTAGTGTGCTGGTATACCATGTGGAAAATTGGTGATGAACAGCTCCCAAGACATTTGATATTCTGTGGTTTTTTCCACTACACTCTAGTATTACCTGTCAACTGTCCTACTACTTTCGGCCACACTTCGATAGGTACTCCTTATCTCTGCAGTCGCTGCACGCATTCTTCCACAAACACCCTCGGGTCCACTGTGCCATGTCCCACAAAGTTCGGTAGAATTTGGAATTTCGTCAGTGTCTTTAGCAGAATGGCATATGGAGGTGGAGATGAGCATGGTTCAAAATGTTAGGATGTGGCGGCAGCTTGTTGGTTAGGCAGGAGTAACATGTTGGGAGTAGGTGATGGTAAGGATATCAGACGCAGTTGCCCACTTGGTTCAGTCATTGTTGTTGGCACTAGTGGTGGTGCGGTTATGTTACCAAATCCTGCCTGCTGTCTCGTACACATCTAGCACTGCGAGGGTTTTTTTTCGGAGTTCTCGCCCACTCTCACGTATTTGCCATTTGAACAGCGTGGCATTGATGGTTGTCATTATTGCAGGTGTTTGTGGTGCCATAGGCTGTCTCACACATAGTTTGCACTGTGCAGTCCCTTGAGGTGATGTAGTTCACTGGGGTGAAGCATTCACTACATGTCCTTCCCTGGGTGATGCTCCACTAATAGCACACAAACTGACCTGTATGCACACTTATCCATTTCACTGTGTTGAGTGTCCTGGTTGGCTGTTGGCTCTAGCAGCATATACAGATGACAGATCTTGCTCTGGCCCCTCATGTCGTGGTCGACTGTCGTTTGTGTCGCACGAATGTCCAGCTGGTTGGCCGTATGGTATTGTTGCTGATGCCACTAACACATGTCCTGGTAGGCATCTGCAGATATTTTCCACTGGCTCATATTTGGCGAATGAATTGCTGTTCTACACTTTTCTGCAGTTCTGGCACGTAATTACTTGCCAACACTCCATCGTATAAACACGATCCTGCTCGTGGTGGCATGGCATGGTCACATGGTTGCGCAGAGATCTTCATGGGAGCCACCACCTCCCCTTCCTCCAAAATTGTCCATCGGTCTGGAAGAGCGCGAGACATCGAGGACCTACCAGTTATGGTGGTGAATACACTGGCTCAGGAGTGTAGGCCGATGCTGGGTACTTCCAAGGTCCGATGCATTCCAATCCATTCATCACACATTCGCAGTCAGCAGCCTGCAGAATCTAGTAGTGAGGATCGCTACACTTCGCATCTTCCAGCACATCGAGATCCCCCTATCTGCCTTAATTTTTGGGCCACCTCCAGCAGATGCTCTTCACCATCTCACACTGAGCTACCCAGATTTCCGATGTCCGCGACGATGGAGCTCTTGCACTGGCCATTTGGTTCACGGGCTGGTATTTAAATTTTTCCAGCCATCCCAGAGCCTGGGGATCTCTTATCCACCAACTCGGTACACGACGAGTTGCGGAATGATCATTTCATCCAAGCTGCCATGGTCCCATCACATTCACAGACGCACCTTCCTTTCGTTGGTCCTCAAGTCGTGGGCGGATCCCAGAGAGTGTGCCTCCACGAGCACGATGTTCATCCCAGAACAGCTCAGCTCGTCGTTTCCAATAGAATAACATTATTATTTTAATAAAATATAAAAGTAATTTCATTCTGTGCAGTTCGAGCATGGGACATAGCGCTGCGGGTGTGAACAAGTCAATGAGAGTAATTTCGGTTTCTGCAAAGTTAATTTTACTCTGCTCATTACTTAATTTTAATTGCATTCAATGTGGGCATTACGATGTACTAATTAGACGATATTTTGTTACCCAGCATAACAAGTAAAGTCGATGGAGGGACCAGGAAAATGGATTTTTTCAAGGTAGTGTCCTGGTGCCATTGTTGTATAACATCTACAGAAATGACCAACCAATTGGTATGGATACAAAGACATTTATATATGCAGATGAAACAGCAACTGCTGCCCAGGGCAAAACCTTTGAGGAAGTGGAAAGAAAGCTGACAATAGCTCTGGAGGATCTATAAAAATATTATGATAAAAACCTCTTGAAGCCTAACACTGGAACTCGGGTTTGTGCATTCCAGTTAAGAAATAAGGATTCAAAGAGGAAACTAAACATAACCTGGAGAGGCCAACAACTATCTCATTGCGATACTCCAAAATATCTAGGAGTAAAATTGGATCGGTCCCTAACCTACAAAGCTCACTGTGAGGACACGAAGCTTAAAGTATGCACCCGGAATCATATAATCTGGAAACTGACCAATAGCACATGGGGAGCACAGCCAAATGTGCTCCGCACATCTGCCAGTGCCCTGTGTTTCTCTGTTGCAGAATACTCGGCCCCTGTTTGGCGCAGCTCAGCTCATGCCAAAAAATTTGACACTGCTTTAAGTGAGACTGGGCGCATCGTGACAGGCTGTCTATGACCTACTCCTGTGGGAAAAATCTATCAACTCATGGGCATGGCCCCTCCAGATATCAGACATAGATCAATTGCGGAAGATGAAAAGATGAAGCAGGAAAATGATCAGAGATACCCTATGCTTGGCTACATACCTCAACGACTGAGACTGAGGTCTAGCAAGAACTTCTTGCAGACAACTGAGCCAATTCGAGCTTCTCTTAAAACTCGCAGATTAACACTGGCATAATTCAATAGCTGAAGATCTTTGCAAGCACATCAAGGAGGAGCCCACTGCTGGTTACTATCTTACCTATGCCACATGGAAGGCCCTGAATGGACGTAGGACTGGTGTGTCGGGATGCAAAGTAAATCTCAAAAAGTGGGGTTACATTACTAGCGACTAACTTTGTGAGTGCGGAGAGCATCAAGACCCTCAATATCTTTTGGTATGTAAGTACCTCAAGGATCCATGCACAATGGAAGATTTGTATGCAGCAAATGGCTTAGATTCTCATGCAATTTATCGTAAACTTAGTATTTTTATGTCCTGGACACAAAAAATTAATCAATAAGTTAGTTTTCCAAAATGTGTGCTACACAGGACCTTGGGAGACACACGCCA
Organism: Dryococelus australis; assembly: GCA_029891345.1. Classification (NCBI taxonomy): domain Eukaryota; kingdom Metazoa; phylum Arthropoda; class Insecta; order Phasmatodea; family Phasmatidae; genus Dryococelus; species Dryococelus australis. Next base: position 11,646,600 of record CM057005.1, on the reverse strand, counting down.
CAGGGCAAATACCCTAAAACTTACCTAGCTCCTAACGACCCCATTCTGCAAACACCAAATAACGAAATGGGCCAGTTGTGTCCATTGGGGATTACCAAAGGTTAGTAGATAAGACACAGGTCCAAACACTAGCCCAGTTCGGCAAACTTGCATTCGCTTTCACAAAGAATAGTTTTGTCTGCACAGTAATAGTAGTTTTAAATTATGATTTTAACTGAATTAGTTTGAGTGCCAAAAGGTGACCAAATAAAAAATCATGCCACAGTGACAATCTTTAATAAAAAAATATATACCTCTGTAATATTTAACATACCTTCATATAAATATCTTGTTCACTAGGCAATTGGCCTACATAATATAAATTATTATAATATAATCTCAATCTTATTTCATAAATGGGATTCCGATTAAACAATTTATTTTATGTCACATACTTTTAAAGGTTAAGGTGGCAACAACTTAAAGCTTAACACAACATTTTTAAGTTACATTCTCATTAAGTTTAAGATGGCACAATGCCAGAGCTGAAGTAGATTTTCTATATTTTTTAGTTTCATTTTCATGTTGGCATAATGCCAGAGCTGAAGCAGATTTTCTATCATTTTAAGTTACATTTTCTTCTTCCCTTTTTGGGTATTATTTTTAATGTTCAAAAGCCAAAACTGCTTGAATATAAAACGGTCACAAAAATAGCATCGAACTGCAGGCACAAGGTTGTAAAGTTCAAATTAACGAGTAGGTTAGTGTAAACACATGCTAAGTATTAAAACATATTTTTGGTTCTGAAAGCAGCAGTAGGAAGTAAGAACATGCCCGCAGCCCTGGGCGGTCCTAGGAAAGTACGCGTTATCAATCCATGATGACGATAGTAAAAATGGACACCAAAAACAGACAACTCACATTTTAGGCCATGTTAAAGTAAACCCTACATGGGAACCGCTAAACCAAAATGGTAAAACAAATAAAATAACAATGGCCTGCCAAAACTAAAAGGATTAAATGTTGCCGGGTAAAAAGGGCTACAAGGCACACTTACCAAAGGCGGCGAAAGTTCAAAATTAACGACGGATCATGAAGATGCAGTAGAGATAAAATGTTCATAATGTTATGCAATGTTTTTCCGATGTAGAAGACGGAAACGAAACTGGTGGAAGTGGTCGTAGACCAGGTGTCGATTCAGGCAGTTATGGCTGCAATCGATATATAAAGAGTTACGATAATAAAGAAAATATTAACGTGATATAACTATAACGAACCGACAAAGTTAAGATAAACAATTAGTAATATATTTTAACATAGTAGAAATTTCTGAAAAAAGTATTTTACATAAAACGTGCCGTTTATTTTTTTGATATGGTATTCTTGTCGATGCATAGATAATTAATAAGGTACACGATCTTGGTTAAAAATTACAGAATTCTTTACCAAAATTCTGGCAACTAAAATAAATTGACAAGACAAATTACAAACTTGAAAAACACTCAAATATTATGACACAAATGTTGATAAACTAATAATATAAATACACGAATAACTCGCTAGGTCACATTAACAGTGACTTACAGAAAATAATAGTGGAAACGAATTAATAACATTACTACACCAAAGCACAAGCAAACGAAGTGGCCGAACCGAACACCGGTTTTGCCAAACAAACATGTTCCTAGAAAAGGAATATACAAAAAAAAAATTACACAAAATAAGGCAAACAAATGTGGGTGTCACAAAAGGTGGCACAAATGTTACGAGATTACTGAGATCCACATACCCACGCTGTTCATTATTTGCACAGTCCTTTCGGTTTTATTCACCGCAGGAGTTTGCTACATTCATTTGTAGCATGTTACTTTAATGCGGGGTTTATCTTAGAAGACTGATCACTTTAATTCGCACTGGTATGGGCTGTTCACGGTAAAGTTGGCACGTTTTAAGGCCCTGCTAAATTCTTCCGTTCAGCCAATTTCTATCTTTCTGCCACTTTTTAATATAAACATTGCCATGCGACTAACAAATACAGTGTATACATTCCTCCACTCTCAATAGTAAACGTCGAAGGCTGCAATAAACTATACTTATTACTCGTTAATGACTGTTGGGACGGCCTTAAAAAGTGCTCACTTTACCATAAGAAGTCTGTAATTAAAAGAGACCCCTTGCAATTAAAACAGTCGTTGTTCTTATTCACTTTATTGCACTGAAAGGCGTTGGCCTTCGGTAGAGGGCTGCATGGCCTACCCTCTATGCAGTGATAGTTCTCACCTTGTTCGCTAGATGGTGAGCTGTGTGGGTCGACAAGGGCTAGTCACTAGACTGCTGGCCACAGGCGGCGTAATCATATTGTATATCATCCATAAATTACCACGGAAATTACCATGAATATCAATGTTTATCATTAACCAGAAAGCGAATACATGTTTTGTGTCATTAGAAAAATGAATATGTATTTACTTATATCCATTATATCCCTGCATCTTAACATGTTAGACAATGTTAGGCGAGAGCATTTAAAAAATAAATAAAAAAAGGGTGTGTTCACAATGTAATGTTTGTAATTATCTATAATCTTATACAATTCACACACACACATACAGCAAACGTCATTCAAGAATCCCTCTAACTCCGAGTTTATCAATAATCGAATTTATCTCTTCACTAACAGAAAGATATCCTCTTCATTGCAGTGATAAAAAGAATCGAATTATATTAAACAAATCACTGGAGTTTTCATAAAATAAGCAGCTAGATTTCTCGAAGCTTTTCGCAGAAGGTTTACGATAGATATCTACATGTATATTCTTTTGCATTGAGGGGGGTGTGATATACCTCTGAACCATAGAACTAGATTCGTATTGACGTTTCTTCTCTCCATACTTCAAGTAAACCTTATCGTCACATACATGTTTATGCTTTTGCTTTACAGACATCGACACTTCATCATCAGTAGAATATTAATATAACACCACATCACCATCAGTCATGGAATTAAAAATTTTCGTTCTCACTCTCCTGATTAGTTGTAACATCTAAATTGTTCACTTTACATGTTGGTGCTGCATGTATGTTGCCTACAAATTCTGAAGCTACATATAACTCGTACTTTCCATACTGCATGTCTGAATTAATCGTAGTCCCTTCATTATGCACTGTTTTGGAACTTGATGTAAAGCATGGCGATGTTATAGGCGTTCGAACCACCAATAGTTTACATGATGAGTCGGCAGGAAGGCTAGCCTGCTCTTGAGTCAATACATGCTGTATCGTGAAAAGTAAAGATGTGCTACCTTGACATGTCTCAGTGGGTCGCTTTAAATTATCGCTTCTACCAAATGCTAAACCACAAATACTACATGAATAGATTTAGAGATTAATCCTTTCCAACGACACTCTGTTCACTGCGACGAGCATTACTACTTTTTCTGTAGGTTTTACCACAGTAACTGCATTGTTTTCAATGTAATTGTTGATCACTCGGTAAAGCTTTGAAATTATTCTTACAGGTTATAGTCGTTCCCACAACCTCAGTGTTTGTCAATATATTTGAAGTTAAACTTATCTACTACTATGAACTGCTGACTCCTCAACACTGACTCCTCACCACTGACTTCTCACCACTGTCTCCTCACCACTTCCTCTTCACGGCATACAACTGTTCAAGAACTATGTTATCTTCTATGGGGACAGTGATTTATAACATTATCCCGTCAATCCAAAGCGAAGTTATGGTATAGGTGTCTATACTAGGGTAGAGGGAAATCAGTATATGTCTTTCTACCAACTGGATCCAATATAAAATTTAAAAAAACTTGAAAAAATTTTTGCGACTTAAAACTGTGAATATGAAGGATAACTTCATCGTTCACCAGATATCCTTATATTCTTTCTTTTACAAAGTTTCAAATAGCCATTTAAATTTTCACATATTTCCAAACCGTTAGCTAGACTAATCATCTATATACATATATTTAATGTCCATATATCCTCACAGCTTAGAAATACTTCTATGTTTTAAGACATTGTGTACACCATCAGAAAAAAAACGTATATTTTATGATAAAATGTATATTTGATAATAAAATGAATATCATCTTCATCGCACATTTATCTCAGATTAGACTTATTTGTTTCTCCCGAACAGTTTAATAAAAGGAGGGATCGAATAAAAACAGAACTCTTTCATACACATTAAAATTATTTCACAAACATTCTTATCCAAAATACATATAATATTTACAAACTCAAATTTATTCTTAATTTATCAAAATTAATATGGTTTAGTCTAATTTTATAGAACAAATCCTGTTGCGATCAGTCCACATACTCCTATTCGCATACACACACCACATTTATCTCAGGTACATCTTGTATGAGTTGCTGAATATACAGTTACTAGATTCATGTCGTCTGGTGTTATCGCTATTCATTATTGTTTTGCCCCAATATCTGCAGATGTTCGATACACTTGCGTAACTTCGACTACCAGCATCCGAAGGTGTTCGCATCACAATTGACGACGTCGACATATTCATAACCGCAATGATACACCTTGTCTTGAATATTCAAAAAATTATTAGAATTATTACTTTTTTTTTTTCAGAGTGATCTTGAAATTATCCATACCCATTTCTTTATCGATAAAGTTTCAGATTAAAATTAAATAATCATTTTCCAGATTTCTAACAGTTCAACAATTGTATCAATTGAACAGTGAAATTATTTTACAAATACTTATTGCCAAATACATTTTTTTAAAATTGAGATTTAACTAAAGAAAGTTAACATAATCATACCCATCGATCAAAAAATCTGATTTTAACACATCAGCCTTGAAATAGGAAAATTTTTCATATTTGAAATCATTCTAATTAATTTTTAAAACATACATGAAATTAACCATTACTCACTTATTTATAAAACTATGCTATCTTCATTATTATAATGAAGTTATAAAATTGCATAAACCAATACATGGGGTTTTTTGTGCTTGAATAATCAGAATTATTGCTGGATAAGTTTGACTACAATGTGATGAAGTACAAAAATAAAATAAAATCACTTGGAACAGACACATATTCTTTAATTAATGAAATTGAGTCTTAGTATGCTTATGAAAATATGACCTTTCTTCAATGATGATGTTTTGCTACATATACAGATAATGTAGTACACTTATATAATTAATATTATAATATTGGTTGGATGCCATAACCTAATAAAAATGTTCTAGAAATATTCAAAGGTGAAAGTTAGGAATACCAGTAAGACAGTTTGTTGTGTTGAGATCAAAACTTTATGCATTCACGAATTATATAAAAGAAAATAAGGTCTGTAAAGGAATTAAAGAATATAACAGAGAAACAATCAAATTTTATTTGTATAAGAATTGATTAATGAATAGTGAAAAACAACCAAATCTATTTATGGAATTGTTCCAAACGATTTTAAATAATGTATGGCCGAAAGAAAGAAAGCAGGATTATCACCACATGATGATAAAGTAAATTTAACCGATATTAAAAACACATTACCATATTAATAAAACTAAATTTAATTTTTAAAATCAATGTGTGGCATTTTGCCACACCTCGGAAATAAAATTTAACATTAAAGAAAATAGACTAAAATTAAAACTTTTAAAAATCTAAAAGAAAGTGTAATATGGGCCATATTTTCAATAAATTCGTAATTCCAACCATCACAGCAATCTAAATTGTAAACATCTATAAAACGTCCAGATTTAATAGATAAGTATATGTAATAATTTTAAAATAGTTTTGAAATGAAGTATATTATCATTAATAAGTATTACTTTTTATAATTATATAATTAATAAGACAGGATTCTAGATGTTTAGTGTTGGTCTCCATTTAATAAGGGTAAAAAAATTTTAATGTCTTACATTTCTATGAGTTCTATTATGCAACTTTGCCCCAGGTGTTGCAGACAATATTCGTGTGGCCCCACGCTTATCCTAGCTGGAATTGTGCAGGTAAAATGGTGGCTACATCACACTTAAATAAAAATCTAGACGTGACATGTATCTCACCATTTTTCTATCCGCTGTTCTACCTTTCTCTGTTCTACATATTGTTTCCTTCACTTCTGCTGTCGCCTTTGCATATCTTTTGCATCTATGTTTTCTAGGTGTGGGATGATTTCTGTATAATCAACGGAACTCAATTACATAGTACGGCCACTCTGCACTCGAAAATATTTAATCTTTATTTTTCAAAATTAAATATGTATTAGTTATTAAGATTTTCTAAAAGGAAGTGCTTGTACACATCCCATGTAGACTCCACTTCCAACAGCAGGGGAATCATTTACATGGTTACTTTTGATAGTCGCGTGGACAGCGAAGAAGGAGGGAGGCTCTGTTCTTAAAGATGATTGGACGTTCCAACGACTTGACGGAGGAGCCCTACTTTCCACCTGACTTTAAATAGATATGTGCTGAAGAAAATGAATGAAATAAGTATTTTTGAAGTGAAGAAAAATAATGTAACATGCTTAAAAATAATTTAAACTAATTCTGAGTTTTATTTCAATTTTATGTAGTGCCCCTTTTTCAAATAAATAAAGAAAACTTACAAAAAAAATCAACTTTGCGTAGATAAAATTGTTATTACTGAAAGTTGAAGAAATAACTAAAAACTTATGTGCCTGGGTACAAAAAAAATTTAAATATAAGTTATGAAACAAATATATTTGTAAAATGTTATTTTTAATGCATGAAAAGTGTGTACTTTTTAACTTATGGGTGGTGTGTTTGGAGCCACTCGCTTCGCTAAGTATAAGTAACATTAAAATTAATGTGTCGATAGAGGAACATTTTCTATGTATGGGACTTTGTGCTCCGCCCTATAGTTATCTGAAAAAAAAAAAAATACTATTTACACTAGTATCCCTGGTGGCCGTCTCCAGAATCGAAGAGGTGATGGAGCGATAGCGATTGTATAAAGTAGATGGTATTGGAGAAAGTCCGAATAAAAGTCGCATCTAGCTGCCACAGTTGATGGCAGATGACAAACTAAAATGGTGGGTGTAACATTTAGCGACTAATACCCGGTTACACCAACATCTCCCCCGATCCGAGATCGAATGATCCTAGTTCCGAACCAGGATCCTATTTGATTTTGGTTCCAATGTAAAAGTGTTGCATCGACGAAATTTCATGATTCTGGATCTTCGATTCGTCGATCTTGATTCCAAAGTGAGAGATCGAGATTAAGTATGAGACGAATATTGCTTTTGGTTCGTAATATATGTCATTGAAGTAGGCGTATTTTTCACTATAAATAGAACTAGACGTGAGATGTTTTATTTAATTACTGAATAATATTCAAGTGCACATAACGTTGTTATAATTTCCCAAGAAAACAATCGAGCAGTAGTTCTATTTGTTGGCGTATTTTCAAACTACATTTCTCGACGATGGCTGCTGATCTCGGATCGAAATTTCGAACAGTCAATTTCGGTGGTTCGAAATTAACTTAATCTCGATCTCCAGTCCAGCTCTGAACTCGAATGGTGCAACAGTTTTCCGTGTCGATCTTAGACCCAATCGCGGATCGAGTTTCGAATCACGAAGGTGCAACCGGGCATAAGTCGTATACAACATTCCTGGCAGCTACCTCAAGAAACAAATTGCCAATAAAAAATAAATATCGCGAGCGTGATGTAATAAGATGACCACAGGCCAGGACCCAAATGCTCGCCTGCTGTGACACATTCCAAGATGGCGAATGGCTGCTGACTCCTACACTCCCTTGTGTCCAAACCTTTTTTTTTCCTACTGAAATGATTTTATTTTTCCGCAATAGCAACAACAGCCTGCTCATAGGCTTACTTAACAATGGAAAAACGCAGCTAACGATTGGATGGTTTTCAAAATATCATTTAAAAGCCTGTAAAACTATTTTTTTTTTTCACTGATGTTAGCAGATTAGTGAAGTAAAGATCGGATAAATGTACGTAATTTTTTCATGATCAGAAATTAGCACCTATGTCCAGTTTGACATGAAAGCACCGGTGCCAGCAACTTTATCGACACTACGGCGTAGCCGCGTCCTGGTCGCCATTTTTGGGGAATACTCGCCAAACGGCTGTACCCGACCTCCCAATGGAGTATACCAGCAACACTCCGTGGACAAGGATTGAGATACGCTCAAGACGTATTCAACTAACATCCTAGTTGACCAGCTATAAGGTCATGTCCGGACTCAGGTACATACTTGCATACTTGTATACTTCACTTATCCTTGGCACCAAACTTGATGAATTCGGACAGGCAGTCATGTTGGCTTCGGTGCCAGTTATTAGCTAGCTAACCACTTTAAATGTTCATGTATTCCGACTAAGAATTTGATAATTGTCGAAGAGTATTAAATAATATTTATTGTCTTGCATTATTGTATGTAAGTGCAGTTTGGATTGCTTTCTATTATCTTATCTTATGTAGGTTAGGAACACAGGCCTAATAGGAATTTATTGCTTAGACCTTTTTTAAGGTGAAACTTGCGATAGTTATTTATGCAGTTCAAAATTTTATGTCTACGAAGTAGTAATGTTGCCCTGTAACACTTTAAATCAAATAATTATGTCGGAAATAAATTGTAACCTACAAAATACTTCTTAAAATGGCGGCACATATTTCGCAAATATGCGAGAAGTATACACCTTCGTTTACTTGTATATTTGCATACTTCACTTGCAGTTAGGACAGCACTTACGTCACTTCCGGGGACAGGTACGCATAAGTATGTAGGCTACTACAGGCGAATTCGGACACAGCCTTAGTTCCAAACTGATGCTGTGATGCGTCTGTTCACTAATCAGACTCTAGTGTCTCTCCAGGACAGTACTAGAGCTGTGTCGCCGACACTGCTCAGGGTTCAGTACCCCCCAGGCCCCTTTCGGCTTGCGGAGCGTCAACCACCGACAACACGAGTCCAGTGGCATGCAGTGAGTTTTTTTACAGGGTAAGCAATATAATAGCCCCACATATGTGAGTGTTTTAGATCACATTATGTTAAATGCCATTAAAATATGATACATTACAAATTTAACAGAACAATAAATGTTTGATATAAGTCGGACTGTGGTTCCAATTTAAACTTCTACTAACAAAGGCAACTTCCAACTTTGTTTACCCTCCACAGGTATTTACCGTTTTATAATACCTAACATTAGTTATAAAAACGGAAACGAAATGAATGTAATAATAATTAAACTGAAAATTATTTAGATGGAATTATTACAAATTATAAGAAAACTCCCTTTTTCCCGAACACTTTCATCCACTTTCCAAGGAAAAATGTAGGACTGGAGGACGCAAACAGAACGACTGTTTACCCTCGAGCGTGTGGCGTGTTGTTGCTTTCGAGTACGATTCATCGTTAGTCGCACACGTTTGTGGAAATAAATACTAGATAGCAGCACTATGCGTTTACACGAAAACTCTGTTCCTCGAATCGAAAAAGGGAAACTTAGAATTAAATGTGTTAGACGAAAATTATAAGTGGTCAAACATTTCCAATATGTATAGGATAATCATTGCTTACCTTGCGTCTATGGAATAAACGCCCCTGCACGAGTCCAACCTCAATGTAGCAGGCGCCCGAAAGAACCTCAGACCTTTGACATTCCTCTGCCCTCCTACGAGGGGAATTCATTATAATGTTATCTAGTTTGACATGTCAAAGTGAAGACTGAGGAAATATGAAGCCGACGTAACGTTAGTGCTGAGCTCAGAGCTATCATACTTGTCTACCAGCAGCTCGTGTGCATGCGCTGGGTGTGTCGATCAACCACAGCTTCAAGCCATCAGCCCGTGCAGAGGGTCACAAGACGAGGCTTACCTGTAGAGACTGGGCGTATAGGCTGTTCACGGTAAACTGAGCACTTTTGTAACCGCTGCTTAAGATCTACTTGTATGCACTTTGTGTATTCTTCCACCTTATGTAAAATTAACATTTTGTGGGCCTCATTACTTTGTTGATGCGTCGGTCAAAAGAACCTGTGAAATGATTAGAAAAGTAAATATTTCACAAATCTGCTAATTTTTACACTTCGATGCATTAAAAAAAAAAAAAAACAGAAAGCGAAAGAAATAATTTAAGTTATCACAAATGTTTACCTTCCACTTTGTATTCGACGTTAAGATAAGGAACTACTTTCCATCCTTCGTTACCAACTTTACTGGGCGAATGTCACTCGGTGCGCCCGTTAAAATATATGCACGCAGGGGCAGTGACTTTTCTCTAAGGGTGATTTCAAAAGTGCTCACTTTATCGTGAACAGCCTTTAACAACCCTGCCTATAGACTATTCACGGTAAAGTGAGAAATTTTGAAAGCCTTCTCATTTGGAATAATAGTCAATAAATATATTTTATATTAACCTTAGAAGTTAATTTCCGGCTGCAGTGGAATATATACACTGTGTTTATTACTTACATGACAATATTCATTTAAAAGATGGTTAAAGGATAAAAAAATGTCTGAAAGGAAAAAGTAACTAGGGCCTCAAAAGTCCTCACTTTAGCGTGAACAGCCTATAGTTAACTTGCGTCCCCTGACTTCACATTATTCAGTTTTTAACTTTCCGATAGTTAACAGCCAACATAAAGTTGCTAAATATAAGATGCTAATGATCAGAAGTAAGGAAACCAAGAGAATTTCTCATTTATCAGTGGTTAAGGATTTTTAAATTTGACATTTAATGAAGTTCGTCTAAGATTTGCACCATTTATTTTCCCTGAAGTATTGCTAGTCACTTTTTTCCTCTAAAGATTGACATTTCCTACCGAATAACAAATAATTTCGAAAATCGAGTCACTGGCCTAAGTAAACACAACTTCCCAGAATAAATGTGACGTTTTGACAAGATGAGCACTGCACTGCAGACGGGATGGGCTGACACCGAATTACGGCTGAGAACGGAAAGTCAGGCTTATTGCCAACAAAAGTGGCGAATAGAATGCTTTGCTATGCGAGACGTGTACTGGAATTCCCAACAAGTGAACATCCCGCGAGCATAACCAACGTAGCCACTTCTCGCTCGTTCGTATTCATATCCTCGTCTATGTTAACCTAATCAGCTGTGTTTGAGAGCAAAGTTTATCATAGTTTTTGCGCTACAATAGAATGCTACGTCATGTAACTGTAAGTGGCTATGACGAATAATTCACGTAAACGTGGCAGCTATGTTCAGTCGATAGATATTCAAAACTGTAATAGCCAAGACCAACACAGCACGACACGACCAAAAAACGCAGCCACGACACATTTCAATGTGACTACTCGAATTTACAGCACGGCCGACACCACGCTCTTGGCATTTAACCTAACTATTTAGAAGGCGCTGATAGGCTACGTTGTTTCAATGGCGGCGAACAAGAGGGAAATTTGTAATAAGAAATTGTGACACATTGGTATCGCTAACGCATACAAAGGAAGAATGATTACTTTTAAGAGTTAGCAACAGTAATTTTATATTTATTTTTCTTTTGAGCTGTGTATTTACCATTGTAGGGAAAGCTTGCAATACAATTTCATTTTGCAAGGTTGTACATTCTGTGCGTCGTGCCGCACGACACGACGAAGAATATAAATAATTTCTAATCCAAAACTGCTGGTCGGACTACGGAATCGGTCGGACTTACGACGATCTATCTTGTATTTCATTGGCTGTTGGCCGCCGTGTCGTGTGCGTCGGGGCTACGTGATTCCGGCATTAAGATGGTTTATTAAAACAACATTTTATAGTGGAAAATATCATGTTTCTGGCAAATAAAATGTGATTGGATTGGTTTTAATTATAAAGGAAATTAAAGTCCTCGAGTGTTATAGCTGAAGGCTTATCAGGGGACGGCTTATAAACTAACTTACAGCCTAACTTCTTTAACACCCATGTTTTACCCAGGATTTAAACCCAGAGTCTCCCGCACCCCAGGCCGCCGGCGCACCAACCGACTGCGCTACGGGAGGTCGGCGACAACTTAAATGAAGGCGTAACCTTCAGATTTTATTACTTATATATAACCATGTTGTCATAAATGGTACCTGTAAGTATTTTCTTGTATCCTTGATTGTCTGGACGAGCCATTTCTTATATAGGTCTTATGCTTGCGTTGTTATCGTTTTAGGTATAAAAATTACCACTAATTGCTATTATTTTTATTTTGTAGTAGTTAAATCTTGTGGAAAACCATACTTGAAAATTTTGATGTAATCCGAAATAGTGGTTCGTTTATTCCAAAGAATATGTAAACTTTCACTCATTGCTGTTTTGTTGAAATATTTTGCTGCACTAAGCACCCCCATCGGAACTAAAGTTGGATTAATCGATACTCTTTTTTAGGACTATGAATTCCTCCAATTATCATTTTTTCTTGTAAAGTCTTAATTTAATGTAAGGATTTATCAGTGTTGTTATGGGCTCGGCAATTATTTTACATTTAATAATTCTTGTAAAAAAATGTTCGTCACTGAACACCAGTACAAAAAAAAAAAAAAACAAATTATTTAATCAACAAAGGTAAGCTCTAATAAAATAAAAAATACTCAACATTAATAAGTGTTGAAAGTTATTAATTATAGAAGAAAGTTTTCGAGGTTAGAATGTCCTGTTTTATTTATATTTATTCAGAATTTTAATAATAGACCAAAAAGTTTTTTGGGATACGAATACTGTTCCCCTTGAGCAATTGTTCCAAGCGAAGATCTTGAAAATGATGTTACATCATGACAGGCAGACGTTTACACGTATAAAAGTAGTTAAATCAGTACATTGGTAGTTCTCAGTATGCCGACGGCCATACCGCTCTGGTAACCTGTAGCGGGAGCATGGTTCTTTTACATGACACTGTCACAGTTATGACGTAAGGACGAAGGAAATGTGGTGATGACCGCAGGAAAATGCTATAATGGATCGTGTCATAACTCTCCTGTCGTTAACTAAGGCATCGTCATTATGACGGCTCGGAAGTGTAAATATGCAGATGTTGGTATTGAAACTGCACAAGAGACGTGTTGTTTTTTGAAGTTGGATAATCCGTCGGCAATTGTCAGCCAATAGAAAACGCCCGCCAAAAATAAGCAAATAAAATCGATAACGTTGTTGTGTTGTAATAAACAACTAGGGTGTTTAGTTTTTTCCTCCAGCGCAACAGTTTTGAAGAAATGTTCACAGTGCAAGTATTTATTATATTTACACTGTAAATATTAATCAGTGAAAATTTCACAGTTTCAATTAGTAAAAAGTATCTGACTGATACAACAGTCACTTTAGTCTGCATCTCTAGCAACTTGCTAGAGATGATTTTCAAAATAAAATGACTGCCGATAAACGTGTATCAAGTAAAATGACAACGAATAAACTAATAAAACCAATACAAAATACTTAGTAAAATGTGTCTACTCTTTCAAAACGCCATTTTACGAGGTAACAAGAACACTCAGACTTTCATTCCGTTTGTATGTCTTTCATTTCGTTCTCATGTAATAGTCACAGCACTCTGTTTGAAGGTTTAAGTTGTATATAATGTGGTGAAGAGAGGGCACTCGTATACTCTTCGTTTTAACAATCCTGATGATACCCATTGAACGAAAAACCAAAAGTAAGGGCGTACAATTTAATCATTAATTTTAGATGACATAATAATTAGTATATTTTCCTCCTCCTGTTACAAGTTGGCTTGGTAGCGCAGTTGGTAAGGCAGAGGCTTAAAGTCTAATGGTGTATCAGCTCAAAACAGCTCCATTGCAAAACCTTTTTCCTTTTTTAAATTACGGTAAATTGCACAATATAAATAGTAACCTACAGTAAATATGTTTATTTCACGAAATTATTTGGCCACATCCTGTAAATACAATATTTAATTCGCCACTGTGATCAACCTATTTGCGTTTTATTAAAAGTAGGGTAAGAATTAGCATTGTCCTTAATTTTAGTTATTTTATGTGATAACATTATTGTTGTTTATAATTTATGTTATTGTCAGAAAACATTTATTTCTAGAATTTCATTGTATAAAAGCAATAATACGCAAGAAACTGCACAGTGCAATCGGCTGCTTGTGTTTTTTATTTAGCCTTGGTTTGTATTATTGTTTTTAGGTAAGCATATTCTAGAAATAAGCGTTTTCTGTCACTAACATAAACTATAAACAGCAATAATGTATCACATAAAATAACTAAAAAAATTTCGTTACACGGAGATTTTAACTCTAAAACCTAAAATCTATGTGGCGTGAACCCAGGCACTAACCCGCTTTTTTTTAAATAATAAATTAATTTATTTTCACAAACAATATACAGAGGTATTTACCTATAATATATTGTACAGTACGCATTCAAACACACAATATAAACAATAACAAAATACTCAACAAAATATCTACACAATTCTTACATCGGGACACAAAACGATATGAACATTTGGTGAACTGTTTTTACTGACAAAGTCGAAGAACCAAACTTCAGTGTTTTCTGACAATAATGGAAATATTATTGTTTGGTATCCTCTGGTGTTTAAAACTGCACCAGCTTTGCATGCAGCTCACAATCCACTACATGGCAAAACCGAGGACCTTGAGCATGTGAGGCGCACGTGTTAAACACTTTTTGTGTTAAATTTCTCTATTGTATGCTAACCACTATATATATATATATGCACACACATATATAGATATACAGACACAAAACTACTTAACGCGAGGGGCAGTGCACTGCGTACACCCAGACACGGGACACTAACCTATAACACTACCACATATCGACAACTACTACAGGAACAGTAAGGTGTACACTAGTATGTACCGACAGGTGGGCAGCGCACGGCGTACACCCCGACACGGGACACTGACCTATAACACTACCACATATCGACGATTACTACAGGAACATTAAGATATACACTAGTATGTACCGACGGGTGGGCAGCGCACGGCGTACACCCCGACACGGGACACTGAAATATAACACTACCACCTATCCACGATTACTACAGGAACATTAAGATATACACTAGTATGTACCGACGGGTGGGCAGCGCACGGCGTAAACCCCGACACGGGACACTGAAATATAACACTACCACCTATCGACGATTACTACAGGAACATTAAGGTGACACTAGTATGTACCGACGGTGGGCAGCGCACGGACGTAAACCCCACACGGGACACTGAAATATAACACTACCACCTATCGACGATTACTACAGGAACATTAAGATATACACTAGTATGTACCGACGGGTGGGCAGCGCACGACGTACACCCGACACGGGACACTGAAATATAACACTACCACCTATCGACGATTACTACAGGAACATTAAGATATACACTAGTATGTACCGACGGGTGGGCAGCGCACGACGTACACCCCGACACGGGACACTGAAATATAACACTACCACCTATCGACGATTACTACAGGAACATTAAGGTTACACTAGTATGTACCGACGGGTGGGCAGCGCACGACGTACACCCCGACACGGGACACTGAAATATAACACTACCACCTATCGACGTTTACTACAGGAACATTTAAAATATACACTAGTATGTACCGACGGGTGGGCAGCGCACGGCGTAACACCCGACACGGGACACTGAAATATAACACTACCACCTATCGACGATTACTACAGGAACATTAAGATATACACTAGTATGTACCGACGGGTGGGCAGCGCACGGCGTAACCCCGACACGGGACACTGAATATAACACTACCACCTATCGACGATTACTACAGGAACATTAAGATATACACTAGTATGTACCGACGGGTGGGCAGCGCACGGCGTACACCCCGCACGGGACACTGAAATATAACACTACCACTATCGACGATTACTACAGGAACATTAAGATATACACTAGTATGTACCGACGGGTGGGCAGCGCACGACGTACACCCGACACGGGACACTGAAATATAACACTACCACTATCGACGATTACTACAGGAACATTAAGGTGTACACTAGTATGTACCGACAGGTGGGCAGCGCACGACGTACACCCCGACACGGGACACTGAAATATAACACTACCACCTATCGACGATTACTACAGGAACATTAAGATATACACTAGTATGTACCGACGGGTGGGCAGCGCACGACGTAACCCCGACACGGGACACTGAAATATAACACTACCACCTATCGACGATTACTACAGGAACATTAAGGTGTACACTAGTATGTACCGACGGGTGGGCAGCGCACGACGTACACCCCGACACGGGACACTGAAATATAACACTACCAACTATCGACGATTACTACAGGAACATTAAGATATACACTAGTATGTACCGACGGGTGGGCAGCGCACGGCGTACACCCCGACACGGGACACTGAAACTATAACACTACCACTATCGACGATTACTACAGGAACATTAAGATATACACTAGTATGTACCGACGGGTGGGCAGCGCACGACGTACACCCGACACGGGACACTGAAATATAACACTACCACCTATCGACGATTACTACAGGAACATTAAGATATACACTAGTATGTACCGACGGGTGGCAGCGCACGGCGTACACCCCGACACGGGACACTGAAATATAACACTACCACTATCGACGATTACTACAGGAACATAAGATATACACTAGTATGTACCGACGGGTGGGCAGCGCACGACGTACACCCCGACACGGGACACTGACCTATAACACTACCACATATCGACGATTACTACAGGAACATTAAGATATACACTAGTATGTACCGACAGGTGGGCAGCGCACGACGTACACCCCGACACGGGACACTGAAATATAACACTACCACTATCGACGATTACTACAGGAACATTAAGATATACACTAGTATGTACCGACGGGTGGGCAGCGCACGACGTACACCCCGACACGGGACACTGAAATATAACACTACCACCTATCGACGATTACTACAGGAACATTAAGATATACACTAGTATGTACCGACGGTGGGCAGCGCACGGCGTACACCCGACACGGGACACTGACCTATAACACTACCACCTATCGACGATTACTACAGGAACATTAAGGTGTACACTAGTATGTACCGACGGGTGGGCAGCGCACGGCGTACACCCGCACGGGACATGATATAACATACGCACTATCGTACGATTACTACAGATGAACATTAAGATAATTCCTAGTATGTACCGACGGTGGCAGCGACGCTGTACACCCCGACAGGGAAACTGAAAATATAACACTCCACCTTCGACGATTACTACAAAGAAACAGTAGATATACACTAGTATGTACGAGGAGTGGGCAGCGCACGACTACACCCGACAGGGACACTGAAACTATAACACTACACTATCGACGTTATACAGGAACAGTTAAGATTACACTGTATGTACTCAGAGATTGGCAGCCACGTGTATACACCCGTCACGGGACACTGACCTATAACACTACCACATATCGACGATTACTACAGGAACATAAATTAATCACTATGTATGTACGACTGCGGCAGCGCACGCTACACCCGTTCACGGCGACACTGACTTAACCTACCACATATCGACGATTATACAGGAACAAATTAAGATATACACTTGTATGTTACGAAGGTTGGGCAGCGCACGACGTACACCCCGACACGGGACACTGAAATATTAACACTACCACCTATCGACGATTACTACAGGAACATTAAGATATACACTAGTATGTACCGACGGGTGGGCAGCGCACGGCGTACACCCCGACACGGGACACTGACCTATAACACTACCACCTATCGACGATTACTACAGGAACATTAAGGTGTACACTAGTATGTACCGACGGGTGTGCAGCGCACGGCGTACACCCAACCTTGGCATTGTAAACGCACTTCCTGTAGGCGTGAACGTCAGAATGAAAATAAAAAATTGCCGTACCACTAATGCAATGTGCCATGAAGCGCCATGTTCCACCTATCTTGACGAAGAAGCTGGACAAAGTCTTGAACTGTCACCGGTGTCGAATGGTCCACCAAAAAACCGATCGCATGAAGTACAAACCATATATATATATATATATACCACAAAAACATGTTCATAAAACAAACCAACATCAAATATTTTTCACAAACTTTTAAATAAAAGGCACTACTATCTGTAAAGTATGCATTGAGAACAAACTGTGTTGTTTGCACTGCCCTCAAAAATTATTTTCAAAAAATTTTAATGTTTCCAAAATATCTTTGTATAAAAGCCAGTCACAAATTACGTACTTTCGTTCCTGTAACTTTCTTGCTCACGCATACGTAGAAGTTACAAACGTGACATGAAAATTCAAGCATCAACTTTAGTGCTGCGGAAATGAACGCAAAAATTATTGCAAAGTTAGGGGAGGCTACCATTTGATATACAGTGTAATAACTAACTTAATTTAATTCACCCTTTTCTTTTGAAGTGTATTTTAAAAAATATTTTTAGCAGAATGCAACGCCATTGTTCGAGTAGCTTTTTAATAGGGCTGATCGGCTAACCGAATTTCCGGTTTGGTCTGGTCATTTTTACATAAACCAAAACTACCTTTTTAATTTATATTTCTCCAACATTATTTATTTTTAGGTGAAGTGTTTTAAAATTAATTATTTTGTGAAGTGTTTATTATTTATTTTGTGCTGTGTTAGTTCTACAAAGTGTTTATTATTATTATTACCATTCAGTGCTACGTAAACACTCAAATGCAAAGCCTTTCCTGCTTTGTACTTCACAATACTCGGCCCGGCGTTTTGTCACGTGGCAGAATACTTTTATACATGCGTGATACTACTTCTGTGTAGTTTAGTAATAGCATAAAACACGAATTATGCTTATAAAACCTGAAAATGTGTTGTAGGGAGTTGGAAAGGTATTTACCAAGTGATTAATATTTACCTGATAAATTTTCCTTCTTTATTTATTTCGTCGGAAACGTACCTCAATGCTCCGATTTATACGACCCAATTTACTTTAAAATTACGTGTGACCCTTGTGAATTTCATCTGTTGTAAAGCATATATATATATATATATATATATATATATATATATATATATATATATATATATATATATATATATATATATATGCTCTTCGTCGAACTGAGGGGAAGATGAAGAAATCGCAATGAAGCATGTGCGTGTCGCTGACCTCTCCACGTTCATCGCGAATTATTTTTCGTACTCGTACACGACACCACTGCCAGATGGGAGCTGCATAAACACAGGAAATTACCCTATGAAGGGCCGTGTCGGTGTTGCCACACAGCGGGCATGTAGGGTCAGCTGTCAGGTGAATGCTGTATTTACACTGCTGAGTTGTCACGATATTATTGTAGAAGCCGAATGCTGCAGCTTGAAGATCCGAGGAAAGGTTAGGTTCGGCAAGTATTTTCCATGGACGCCTCCAGCGGATAGTTGGGGTGCGATTCACAACAGATGGTATGACAGCCGACGTTTTGGAAGCCCGAATGTACAAATATCTCGCTGTGCCTTCCGGTAAGTGTTCTACTAGAGTTGCGAGTGCTTCCTTTGCCTGACGGTATTGAATTGGCATACATCTAGTTTCAGGCCACATCATTTTCTGCAATGCTGCGAGAATGTCCGCCGCTGGGTGCTGAATTGTTTCAAAGGCTGAAGACTTATTAAGGCATCACTCTTCAAAACGTTATTAATAAGATCCAGGCCTCCGTCTTGCAAGGAAAGATAAAGTTGCGGCCTAGACAATTTTAATCTACACGATTTCCAACAACACGCGGCCAACAACCTATAGTATTTGTGCACTTTATTGACGTGGCAGTGGGAATATATGGGACACCAGTGCCACAGCTTCGCAAGTAAGAATACATTTATTAAAAATGAGCAACACACGAAACTGCGAAGACGCGCCGTGTAAATGGGTATATTAATTGGACAAGTCCACAGTTATCAAGTATTTTTTAAGTTGTGTTTATTATTTTATTATGACCGTGGGGGCAAATCGAAACGCTTCCCGTCACTTGCTCACATTAAGTTTCAATTTGTACATACGTACGTTTTATAGAACCCGCAATTCTTTCGTAAACTGACATACACGATTTCAGATTATTACTCGGGCGTCAGCCAGCTTGTATGCCGCACAGCGAGCTGAAGTCACGGCGGCTAATGTATGGCGCCACACGAATGACGGGCGCGCCGGAGTCATGACGTCCGACGGCTCGCTTAAATTCGATCCATGCTCGCTTTTTCACATGAAGCGTCACAGCAATGGCATGTCGCGCCTATCACGGGCCATCATTATAACCATGCTCACCCTGCTGGGGGCCTTCTGATCACCGTGGTTCAACATGGTGAATGTGGGTTTACGATTAAAGACTGAAGAATTAAGAATTGTACTTAATGACTCGATAAGCACACGGAAAATGAATAGTAAGAATATTTGCAGTTTGTGATAGAATTAGCAACTGTTAAGTACAGCAAATCAAAATCGTAGAAGATGTAAGCAACCGAAATAACTTGGACAATATACAAATATTTAACTATCTGTGGTTACTGATTGTGTCATCGCAAAAAAAAAAAAAAAAAAAAAAAAAAAACTAGTGAAATCTTATAGAAGGGGGAACCGAAGCCAACATTGGGCATTTACATCACTACATCTGAAAATGAAAATGAATTCAATATCATCTTCCGCAAAAGAAAAAATGACCACGAACTGTTCTTTAAAATAAGAGAATACTAGTAGTAGGAGAGTGCCGATCCTAGATACAAAGGAATGCCACCTTTTTTATATCAAAGGGTTAAATTGATTGAAAGGGTTAATCAACTTGATTGAAATGGTTAAATAAAATTGATTGAAAGGATTAATTAAAATAGATTGAAATAGTTAGTCCTTAATCGGATTTAGTACATTCAAAATTTTTAATCCGATTTTAATCCGATTACAATTTTTTGATCCGATTTTTTTTTCCTTATTTTCTTTCTTTCTGTTTTGGGGTGGGGAACAGATCTGGTAGATGTTGTCAGGACGACAACTGGCACTCGGATAAGGTGTGGCGTGTTGGGGAGGCAGGGTATAATATACATGTGTTGATTTTGTGCAAGAGTGACCTAAGTTATAATTTTTTGGGTTAGTAGTCATATTGCTTGTAGATGGTGGTGCGAGATGGGCGAATTTTGGTAATAGTAATTAAACAGAAAGAGAACACTATGTAAAGTTAACACACAAGAGAAATGTCTGAGTGTTTAAACTAAATATTTTTCAAACGAACACAACTACTTGAATAATCTGGTGCCGACATGTGCTAATTCACTAAACGATCACAATTATGCGAGTCTCCAGTATTAAATTAACTAACGAAGCAGAATGTCACTATAAATTAAACTGCAGTCTTCCTAATCACAATATCAAGGTATTTGAAAACATATAAAAAATGACATTACTTGACGCCTCTTGTATGTACCTTACATGATTTTAAAACATGTCCATTTGGTCGGGAGATGGATGAAGCAATGACTGCAGTGTATGACGTGCTCCAACTATAAGCTGTTAGATACATGGAGTATGGCCGGCATCTGACAGGTGACTAAAGAAATAGCTACTCGGAAAGAGATGTGAATACGATTTATGTGACAAATGGATAAAATTTATGTTTATGATGCACGTACTGATATATAAATTACACTAGTTGAATTAAAAAACACTGAGTTGGATATAGCACTTACGTCGACTTATAAGCTGTGTTGAGAGCAAACATAACAATTGTCGGCCTACATTTAATTATAGACTACACTGTAATACTCGGAAATGAACGAAAAAACAAAACGAATGTTTCCAAATAAATTAAACGGCTAACAAAACAAGTACATGACAATCACTTAAGGAATTACAGAACCCAGCTTTCCAGTTTTTTAAATAAATGAAACGGCACAAGCACCTCTCCCAAAACACATCTGTCCACCTGGGAGGCTGGTGAATGAATTACTATAATGTATTATGCGTGCCGGCTTATCAGCTGTTATATACATGGAGAATGACTGATTGGCAGCTGAATTGAAATTAAGTCAAAAACTCTGAATACGACAGATTTAATTAATTACACAACCTATTTCCCTACCAAGCTACTATTAACGACCTGATTACACAACTTCCTACATCAGACAACGGAACAATCATTAAAAAAAACTTACCCAGATTTTAACGAAAGTTTCACTATTGTAAGAAGAATTCACTTTTAACACAAACTTTAATTAATTCTGGTAAATTGATGGCATTAGTTAACGAAATGATACTTGAAAATTCTACAAAGTTTCGTCGACTGAGCTCAAAAATGGATTTTGAGAGGAGAGATGCACTATATCAGCTTATAACACGAAAATTTATTTTTTTCCGATAAATTAACAAAACTTATAAACATTTAAAAATATTAAAACATGTATATAATATGTCTTAACAAGAGGTGAAGCACACTGGCCGCCGCATCCAGTGAATAGATGCTTCAGAGGAGAGAGTGATGTATACGTGTATCCAGGGTGAGGGTTGGCGTGAAACTAACATGGCACCAGACAGCTAGAACTGTGCACATCGGTCCTGCATGGAGCCGCCCTCCCCCAACCCTACACCAGGCCATGTTTTCGGAGGGCAGCCCTGTCCAATGCCACATCGCCCCCCCCCCATATCTGTCCAACACAGAGATTTGCAGAATATGCCCAAGGCCACACACCCCCGACCCCCATCCTTCACTGTCAGCCCAGAATGCATCTTTTGTGGAACAACTTTGGGGACTCTCCACCTGCCAGACAATTCTCAAGACACCAAGTTGGACTCTTCCAAAGCATTTATTTGTTTGCAAGCTATGCTTTACCCATGAATTGTGGACTCTCCCGAAAACCTGCCCTGTCCGGTTCTGGGAGAGGAATAGTTATTCACCCTGCCTGCCCCATCCCTTGACTTGTCATGCCTGAGGCTAGTCAGCAGCCTTCAAACCTTTGTGCAAGTGGATGTTTGAAAAAGTTAGTATGTGGTTGTTTCAATCGTTTTGAACATATGCTGCAAACGAATATCTTTTAACAACTTCCACTACTTATGTAATGCACATAATTTGTGAGAAAATGTACAAATACTACCTAATCATGATCTAGGCGACTGACTCTAATTAATAATCGCATATAAATTTGTCAGAAAATGAATAAATCTAGGAATGATTTAAGTCCCTGCAACTTCGTGGAAGAAAAAAATATGAAATCAATACTAAGTTACTTTATACAAACACCTTTTATCGATCAGAAATAATTTTAACAAAATCTCCATCGAAAACACAGCAGAAAAAGTTAAAAAAAAAAAAATTATTTTAGCGAACACACATAAACTAGTTTCGAAAATCCACATTTATGAATCCTAGCTGAACAATGCATGGATTATATAAGAAATAATATATGTATGCAAACATCAAAATAATGGAAAAAGATTCTACACTATAACCTATCACAATAAATTTTAGCAAATCCCATAGTTAACACTAGAAGAGACACGGAATTCAAATGTTAATGAATGATTATTAAAAAAGAAATAAATTTACTAACATGCATAAAAATACGCTACTCCTATCGTAGTTTATGTTACGAAGGTTAACTAACGCGAAAAATTGAAATATTTCGAAAAATACTGCTATGAAGACTGTGAGCGAGGTGTGAACTCCAACCAGATAAATGAAGATAGCACCTAGCAAGCATTGCAGGTTGTCATCGCAGCCAGGTGAAGCACGGGGTCGGTGCGAATGCATAAACAGGATGGGTGACTGCTATAGGCTGGCACGACTTTGTTACTCTTTTCTATCTTGTAACGGAACGTTAGCCAATGATGGATAACCTCGCTCCTTTGTCAAGGGAATGCACCACCACCCTGCTGAACCGTCTTCAAGCAACCAGCCTGTCTTGCTTTGGACAAGTGTTGCTAATAGCAATGCTTTAGTTTTATACATGCCCTGAACTCATCCCAGCTGTAGGAATTCTACATGATTCACACAATTTGTCAAACACATTTGCTTTCTGAATAAACACTAAATTAACAGATTTACACAATAAAGGCAAATATATAGTAAATGCCATTTTTATGTGTTTTAAATATCTTGTGGAAATTGTCCGTGTTTTTTAATACCAATTAACTGCATTTGACAATTGTCTTTAAACCTCATATACTATAAGTTAATTATATATTTCATATTTTTTCTGCTAGACACAAAATCTTAGTCATTGCGAATCTCCATAGTCTTTACTGTGTTAAATATTAACAATTTCGCTATTTTTAGGTGATATTCACTCAAACTGATATAACGGCAAGACAGTATTGTTTGCTGTTATGGAAAGCACTCAGACAAAGTGATTCGCCAAGTGTTGTGAACAAACACACACTTGTTAAACCAAATGAAGGAAAAAGTACGTATTCAGTTCACATACAAATATTTATGGCCACTTAAAACATATCAATTAACCAGGTAATTTTGGTTTTGTTATATTGATATGCATTTTTCCAAATATATTTGTAAAAAAGTTACACCCATGAATAAATAAATTTTCTTCACACAAACAAACTGCAAAGCTATGACCCCTGGTGGATAAAGTAATAAAAAATATATATTTTTTTTGTGAAAACATTGACTTACCCTTTCTTTAAGATATACGTTTTATAAACTTCCAAATCTACAATTTGAAAATAAATGAAACACACATTCACTTTGAAATACACTTTTAATATATCCCATTTTTCCAAAAAAATCACAATACTTATTTACATATACAAAAATCACATTATTCTTAAAAATATTTATTTATATACAGAAAAAAAAACACTCAATCTCCTTTTCTGGGAACGAGCTTGGTATTATATGGTTGATGTTGCAGGAAGACGAAATTGTTAGTCTCAAATCTGTGAGAAGTTGTTATTCACATCAGATTCTAGATGAGGTGTTGACTCGCTGGCTGTTAGAATTTCAGATTAGTTCATTTAAGACACTATCTGTCAGTTGATTGGTTCACTCTTGATATGGCTGACAGTTTAATTGACTTGTAGATACTTGTAGATGTAATTTAACTGCCTCATTAGTGGTATTGCATATAGCAGAGCTGAATTTATTATGGTAGTGATTGTAGTGTTGCAGAACAAAAAATGTAGACAGGAATTCTTTAATATCACACAGGGATATACCAGCTGACAGAATGAAGCACTGAAATACAAGAAGTGTAAAGTTTGTGGAGGATATTTTACATACTGACATGAGGCAAGGCTCACAGTTCAGAGGCTCTACACACATTCTGAGTTTCCTGGAACAGGAAAATTACGGATTTCCAATTGTATTAAAACATTGTAGCAAAAATATTTATTTGTGCATCAGAGCGAGTGAAGAGATGGCTCTCGAAAATGGGGGTCTTGAGAGCCGGTGAGGGTGAAGCAAGGTGAGTAATGAAACAGTGTTGGATTACAAGCTTTCTTATCACTAATAAACTGGTGTTACTTAGTGTGTATACCACTGATGGCGAACAGCTGGTATTGGGAGATATGCACATCCATTTTTGATATATGTTGTAAAGTCCACCCACTTCCACGAGCACTAAATTCTTAAAGTATGGTTGTTAAGTAAGGCACTATGATATTTTCTTGAAGTTCACCAACTTTGATAAGTGTAGAACAGGGCGAGAATTACATTGAAAATAGAATGTTACCGTAACGTATTCCTCCGCCATGAGGGATTTAAAGTACTTACTCATTATAGTTATACTAATTATAATAGGTTGGGGTGATGTTTTAGTTAAATCGATCAAAGGAGTACTGCACCTAGTGAAAAAAAAGAGAAACGTCTGCATCACTCTTAAGGATATCATTAACTATCCTCGCATCAGTTAGCATGCTGGCGAACATGCTAGCCAGTATCTTGTATGTGAGATTGGATGATAAACTTTTCACTGAAGCTGGAAAGTTGGATATCAAATTACTTTTCATCCTTGAATTAACATATATAATTTTTGGAGGTAATTCAGTGGGTGGGGCAGGAAATGTTAAGTGATTTGCAGTAGGTGGACTCTGTAGAGCTGTCTGTGGAGCTAACTGTGAAGCTGTCTGCAGAGCTAACTGCAGAGCTAACTGAGAAGCTGTCTTAGGATATGGTGCTGTTTGCATAGAATCAGTGTTACAACTTCTACCATGTCTCTTCAAAATATTGCTCTGTGTAAATTGTCTCTGGTATGAATCGCACTGAAACTACTTTCTTGAATTTTTCATTCCAGTTCTGCAGAACTGTAAATTCTTTATCGCAGAAGTGACACAGCAAAGAGATCATTTTTTCTGTAGTATTCCAAGACTAGAATAAAACTGCAAGGCATACACCTTTTATTGGTAGTTATAGGCAATTCTAGGAAGCAATTCAATTACATTATTCATTTTAAATACAATATGTTTGAATTATATTACATTTACAATGTTTTATGTATTAAATCACTTTCAAAACAACTAAAGTTTTATTTAATCAATATCGAGCACACAAACCTTTATGTGCCAACACATTTAGATTTGTTTGTTAAATGTACTCAAACAAAGTTTTCATAACATTTGATTGTCAGAATATGGGAATGTTACCATTCATGCATTTGTAAAGTCAGTAAAACAGAACAATTAGCTTGAAACCATTTATTTCGTAACATTTTTCTTGCAGAATACATTTTCTCATCACTGGGTGTTTACAAAAACATTTTTTTACATCATATTTTTTCCATTCTCTCCTTGGAAATAGTTATAGTATTTTTATGTTTGATTATTATCATTTTTTCATGTATTTGGGTGCATGTAATATTGTACATTCTGGCAAATCAGGAAAATTTTCACAAAAGTCCGAATACACTTCTTTGATGCTCGCTGTTAGACTTTATTTGGACACATATGGTATACAGGACATTTTTTCAGATCTGGGCAACTTTTTAAATCATTACATTTTTACCCTCTAAAGGACATTGGATATTTTTGAAATGAAACAACCCATTGCATATCTCTCCAAAATGATGTATTATTTTGTTACACAAACAAGATTCATTCAACTTGAGTTTCTAAGGGTGACAGAAATGTAAATATCAGTTGGGTGGAAGAAAGACATGTTTACAGTAGGGACATCACAAAGATACTAAAACTATTTCTTTCCGAGACAAGCTATAAATGGTTTACTCCAACATGCTAATAACTTGCTGATATTCACTTTACACTTTGATTTCTGTATGCAAGAGCATGTGACCACATTCTTGTATTGTTAATCCATCTTTACAAAGTGTGTATTACATTCAACCAATACTTTTTGTACTAAAATTCACTCATTAGTTCTCTCATCCTAAATAGTGCAATATCACTTGAATAATATCCACAGTCAGACTTCATTGCCTAAGTTAGTATTAGTTATAAGTTTTCCTCTGCAGAGAAGAGTATTGATTTAGATCTGTATGTTTTAAATAATTGTTTGAATGATGGGTAATTTATTCTTTTTGAATATATGATATTTTCCCATTCCACACACCTTCTAAAATACGTTTTTGCTCAACTGTACCAATGAATATTTCATAGTTATGCATGTATTGCTTGCTAATATCTTCAATATTCTCATATTCCATACAACCACTCTCCCATTTTAAACCATGGTGATGCTTGGTAACTCATCTGTTAGTTTTATTTTATCTGGGAGTTAGATGTTTCCAGTCAAACGGTGCTTTGAAGGTGAAACACAGCTGTATTTTCTATCATATCAGTAATAGCTAATTCTTTAATGATAATTTTTTCTGCAGATTGAAATGCTTGTACATTGCAAAACATCTCGCCGTAGCTGTGGTTCATCGCCTATTAACTCAATTCATTATTTTCACCAGCTTATCTCATACATTGTAACTCACTAATCTATCATGAATTAGCTGAGTGTAAGCTTGTGTATCTGCTGGAATTGGTGGATTTCCAATCATTTCAATTTGTGAATCAGTTATGCCATTGGTAATTGTGTTGTCTTGTTTGCTTACATAAAATACAAATAATATTCCTCTGGTTTTAAATGATTTGGGTTATTGGATCAGTGAACTGATTTTGTTATAATGCATTTCCTGGAATTTTGAGTCCATATTGTAGCAAATAAGGAATTCCCCATTTTCAAAATTGAAATTTAAATCCATCCTTGACTGCTTAGCTACAGTTTAATATTTTTTATATCATAATTATCGAATACTGATCTAACAGCTTTTAAATTGTTTTGTTGTTTTTTAAAAATAAATAATAACAAATTGTGGTTTCTCAGATGAAAAACTGGATTTCACAGTCCAAATGACTTTTTGTGATGTGGGTAGCATTGGAAATATCTCCAAAGCCCACAATATGAATGCAATATCTAGATTCTTCCCATTTTCTATATATTTTAAAAATTTTACACATTCACGAGTGTTACACCTACCTTGTTATTAGCTGTATCATATATCGCATTCAAATGTGTATTACCAAATATAATAACTCATTCTTGTTTAGCAAAGCCAAGTACCATACTTAATGGTACAACTTCGTATTTTCCACTTGGGTTTATTTGTAATGTAAAATTATTAGCATTGCTTCACCCAGCCATAATCCCTGTATAAAGATCGTTTACAGTTCCTGGTAGATAGTTCTTTAACATGGAAGTAATTCCAACATTTCTGGTTTGGTCTATTTCAACACCATTGAGCAGATACACAATCATATCGACTAAATGAAGAATTCCATTCCTCACTATTACTGTAGTTACTGGATTAGTAGCATCGACTGTCTTTTTAATTGATCCTCTAAACCTTAAACTTGATTTAGATGGTAATATGTAAATAATCTTAATTTTGTATAGCAATCCTTATTTCAAATGGAATAGTATATGGACCTGCTCAGAATATTTCATACTGATAGGTTCTTCGATATTAAGTACGCCTTCCATTTCGATTAACCATATATCTTAATTCCTTTAAAAACAATTTGTTTCCTCATGTTAACTTCAGGGGTAACTTATTTGAAGTGAACACTTTATGCTTGCATTTACATCTATTTATACTGCCTTTCTTCGAAATGCATTCCTTAGTGAGATACTTCTTAAATGAACCGCCTACTTTACGTCTGTATTGGGTGTTATACACAATACCCATTTTTATTGTAATGCACACAGAATGCAACTGTTTTATAGTTTTTTAAAAATGTAAACTGACCGTAATTCCTTCATTTCTAAACATAATAAGTTTATCATCTTGATCGACAATTCTAACAACTATTTCATCAATACTATTAACTATTAATTGTTTTTTAATTATATTATATCCTGGAGCCACAGCACATGTGCATTTGTGTAGTGTATTTGTCGATTTCCCATTCAAATATGAATCATCTAAAGTATTAACATTTATATTACATACATTTACAGATAATATATTAACTTGTTTTGACAATTTGTGCAATTGATTTTTCATATTTTAAATTGGATTGTCTTCTGAGAAATCGATATCGACCTTACTATACGTTGCACTAGTTAACGTATTTTGGATTTACATGTATTTGGAAATGTACATTTTCAGGTAATGCCGCTTTAATGAATGTTCCTAAATCAGCCAACTCATAAGATCCAACTGGTAACACAATCTTGTAGGTTTGGTCACTAAGGTTAACCATAAATGATTGGTTATACTTGTCAATTTTTGGTATGCTGTTGTAGGTTACGAATTCGATTAGACTTATTTGCAATTCCCCATCTAACTCCAATGCAGGGAAATATACTGCACACAATTGCAATGAATTTCCACTTAATATCAACATAATTGAGAATATACTTTTATTTTTTACAATTACACTTACTTGCATATTCTATTTATAGTGAAAAAGTAAACATAAATTACCACAATTGAGTGTATTAGGTAATTGTTCGATTTGATTATTGTACCATAATTGTATGTTTTTTAAAAATAATTATGTATTTAAATTGGAGGATATAAATCACCAAAACTCTTACAATACAATGATTGATTTTTTTTATTAATGCAACCAAATCTGTTCATTTTGTTTCGAATCTAAATAACAATCATACATTCTCGAAGATTTTGTTTCTTTGGTAAATCATCTCTCATATTCACACCTCGGAAATATGGAATATCCAGTTTCTTTTCAGATACATTAATATCTTTGCTAATGCACATTTTGGAAGACTATTTAGAACTTTCTGTGTATTTTTTCCATGTTTCGAGATTTTTCATCCTTGTTCAACTTTATAGGGTTTCAAATACATTCCTTTACCTTTTGATTTAACTGCTCTACTAATTGCCGAAACTCCTTGGAGGATTGATCCAAGTGGTGTTAATGCTGTAAATAGGAATGGAATGATCTCTCCTTTCTTTTTTTGTTTGGTTTTACATTTTACCCCCATTCATCTCTTCGCCTTTGCACACATGACTTTATCAACAACCCAGGTGTATAGCTTTTCACCTTTTGATGTAAATGGATTCTTCTTTATATTTGCTGCTTTATCAGCTAGAATTGTTTCTGCTCTATGTCTTTCTTTCAAATAGTTTGTTCTATCATAAACTACATAGTGTGCTTTACAAGTGTTATGCAGAGAGTTTATTCCTATATCATTCCGCGCCAGACGTTTGGCAAGTTCAGTACCTGGTCTGCAATAATTGTATTTTCGTAAATGCAATTCGAATGGTAATTTATTAATCAAAGTATTCAATAAACTGCTTCCTTTTTTGATATGTTTAGTATGAGCAATTATTTTCAACTGAACGCAAACATATATATATAATTGCATTTATAGTTTTTATGTTAGTATGTTATGTTACATTACGATATGTTATGTTACATTACGATGTTACATTAAATTATGTTACATTATAGTATGTTATGTTATATTGTGTTACATTACATTACATCATATTATGACAGTACAATATGTTAGTATGTTATGATATGTTACATTACATTATGTTATATTATGATATGTTATTACTTTACAATATGTTATGTTATATTATATTATGTCACATGTAATACTGTCTAATTGTGTAGAAAATGGTTATAAATCCAAATGTACATCTGCCAATAATTATAAACATGAAAGAAAATGTAATCGAACAGAAACATGGCATTCTTTTATCATCAAATATACTATGTATAATAAGTGGTCATTCTTCATGTGGAAAAACGTTATTATGTAGCTGTTGGAACATCCAAATGTACTTAAATTTGAAAACATGTGCATTACAACAAGAGAACTATCAATGATTAGCGACCATTTTGTCATTAATTGAAGGAATGTGATATTTCCCTTTTACAAATAAAGAAGATATAGTGCCTCCGAATGAAGCATTATGCAATTCCGTATTAATTTTTGACGATGTTTGGTGCGAACTGCACAATGAAATACAGCAATATTTTAGTTTTGGTTGATGTTCAAACATTTATAGTTTTTATCTATTATGAAGCTATGCACATATTCCAAAACATAATTTATGTGATAATGCAAATATGTTAAATGTGTTTAAAATTGATAGCTAGTATGAATCTGCAACATGTTTACAATGATCATGTTTTAGTCGATATGACATTAAAAAAGTTTTAAGATATGTGTTTTTACTGTTGGAAAAACAAATATGGTTTTTTTTAGTGATCATACAAATGCTTCCCCTATATAAAGGCAGATGTAGGTCTGGTTTTGACAGATATTTACTTCCAGCTAACCATATTCAAAATGCAATAAAACTATATTCAAGAGAAATTAATAAAATTATTTTATTTGAATGATACTGTTTATAAAGCACCAGTGTAATTGCAAACATTTTAACCAATATTCAGAATGATTTGCAGAGTAATGAATTTAGAATAGAATAATGTCTAGATGGTTTTAGTTAGGACTTCAATGATATGACAGACATATTTTTTACAACACGACTTGCAGAAATGCAAGATAATTTAAAAGATGTGATTAATAAAGTGGTATGTGCTACTATTATAAAGCTACTTGAAACACGAATGGAACAAATAACACAACATATAAGTGATGAATTGATTAATAAAAATAGTGGTTTTGTTATGCAAACAGATTTGATAAAACAAAATAATGATTTGGAAACACAAATAAATTATTTTATTGATAATTTGAGAGCTAAGACTATAGCTAAATTACATGCTTTAAGTAAAATCGATAAGATTGAAAAAGCCCAAACTATTCGACTACTGCAACTGTTAAATAACCAACATCTTAATTCATATATAAATAATTTGAATTTAATGTAATATAATCAAAACATGTCTGCCTCTGCTTCAGAATTACATAAAATTATATCTGCTGGAAAGGAGAAATATTTACAAGCTAAGGAAGCTCAAATGGAACAGGATGTTTTAAACTAAGAAATATTAAAACATGTTACAAGTAAAATGTATATAGTGCATTCTGTGTTGAATAAACATAAAGAAACAGCCTTGGAAATTAAATCAGAAGAAGGACCTTTAACAAAGGAAAAGCAGAATCTTTCTCATTTAACACAACATTATTTATCTTTACAACATTCTTCATCTTTGCATGATATGACATTTTGTGTTTATCAATATGAAGAAAACATCTGGTTCCTTGGAGATTCGGTAATAGCATTTTTGCCTAATATAGAATCAAAATAGGTGATTATGTAACTAATGTGAGTATAAGATAATTTGAATTATTGTTTAAAAACTTTCCAATTTGATATTCCGACACCGATTTGCAGAAATATAAAGAACTTGTTCGTCATACGAACGTAAAAATCCATTTAGGAGATGAAAACCACCCGAAACTACATTTAATAGTAGATATAGTCGAAAGTAGAATGTATAAAGATGAAATCTACAACTGCTTTCACCTGTATATTGGAACAATCCTTATGAATTGCTTGATAGATTAAAACTTCTCATAGCTTCGAGAGAGTTTGGTCATATACAAACAAAATTGTTTCTATTATTGAAGAGCTGAAAGAAGACTGTTATATTACCAACAAAGCTTGGTAATATTTCTGAAGAGCTTCACACACCTACAAGGATAAGATATTCCACAAGAAAAGTTTTTAATTAAGGGTTAAATGATCTTTTTCAAGCCAATTTGTGTGAAATGCCATTGCTTTCCAAATACAATAAAGGATACTAGTATATTTTAACTGTAATAGACATTTATTCGAAACTTGGTTGGGGTATACCTTTGAAAAACATCACTGGGAAACATGTTAGCGATGCTCTGAAGATCGTTTTGAAAGAGAAAGACCCAACTTCACCTCAAACCAACAGAGGAGCCGAATTTTTTTCTATGTCATTTCAGAAACTAATGACAGAGTATAGTATTAATCACTATGCAACATATTCGGAACTTAAAGCCAGTGTAGTGAAATGATACAATACATCGATTAAGCAGTTAATATATAAAATTTTCACGTCGAAAGGGACTTACAAATGGGTTGATGTTTTGCCTGAAATAGTTAAATTTTATAATTCCAGATACCATAGAACTATCAAGATGGCACCCAAAGAAGTTATGGATAATAGTCTAATGAAACCCATTTATAATAATGTTAAAGTAATCCACAAGAGAAAATAAAATTTCAAAGTTGGCCAATATATACATATTTCGAAGCAGAAAGGTACCTTTGAGAAAAATTATGGTTAATTGGTCTTATGAAATTTTTAAAATTATTTCGACTAGACAAACACATCCAAGAGTGTATTACATAGAAACCTATGACATGCCATCTATAAAAGGTAGTTTTTATAAATATTAACTGAAAAAAGTTAGGTTCTGTAATTCCTTTAATCAGTCATATCCAGAGTTTTTGCAGTAATTTCGACTCAGTTGCTTATCGGTCGCGCTTCACATATATAACAGCTTATAAGCCGGCGCATGTCATACACTACATTCATTCATTCACCAGTCTGCCAGGCAGACATATGTATTTTGGGAGAGGTGCTTGTTCGATTTCATTTATTTTAAAAACAGGAAAGCTGGGTTCTGTAATTCCTTTAGTGATTGTCATGTACATGTTTTTGTTAGCTGTTAAATTTATTTGGAAACATTCGTTTTGTATTTTCGTTCATTTCCGAGTTTTACAGCCTAAGCTATAATCAAACGTAGGCCGACACATGTTATGTTTGCTCTCAACACAGCTTATAAGTCGACTTAAGTGCTATATCCAACTCAGTGCTGCAGCGACCTCCTGAGCGAATGGACATGTATTATAATCACTGACCGTTAACCACGATTCTCGTCACGTGATTTTTAATTCAGCTAGTGTAATTTATATATTAGTACATGTGTAATAAACATAAATTTTATCCATTTGTCACATAAATCGTATTCACATCTCTTTCCGAGTAGCTATACCCTTAGTCGCCTGTAGATGTCAGCCGCACTCCACGTATCTAACAGCTTATAAGTTGGTGCATGTCATACACTGCAGCCATTACTTCAGCCATCTCACGACCAAATGGAAGTGTTTTGAAATCATGTAAATTATGCATGAGAGGCATCAAGTAGGGTAATTTTTTACATGTTTTCAAATACTTTGTTATTGTGATTAGGAAAACTGCCATTTAATATATAGCGACATTTTTGCTTCGTTAATTAACTTCATACTGGAGACTCACATAATTGTGATTGTTTAGTGAGTTAGCACTTGTCGACACTAGTTTATTAACGTAGTTGTGTTAGTTTGAAATATATTTAGTTTAAACACTCAGAAATTTCTCTTCTGTGTTAATTATACTTCGTTTTCTCTTTCCGTTTAATTACTATTACCAAATATCGCCTATCTCCCACCACCATCCTCGAACAATATCGATACCAACCCAAAAAATTAACACTTAGGCCACTCTTGCACAAAACTCAACACACACATATGCACACACACACACGCACACACATACCTTGTCCTCAACGCGCCACCCCTCAGTCGAGTGCCAGTTGTCCTGACATCTACTAGATCTGCTCCCCCCCACAAAAAAAGAAAGGAAGAAAATAATGAACCATACACTCTTACACCAAACAACAAATCGGTTGAAAAAATTTTAATCGGATTAAAATCGGATTAAATTTTTTGATCGGAATAAACCCTTTCAATTAATTTTAATCAACCCTTGCAACCAATTTTAATATATTTCAATCAATTTGATTAATCCTTTCAATCAACTTAACCCTTTGATATCAATAGAGGCGCCATGCCTTTGTGTCTAGGTTCTGCAAGCCTCTACTACTGATACTGTTTCGATAAGAATAATTACTTTCATACGATTTAACAATACGTCATAATCTAAATACAAGTTGTAGATGCAATTTCCCGCCAACAGTGCTCTGATTGGCTACTTCGTCTTGACTTGTACTTAAGATTTAAGACATCACGATCTCTTATGTCACGCCAAGAACGTACACGACCCGTCAAGACCCGCACACGACAGTCATAAACTAATACCCTTGAATACATTGAATCACATCTTAAGCACATGGAGAACTTATTCTGTTAAGTCAATCGTAAACCCACTTTAAGAGTTATATGGATCTGCACTTTTTTTTTTGTGGAATAGTCGTTTGCGCGAATACGCGTATATCGGTAAATAAGTGTTCTGCAAATACGAATTTTTGCCAGAAAATGTCCCTATTATTTTACTTTTATCATATTTAGTATATTCTCGGAGAAAAAAATTTGTGAAGATGGTCAACTATCGCATATTTAAAGCTCGCCTGTGCAGTTTCCTTAAACGGCAAGAGAAAAGTCCAAAGATACGGACGTAGTTAATATTTAATATTTATAATAGTCGATTCGAAAATTTGCTGTATTTATAATTTACGTAGAAAACGTTCTATGGTTTCGCGTAACGTTCGAGTGTACTTGTTGTGTGCCATCTGCTCTTAAAAATGAGTTCATATTAAATAATTTTGGCAGTTTATTACTGGATAATTTAAACCTTTTTAAGCGGACTGATATAAGAAAGTACAGTACTGCGAATATGTCACGATTAAAAGGACACATGTCAAAGGAATTAGGAAACTCTTAACCAAATATCGTACTCTAAAAGGTACATAGAAAACAATCTGCGTGAGCCACCCGAAGACATTCTAAAACCATGAATTATTAATCAGTACACTGCAAGTTTTAAATTAAAATGATTTTGAAAATGTTTCTTTGACAAGAAGAAAAGAGGCGAAAACAGCTTCAGTACAATATGCTATCGGCAGAATATGTTTCATAAAAAAAGAAGAAAGTGCATAACAAAAAAGTTAGTACTAGCCAAAAGAAAGTAGCTGTGATATCCAAATAAGTAAAAAAGAATAATAAAACTAAACAAACGAATCAACACAAAATCTGATCGATTGGTCTCACTCGTTATCACGAAACAAATGTGGTCAGGGGAACGAGCAGGCCATATATTGGGTCCACCGCGGCCAGTCCATTGCTCACCGACCCTGCGGTTCAAATGCTCTTGTATATCAGGAGAGAAACGGCGAGTCGCACCGGACCTTGCCCCACTTGACTATTTTGCGTGGGAGCACTTTAAAGCAGGTTTCACACGATGCAAGATGCGTTCCGCACAAGATTTCGTACTTGAATGCCAACTAAACTGCGTGCGAAACGAGTTCACATGCAGGTAAATAAGATGAATACTGTCTCGCATCAAAATTAGTCGATATACCTGGTGAGTACCAAAGTCATGATATTATAATATAAAATATGAAGTTGCTTACTTCAACAAGATATTTGTTTCAAAACTATAAGTCCAAAATACAATTTTTATTTTATTCTCAGCGAACTGTCTGAACTCCAATCCACATTTTAAAGTTATTTTCCAGCAGTGTTTTATTTCCCTGTATTCCTCTTCACGCACCTCAGATGATGATTCTCTTTTACTCTATGGTTGACGTTACAACAGGTCACATGACCAGCATGCAAGGACCAATATGATCGCAACTTGCATCGCCTTGCACGAGGAAAATAAGACCTGCTCTACCTCCTCATTTCGTGCGAGGTGTGCCTTGCACACAAACTTGTGCAAGAAATTCTCGTGCAAGGTCGGCATCTCGCGCAAGATTGGTACTCATCTTGCAACGTGTGAAACCAGCTTAACTGCCTGCATGGTGTATGCTGACTCAGAGGAAGAGCTCTCCGCTCGGGTGCTGGCAATTGCCGTCTCTCTTATTCCTTAATCACGTCAAAAAGTACTCAATAATCAATTACCGACGTATGGTTGTTTAAAGAAAAATACATGTTTTGGTCTCTTCTTGCATCTCTAGAAGTTCGAGTGTTAAATTTTGTAACATCCGGTATATATGTATTTCGAAAACTCGCCAGATATATTTCGGTAGGAAGTGATTTCGTCTATTTGAAAATTAAGGTATAATACACAATGCGACTTATAGCCTAGCTGAAAATTACTAATGCTTATAAATATCCTTGTAAATCGAGTTTATACGCTGCAAAAATACAAAATAACAAATACGGCGTGAAATTAAATTTCAATTCGCGGAACAGTATTTTACGATTTAGAGATTTTCAATAAAACTAAATCTATTTAATATTCCATGTCGTAATGAAAATAATAGA
Organism: Dryococelus australis; assembly: GCA_029891345.1. Lineage (NCBI taxonomy): Eukaryota > Metazoa > Arthropoda > Insecta > Phasmatodea > Phasmatidae > Dryococelus > Dryococelus australis. The sequence goes on along the minus strand of CM057005.1, from coordinate 11,608,982 downwards.
AATGGCCAAAATCTTATTGCATAGGCACAACATTTTTACCGTTAGGAATTAATTAATGTTTGATAAGGTTTATTGAGTTGTACCAAAATGGGTCTTGGTCGGCCGACTCTTGCTGAAAGCCACTGCATTTCATCAGTTATATTTTCCTCTCTTGTCCGAAATAGCCTCTCCATAGCCAAGGAAAAGTAAACACAGAGATAGGCTATTACTGACAACAAAGTTGAGTCCTTCAGTACCAGATAGTACACAAGAAGAGAGATGTTAAGTTTTTTAATATTACAAAGGGGATGTAAAATAAGTGAAATCAGCTGTTAACGGAATAAAACGGATTATTCCAATTTTATATTTAACTCACGGACCTCCTACAGTTTCATACCTCGGTAGAACGCAAGAAAAGAATTTCGTGTTTAATTTATGCCTTTTAATTAGGAAATATTATTAGTCAATATTATTTACTTGAAATTCTATTCCGAAAACACGCTTTGAAATTAAAACAAATTGCGTTGTTAAAAAAAGTTACTATATCATTCGAAAATAGCTATGCTTTCACAGAACAATCAATATTGATTAAAAAAATTATAACATATCATGCACATTTTATAAACTTCGAAATAGTGTAAACATTTACAGGAAAAGAACTTAATGTTTGTAGAAAACTAATTTTAATAAAGATTTATAAAAAATAACTTTAAATTGGTGTGCGAAAACTTCTTTTGTTTTGTGTGACTTTTGTGTTTGCTCTATATTTTACTTCGTGAGGAATGTAAATGGAAATCAATAACAAAGTTAACAGTTTACTTTTTAATTTGTCACGGAGATGAGTCGTATTTTTTTTAACGTTTTTACACTAAGTGTATCACAAATAAGTATATGCTATAATGTAAAAATAGAACTTTAATTTATCGCAGTCGAAGAATTGTAGTAACAACGGAGAACGGAAGCCAGTAAGAGACAGCACTCTTAAGGCTCTTATACAGTTGAAAACTTAAACATTTAACGTTACGATTTGACTTTACGTTTGCTTTCCGACATAGTTTATTGAACTTGACACAATGGAACTGTCAAAGGCAAAGTCAAGCACTTCTGACTTTACGATTCAGAAATGTTGAAATTTAAAGTCAAAGTCAAGCAGACACGTTATGTGGAAGGAATGTTAAATTTGTTTTTTGCAAGGGAGATCTTCATGTCGGTAAATTAAACCAAGCTCGTCTGAACTAAGAGTTACGGTACATTGTCCTTGTTTGCGGTGTAACAAGGGAGTGCTGGGGAAGGAGGGAAGGTAAATATCGTACTATCGTATTGCCAAGCACCACACCCCATCCAAAAACAATAATAACTACGCTCACTTGAACATTGCGCATTCGTTCTTGTACTTAAAAATCGATCTTGTAGGCCAGCTATAGTCTTGTTTAGTAAACTGTACAGCTTTTATCTTCTTTTCAGCTTTGTTGCTCATTTGTATTAAAAACTTTAATTTTTTTTTCTGCGTGGTAGCACATACTATTGTATCAGTTTTTCAGTTTAAAAAAACCTGTGTGTTAACACATAGTACCTGCCACCAACAAGGGCACCCAGCTCTTACATTTCCCTCCTGTACTATTTGACCCAATATTTTCAAAGTTGACATGAAACATACACGCACCAAAGTACACCATACGTGCTCGTATTTACCAGTTACGCCATCAAAACCAAACTAAAACACACTAATACAAGCGACAATAGTTAACAAAACAAAAAAAAAAAAAATCAAATGTGATAAAACAGCATTTCAATTAAGGAAAATGATTAAGACTGACACTATTCAGACAGTTATAATTAAAATTTAATTAATGACAAATAAAACATTTGGTAGAGTTTTGTTCATGTTGATACTTACATAGAGAGTGCGACATTTTAAGCATCGCCAGCGTTGGGAACATCCAGTAACAAATTTGCCGAAAATAGCAATCGGTGTTTAGCTGAGGTCACGATATAAAATTGTTGTGAAACAATTTTGGAATACAATTTCTGTCCGCTGCATAATACAAACAATATAGCTAACTTTTTTAACATTGGAATTTACTGCGACTAGGAAAAAGAAAGCGATTATTTTATCGGCGTGAATTGTAGAATTAAACTTAGCGAGGCTGTACAACGCCAGTGTCGCTCAATAGACTGCCGGATCAAGAACTTGCATGCTCGTTGCTAATCAAACAAAGATATGACAGAGAATCACATCTTCAATGTTACTTTCATTTCTGTGTATTTCACATTTTCAACGACGCACCTAAATTATATTAAGTGTGAAAAATCATAATTACTTGCAAGTTATAAAATCGATATTTGAATTTATCCACTGTCACATGAGCTGAACAGTAAGTTACATAATATTTTATTCGTGTATGTTTTGATTGCGATATTTATTTACTTTGAAACTGAGCATTTTCGATAAGAAAATTCTGCAGAGCTCCATTATTTCTACTATTAGGCAATACATCACTCGCGTGAAGCAAGTGCTTGCAAGGAGCTTATGTGTTGTTACTAGCCAGTGATTCTATTTAATTTCATGTTATTTCAAATCTAAGGCATTATGAATGTAAAATTAATGGCTGCACTGAAGTCAACTCATCAGACGTAGACTAAAGATGAGGTAGACCGATCTCGCTGGCTGCCCACAACCAATCTCCGTGTCCCAACAATGAACTGCTTTTCTGCCAACACGTCTAGCGTAAACAGCATGGTTTGGATTTTTAGGTTAGAAAACTGATTTGTAAACAGATCCTTTGCGATGTATGTACACTTCCTCCGACGAAATTTTTTTATTCAGGTTCATTAAATTCAAATTGGTAAATTTATTTTTTTCATATAATAGTGCTTTTAATGTAAAAATTATGATATAAACAAACTCTTTCATCACTGTTGACCACGTGACTTTGACAGTTGTGTTCCTTTGGTGTTGGTCAATGTTGGGTACATGCACAGAAGACGAATAAGCGGTTCACCTCATTTTTACTCTATGCATGGGACAAGAGCCATGATTTAACACATTGTACGATAAGAAGGAATTGCAATATTTTTGTGGTGCGCGAGACGTCATCTATCCATTTTCAGCTGACCCGTGCGACTTCATTCGTATGAAATTTAGGACTTGTTTTCTTATTTTTGAAATAGAGATTTCGCTTCCCTCAGGTTTTATTAAGTTATTAAAATAAAGCCCACCATAATTCCACTACGGTTTTATGTTTAAAATAGTAATATTGCTTTTTGCCATCGATTCGCACATGTTTTATGGTTTTAATGAAGTAGATGCCTATATACCTATCCGTTGGGCCACTGAGGCCCCACTTGATGAAGTTCTATCTACTAAGCCACTGCGGCCCCACTTGGAATAGCTCTATCCACTGGGCCACTACGGCTCTTGGGAAGGAAAGGAGGCCAGCCCATGGACAAAAAAGAAAGGAGCAATGACCAAACTTTTTTTAACAATGCTTTTTTTACTCAGTGATCCTAAGAAATGTTTAATCCAGTAGGTACCTATGTACATCCCTGGTCACCATTATATTTTCGGAACCGTTTGAGATATCTTGATGAAACAAAGACTTAGTTAGTCTGGTTCAATGGTTTTTGAGTTAAATCCGGTCGGACATACAGACAGACTGACGTGAAAAAAAATAGCATTATATATGGCTTAGTATAGGCTGTTCACGGCAAAGTGAACACCTTTTGAAGCCCTAGTTACTCTTTTCTTTCGGCTATTTTTTATTCTTCAGCCAACTTTTGAAATAAATATTTCCATGTAAGTAATAAACTTAATACACATAATCCACCAAACTCTGAAGTTAACGTCTTAAGCTAAAATTAAATATATTTATTGACTATTGTTCCGAACGAGAGGGCTTTCAAAAGTGCTCACTTTACCGCCAATGACCTATAATCAATTACACTATATGAAAAAATAATTAAAAATGGAAAATTCGAAAATCACAGACAGAGATTTCTATTTTATTTATGTGTACATATTAAAATTTCGGGCTTATTATGAGCATACTTTATAAAATCCTTGGATCCTATTTCTATAGCCATATACGTAATTTAATAAGTAATTAATAAGGAAAGATGTATTACCATGTCTTTTTCGTTTTGTTCTGCTCTTGAGACGGTATGCCAGAGCTTGTTCTGGATCAAGTTCCACCCTCGTCTTCTCTTCTTGGCAGTGGACCTCAAAACTACCCTTCACTGTCTACTTGACAATATTTCCAAGTGTTCACACTGTCTATGGTCTGCCGAATTGAGAATTTTTCGAAACTAGAAATTTATTATATTACATACAATTGTATACAACAGTACTTTAAAAACAAAGTCAAGATAAAACTTTGTGTATTAGTTGTATGGCGATTTCACTTAAGCCAATTGTAAGTTCAGCATTGCCGGTTAACAGGATGTAGCGATGCTCAAGTTAGGGAATTTATACAATGAAATTATGCAGCTGCGGGAACAAAAATACATCCATTAGGAAACAGAAAAATAAATTAACAGAAGCAGAACACGTCGAGTTATCCAATAAGCTAATCAATAAACAACCGATCTCTCAGTTATACGTGGTTCACGATAAACTGAGCACTTTTGACTTCACTCCTTAAGATCTACCTACAGGCACATTGTGTATTCTTCCGCCTTATGTACAATTAATATTGCTGTGCACGTCATCACTTTATTACAATTAACATTGCTGTGCACCTCATCACTTTATTACAATTAACATTGCTGTGCACCTCATCACTTTATTACAATTAACATTGCTGTGCACCTCATCACTTTATTACAATTAACATTGATGTGCACCTCATCACTTTATTACAATTAACATTGCTGTGCACCTCATCACTTTATTACAATTAACATTGCTGTGCACCTCATCACTTTATTACAATTAACATTGCTGTGCACCTCATCACTTTATTCATGCGTTGGTTGAGCGTAACTGCAAAATAATTAGGAAAGTAAATATTTTACAAATGTGCTTAACTTTACATTTTTAGGCATTAAAAAAAACATGAAACAAAGGAAAAAAGTTTTAGTATTCAATAATGTTTACTTGACAATTGTAATTCAACGGCAAGACGTGGAACTACTTTCCTTCCGTCGTTACCAACCTCACTGGCTGTATGCCACTCAGTCTGTCCGTGAAACTATACGCAGGTAGAGGCAGTGACATTTTTCATAAGTTGATTTCAAAAGTGCTCACTTGATCGTGAACAGCCTTTAACTTTCTTTATGGTACTTGTACATACTACTAGTAACACAATTTACACAGAATGCGCACAGTTAAAACATAATTCACAGTATTAACAGAATCATTTAAAGGGCAAATACCACAAATTGTAGGCAGCAAGGTCTTAAGGCTAATATAATCAGGTAAACACATACAACACTATGAGAATTGCTCTAAGAAACATTAAGTATCTGCGACATTTGGTCTGCCATAAAGGAGCTCAGGGAAAAGTACTTTTAGTCAGAGTCTGAATTTTATGATATTTATCAGAACATCTTGCCTGTCATACAAAGGTGTTTGGATACTGGTGAGGATCTTTATGTAGAGAGGAAGAGATGAAAACACATACATACACATATGGGTTGTTCACGGTAAAGTGAGCACTTTTGAAGGCCCTCTCGTTTGGGATAATAGTCAATAAATATATTTTATTGTAGCCTTAGACTTTAAGTTCCGAGCGTGGTGGAATATACAAGGCATGCTTATTACTTACATGGAAATATATAATTTTAAAAGGTAGTTAAAGGATAAGAAATGGCCGAAATGAAAAAGTAAATAGGGCGTCAAAAGTGCTCATTTTACCGTGAACAGCCTATACTCATACTCATACATATACTTAAATACATCACTCCAGCAATGTAGAACTTCAGTTTGTTAACGTAACAACCAGCTCATGTTTGAAATATTTCTTGGACGATTCTAGATGATAATTATTTTGAAGCTGAGAGGTTGAGTGTTAGATAGAGTAGGTGTCCATGAAAGCAGCTTACTTCCCTACCCGTATTCAGTATTAACATTACACAAGGGTTTATCATAGGCAAGCGTGGTCTTTGTTCAAGAGATATTGAGCTAGCATGTATATGTGATAGCAGATGTAATTCATAGACACACTATGGGTAACGCTCTCGCAAATAGAGTACGTTTCCTTGGAAGGGGTTGTGTGGCGTGAGGAAGGCTGTGAAGAGGCCGGAGCACACTGCCTTAGATGAAGGGCGAGTATTCAGTATTAACATTACACAAGGGTTTATCATAAGCAAGCGTGGTATTTGTTCAAGAGATATTGAGCTAGCATGTATATGTGATAGCAGATGTAATTCATAGACACACTATGGGTAACGCTCTCGCAAATAGAGTACGTTTCCTTGGAAGGGGTTGTGTGGCGTGAGGAAGGATGTGAAGAGGCCGGAGCACACTGCCTTAGATGAATGGCGAGTATTCAGTATTAACATTACACAAGGGTTTATCATAGGCAAGCGTGGTCTTTGTTCAAGAGATATTGAGCTAGCATGTATATGTGATAGCAGATGTAATTCGTAGACACACTATGAGTAACGCTCTCGCAAATAGAGTACGTTTCCTTGGAAGGGGTGGTGTAGCGTAAGAAGGCTGTGAAGAGGCCGGAGCACACTGCCTTAGATGAAGGGCGAGTATTCAGTAGTAACATTACACAAGGGTTTATCATAAGCAAGCGTGGTATTTGTTCAAGAGATATTGAGCTAGCATGTATATGTGATAGCAGATGTAATTCGTAGACACACTATGGTTAACGCTCTCGCAAATATAGTACGTTTCCTTGGAAGGGGTGGTGTGGCGTGAGGAAGGCTGTGAAGAGGCCGGAGCACACTGCCTTTGATGAAGGGCGAGTATTCAGTATTAACATTACACAAGGGTTTATCACAGGCAAGCGTTGTCTTTGTTCAAGAGATATTGAACTAGCATGTATATGTGTTAGCAGATGTAATTCATGGACACACTACGGGTACCGCTCTCGCAAATAGAGTACGTTTCCTTGGAAGGGGTGGTGTGGCGTAAGGAAGGCTGTGAAGAGGCCGGAGCACACTGCCTTAGATGAAGGGCGAGTATTCAGTATTAACATTATACAAGGGTTTATCATTGGCAAGCGTGGTCTTTGTTCAAGAGATATTGAGCTAGCATGTATATGTGATAGCAGATGTAATTCATAGACACACTATGGGTAACGCTCTCGCAAATAGAGTACGTTTCCTTGGAAGGGGTTGTGTGGCGTGAGGAAGGCTGTGAAGAGGCCGGAGCACACTGCCTTAGATGAAGGGCGAGTATTCAGTATTAACATTACACAAGGGTTTATCATAGGTAATCGTGGTCTTTGTTCAAGAGATATTGAGCTAGCATGTATATGTGATAGCAGATGTAATTCGTGGAGACACTACGGGTAACGCTCTCGCAAATAGAGTACGTTTCCTTGGAAGGGGTGGTGTGGGGCGGAAGTAAGGCTGTGAAGAGGCCGGAGCACACTGCTTTAGATGAAGGGCGAGTATTCAGTATTAACATTACACAAGTGTTTATCATAGGCAAGCGTGGTCTTTGTTCAAGAGATATTGAGCTAGCATGTATATGTGATAGCAGATGTAATTCGTAGACTCACTATGGGTAACGCTCCCGCAAATAGAGTACGTTTCCTTGGAAGGGGTGGTGTGGCGTAAGTAAGGCTGTGAAGAGGCCGGAGCACACTGAATTAGATGAAGGGCGAGTATTCAGTATTAACATTACACACGGGTTTAACACAGGCAAGCGTGGTCTTTGTTCAAGAGATATTGAGCTAGCATGTATATGTGATAGCAGATGTAATTCGTAGACACACTATGGGTAACGCTATCGCAAATAGAGTACGTTTCCTTGAAAGGGGTGGTGTGGCGTGAGGAAGGCTATGAAGCGGCCGGAGCACACTGCCTTAGATGAAGGGCGAGTATTCAGTATTAACATTACACAAGGGTTTATCATAAGCAATGCGTGGTCTTTGTTCAAGAGATATTGAGCTGCATGTATATGTGATAGCAGATGTAATTCTGGAGACACACTATGGGTAACGCTCTCGCAAATAGAGTACGTTTCCTTGGAAGGGGTGGTGTGGGCGGAAGGAAGGCTGTGAAGAGGCCGGAGCACATGCTTAGATGAAGGGCGAGTAATTCAGTATTAACATTACACAAGGGTTTATCATAGGCAAGCGTGGTCTTTGTTCAAGAGATATTTGAGCTAGCATGTATATGTGATAGCAGATGTAATTCGTAGACACCTATGGGTAACGCTCTCGCAAATAGAGTACGTTTCCTTGGAAGGGGTGGTGTGGCGGAGGAAGGCTGTGAAGAGGCCGGAGCACACTGCCTTAGATGAAGGGCGAGTATTCAGTATTAACATTACACAAGGGTTTATCATAGGCAATGCGTGGTATTGTTCAAGAGATATTGAGCTAGCATGTATATGTGATAGCAGATGTAATTCGTAGACACACTATGGTAACGCTCTCGCAAATAGAGTACGTTTCCTTGGAAGGGGTGGTGTGGGCGAAGGAAGGCTGTGAAGAGGCCGGAGCACACTGCCTTAGATGAAGGGCGAGTATTCAGTATTAACATTACACAAGGTTTATCATAGGCAAGCGTGGTCTTTGTTCAAGAGATATTGAGCTAGCATGTATATGTGATAGCAGATGTAATTCGTAGACACACTATGGTAACGCTCTCGCAAATAGAGTACGTTTCCTTGGAAGGGGTGTGTGGCGTAAGGAAGGCTGTGAAGAGGCCGGAGCACACTGCCTTAGATGAAGGGCGAGTATTCAGTATTAACATTACACAAGGGTTTATCAAGGCAAGCGTGGTCTTTGTTCAAGAGATATTGAGCTAGCATGTATATGTGATAGCAGATGTAATTCGTGAGACACACTATGGTAACGCTCCCCCCCCCCCCCCCCCCCCCCCCCCCCCCCCCCCCCCCCCCCCCCCCCCCCCCCCCCCCCCCCCCCCCCCCCCCCCCCCCCCCCCCCCCCCCCCCCCCCCCCCCCCCCCCCCCCCCCCCCCCCCCCCCACATTACACAAGGGTTTATCATAGGTAATCGTGGTCTTTGTTCAAGAGATATTGAGCTAGCATGTATATGTGATAGCAGATGTAATTCGTGAGACACTACGGGTAACGCTCTCGCAAATAGAGTACGTTTCCTTGGAAGGGGTGGTGTGGGCGGAAGGAAGGCTGTGAAGAGGCCGGAGCACACTGCTTTAGATGAAGGGCGAGTATTCAGTATTAACATTACACAAGTGTTTATCATAGGCAAGCGTGGTCTTTGTTCAAGAGATATTGAGCTAGCATGTATATGTGATAGCAGATGTAATTCGTAGACTCACTATGGGTAACGCTCCCGCAAATAGAGTACGTTTCCTTGGAAGGGGTGGTGTGGCGTAAGTAAGGCTGTGAAGAGGCCGGAGCACACTGAACTTAGATGAAGGGCGAGTATTCAGTATTAACATTACACAAGGGTTTAACTCAAGGCAAGCGTGGTCTTTGTTCAAGAGATATTGAGCTAGCATGTATATGTGATAGCAGATGTAATTCGTAGACACACTATGGGTAACGCTATCGCAAATAGAGTACGTTTCCTTGGAAAGGGGTGGTGTGGCGTGAGGAAGGCTATGAAGCGGCCGGAGCACACTGCCTTAGATGAAGGGCGAGTATTCAGTATTAACATTACACAAGGGTTTATCATAGCAAGCGTGGTATTGTTCAAGAGATATTGAGCTAGCATGTATATGTGATAGCAGATGTAATTCGTAGACACACTATGGGTAACGCTCTCGCAAATATAGTACGTTTAATTGGAAGGGGTGGTGTGGCGTGAGGAAGGCTGTGAAGAGGCCGGAGCACATGCTTAGATGAAGGGCGAGTATTCAGTATTAACATTACACAAGGGTTTATCATAGGCAAGCGTGGTATTGTTCAAGATATTGAGCTAGCATGTATAGTGATAGCAGATGTAATTCGTGAACACTAGGGTAACGCTCTCCAAATAGAGTACGTTTCCTTGGAGGGTGTGTGTGCGTGAGGAAGGCTGTGAAGAGGCCGGAGCACACTGCCTTAGATGAAGGCGAGTATTCAGTATTAACATTACACAAGGGTTTATCATAGGCAAGCGTGGTCTTGTTCAAGAGATATTGAGCTAGATGTTAGTGATAGCAGATGTAATCGTAGACACACTATGGTAACGCCTCGCAAATAGAGTACGTTTCCTTGGAAGGGGTGGTGTGGCGTATGAAGGCTGTGAAGAGGCGGAGCACATGCCTTAGATGAAGGGCGAGATTCAGTATTAACATTACACAAGGGTTATCATAGGAACGTGGTCTTTGTTCAAGAGATATTGAGCTAGCATGTTATGTGATAGCAGATGTAATTCGTAGACACTAGGGTAACGCTCTCGCAAATAGAGTACGTTTCCTTGGAAGGGTGGTGTGGCGTAGAAGGCTGTGAAGAGGCCGGAGCACACTGCTTAGATGAAGGGCAGTATTCAGTATTAACATTACACAAGGGTTTATCAAGGCAAGCGTGTCTTTGTTCAAGAGATATTGAGCTAGCATGTATATGTGATAGAGATGTAATTCGTAGACACACTTGGGTAACGTCTCAAATAGAGTACGTTTCTTGGAAGGGGTGGTGTGGCGTAAGGAAGGCTGTGAAGAGGCCGGAGCACACTGCTTAGATGAAGGGCGAGTATTCAGTATTAACATACACAAGGGTTTATTATAGGCAAGCGTGGTCTTTGTTCAGAGATATTGAGCTAGCATGTATATGTGATAGCAGATGTAATTCGTAGACACACTATAGTAACGCTCTCGCAATAGAGTACGTTTCTTGAAAGGGTGTGTGGCGTAAGGAGGCTGTGAATAGGCGGAGCACACTGCTTAGATGAAGGCGAGTATTCAGTATTAACATTACACAAGGGTTATCACAGGCCAGCGTGTCTTTGTTCAAGAGATATTGAGCTAGCATGTATATGTGATAGCAGATGTAATCGTGGAGACACACGGTAACGCTCTCGCAAATAGAGTAGTTTACTTGGAAGGGGTGGTGTGGCGTGAGGAAGGTGTGAAGAGGCCGGACACACTGCTTAGATGAAGGGCGAGTATTCAGTATTAACATTACACAAGGGTTTATCATAGGAACGTGGTCTTTGTTCAGAGATATTGAGCTAGCATGTATATGTGATAGCAGATGTATTTCGGATCACTATGGGTAACGCTCTCGAAATAGAGTACGTTCCTTGAAGGGGTGGTGTGGCGAAGGAAGGCTTGAAGAGGCCGAGCACACTGCTTAGATGAAGGCGAGTATTCAGTATTAACATTACACAAGGTTTACACAGGAAGCGTGTCTTTGTTCAGATTATTGAGCTAGCTGTATTGTGATAGCAGATGTAATTCGTAGACATATGGGTACGTCTCGCAATAGAGTACGTTTCCTTGGAAGGGGTGGTGTGGCGAAGGAGGCTGTAGAGGCCGGAGCACACTGCTTAGATGAGGCGAGTATTCAGTATTAAATTACACAAGGGTTTATTATAGCAAGCGTGGTCTTTGTTCAAGAGATATTGAGCTAGCATGTATATGTGATAGCAGATGTATTCGTGAGACACACGGTACGCTCTCGCAATAGAGTTTTCCTTGGAAGGGGTGGTGGCGTGAGGAGCTGTGAAGAGGCCGGAGACACTGCCTTAGATGAAGGGCGATATTCAGTATTAACTTACACAAGGGTTTATTATGGCAAGGTGGTTTTGTTCAAGGATATTAAGTAGCATGTATGTGATAGGAGATGTAATTCGTAGACACATATGGGTAACGCTCTCGCAAAAGAGTACGTTTCCTTGGAAGGGTTGGTGTGTCCGTAAGGAGGCTGTGAAGATCCGGAGCACACTGCCTTAGATGAAGGGCGGTATTCAGATTAACATACACAAGGGTTTATATAGCAAGCGTGGTCTTTGTTCAAGAGATTTGGCTAGCATGTATATGGATAGCAGATGTAATTCGTGGAGACACTACGGGTAACGCTCTCGCAAATAGAGTACGTTTCCTTGGAAGGGGTGGTGAGGCGTGAGGAAGGCTGTGAAGAGGCCGGAGCACACTGCTTAGATGAAGGGCGAGTATTCAGTATTAACATTACACAATGGTTTATCATAGGTAATCGTGGTCTTTGTTCAAGAGATATTGAGCTAGCATGTATATGTGATAGCAGATGTAATTCGTGGAGACACTATGGGTAACGCTCTCGCAAATAGAGTACGTTTCCTTGGAAGGGGTGGTGTGGCGTAAGGAAGGCTGTGAAGAGGCCGGAGCACATGCCTTAGATGAAGGGCGAGTATTCAGTATTAACATTACACAAGGGTTTATCACAGGCCAGCGTGGTCTTTGTTCAAGAGATATTGATCTAGCATGTTAATGTGATAGGAGATGTAATTCGTAGACACACTATGGGTAACGCTCTCGCAAATAGAGTACGTTTCCTTGGAAGGGTTGGTGTGTTCCGTAATAAAGGCTGTGAAGAGGCCGGAGCACACTGCCTTAGATGAAGGGCGAGTATTCAGTATTAACATTACACAAGGGTTTATTATAGGCAAGCGTGGTCTTTGTTCAAGAGATATTGAGCTAGCATGTATATGTGATAGCAGATGTATTTCGTGGAGACACTATGGGTAACGCTCTCGCAAATAGAGTACGTTTCCTTGAAGGGGTGGTGTGGCGTGAGGTAGGCTGTGAAGAGGCCGGAGCACACTGCCTTAGATGAAGGGCGAGTATTCAGTATTAACATTACACAAGGGTTTATCATAGGTAATCGTGGTCTTTGTTCAAGCTATATTGAGCTAGCATGTATATGTGATAGCAGATGTAATTCGTGGAGACACTATGGGTAAAGCTCTCGCAAATTGAGTACGTTTCCAAGGAAGGGTGGTGTGGCGTAAGGAAGGCTGTGAAGAGGCCGGAGCACACTGACTTAGATGAAGGGCGAGTATTCAGTATTAACATTACACAAGGGTTTATCATAGGTAATCGTGGTCTTGTTCAAGAGATATTGAGCTAGCATGTATTTGTGATAGCAGAAATAATTCTTAGACACGCTAATGGTTAACGCTCTCGCAAATAGAGTACGTTTCCTTGGAAGGGGTGGTTATGGGGCGGAAGGAAGGCTGTGAAGAGGCCGGAGCACACTGCCTTAGATGAAGGGCGAGAATTCAGTATTAACATTACACAAGCGTATATCACAGGCAAGCGTGGTCTTTGTTCAAGAGATATTGAACTAGCATGTATATGTGTTAGCAGATGTAATTCGTGTCACACTACGGGTAACGCTCTCGCAAATAGTGTACGTTTCCTTGGAAGGGGTTGTTTGGGGGCCGGAAGGAAGGCTGTGAAGAGGCCGGAGCACACTGCCTTAGATGAAGGGCGAGTATTCAGTATTAACATTACACAAGGGTTTATCATAGGCAATCGTGGTCTTTGTTCAAGAGATATTGAGCTAGCATGTATATGTGATAGCAGATATAATTCGGAGACACACTATGGGTAACGATTTCGCAAATAGAGTACGTTTCCTTGGAAGGGGTGGTGTGGCGTGAGGAAGGCTGTGAAGAGGCCGGAGCACACTGCCTTAGAAGAAGTGCGAGTATTCAGTATTAACATTACACAAGAGTTTATCATAGGCAAGCGTGGTAATTGTTCAAGAGATATTGAGCTAGCATGTATATGTGATAGCAGATGTAATTCGTAGACACACTACGGGTAACGCTCTCGCAAATAGATTACGTTTCCTTTGTAGGGGTGGTGTGGCGTAAGGAAGGCTGTGAAGAGGCCGGAGCACACTGCCTTAGATGAAGGGCGAGTATTCAGTATTAACATTACACACGGGTTTAACACAGGCAAGCGTGGTCTTTGGTCAAGAGATATTGAGCTAGCATGTATATGTGATAGCTGATGTAATTCGTAGACACACTATGGATAACGCTCCCGCAAATAGAGTACGTTTCCTTGGAAGGGGTGGTGTGGCGTAAGGAAGGCTGGGAAAGGGCCGGAGCACACTGCCTTAGATGAAGGGCAAGTATTCAGTATTAACATTACACAAGGTTTATCATAGGCAAGCGTGGTCTTTGTTCAAGAGATATTGAGCTAACATGTATATGTGATAGCAGATGTAATTCGTAGTCACACTATGGGTAACGGTCTCGCAAATAGAGTACGTTACCTTGGAAGGGGTGGTGTGGCGTAAGGAAGGCTGTCAAGAGGCCGGAGCACACTGCCTTAGATGAATGGCGAGTATACAGTATTAACATTACACAAGGGTTTATCACAGGCAAGCGTGGTCTTTGTTCAAGAGATATTGAGCTATCATGTATTTGTGATAGCAGATGTAATTCGTGGAGACACTACGGGTAACGCTCTCGCAAATAGAGTACGTTTCCTTGGAAGGGGTGGTGTGGCGTGAGGAAGGCTGTGAAGAGGCCGGAGCACACTGCCTTAGATGAAGGGCGAGTATTCAGTATTAACTATACACAAGGGTTTATCATAGGTAATCGTGGTCTTTGTTCAAGAGATATTGAGCTTGCATGTATATGTGATAGCAGATGTATTTCGTGGAGACCCCTATGGGTAACGCTCTCGCAAATAGAGTACGTTTCCTTGGAAGGGTGGGTGTGGGGCGGAAGGAAGGCTGTGAAGAGGCCGGAGCACACTGCTTTAGATGAAGGGCGAGTATTCAGTATTAACATTACACAAGTGTTTAACACAGGCAAGCGTGGTCTATGTTCAAGAGATATTGAGCTACCATGTATATGTGATAGCAGATGTAATTCGTAGACACACTACGGGTAACGCTCTCGCAAATATAGTACGTTTCCTTGGAAGGGGTGGTGTGGCGTGAGGAAGGCTGGGAAGAGGCCGGAGCACATTGCCTTAAATGAAGGGCGAGTATTCAGTAGTAACATTACACAAGTGTTTATCATAGGCAATCGTGGTCTTTGTTCAAGAGATATTGAGCTAGCATGTATATGTGATAGCAGATGTAATTCGTGGAGACACTATGGGTAACGCACTCGCAAATAGAGTACGTTTCCTTGGAAGGGGTGGTGTGGGGCGGAAGGAAGGCTGTGAAGAGGCCGGAGCACACTGCCTTAGATGAAGGGCGAGTATTCAGTTTTAACATTACACAAGGGTTTAACACAGGCAAGCGTGGTCTTTGTTCAAGAGATATTGAGCTAGCATGTATATGTGATAGCAGATGTAATTCGTTGACACGCTATGGGTAACGCTCTCGCAAATAGAGTACGTTTCCTTGGAAGGGGTGGTGTGGCGTAAGGAAAGCTGTGAAGAGGCCGGAGCACACTGCCTTAGATGAAAGGCTAGTATTCAGTATTAACATTACACGAGGGTTTATCATAGGTAATCGTGGTCTTTGTTCAAGAGATATTGAGCTAGCATGTATATGTGATAGCAAATGTTATTCGTAGACACACTATGGGTAACGCTCTCGCAAATAGAGTACGTTTCCTTGGAAGGTGTGGTGTGGCGTGAGGAAGGCTGTGAAGAGCCTTAGATGAAGGGCGAGTATTCACAAGCGTCCGTGCACTAGTCGCCGCGCCTCCCAAGTTGTAGGTAGGTAAATTCTGTTCACGATCAAGTGAGCACTTTTTAAATCAACCTATGAGAATAGTGATCGCTGCTACCTGCGTATACTTTAACGAGCACGCTGAATAACATGCGCTCATTAAATTTGGTTACTATGGAGAGGAAGTAGTTCCACATCTTAACGTCAAATTGAAACTGTTAGGTAACCATTTCTGATAACTTAAATTATTTCTTTCGGTTTCGGTTTTTTTTTTTTGCACGCCGAAGTGTAAAATTGAACAGATTTGTATAATGCTTACTGTTCTAGTAATTTCTCAGTTTCACTTGACCGGAGTATGACTAAAGTGATGACGCACTTTGTAATGTTTATTTTAAATAAGTCGGAAGAATACACAGCGTGTATAAAAGTAGATCTAAAGCAGGGCTTTAAAAAAGTGCTCAGTTTACCGTGAACAACCTATACATAGGCGCTCGCTCGTAAGCCGAGCAGATGTGCAGTGACGCCGGACAATGTAATATTCGCAAACTTGTGCGGGAAACATAGTTTTCCTTACAGGCAAGGTAACATTGCTGCACTCTGGAGTAAAATTCACGTACACGGTAGTGGAAAATCCCATACATGAATGGGAAAATTACCTTACAATGCGTTCATCTCTTTAGCATTCTCTACAGCTAAGTGGGAGACGGGGCCAATATTCACTAACGCTGCCATGTTGCGACGTTGTTTAATGGAAAGCGCATCGGTCTATCGAGCTAGAGGACAATGGTTCGCACCCACCCACCAGCAAGTGTCCAGGAATTTAGTGTTGATGTTTCGGTTACTATTTGTCAGAAGACAGAGGTAATAAAAATGTTAACGATACAAATACTCCGGGTAATTTTGAAATATAATTTTATTATGGAATATAGATAATTTTTCCTTACTTGTATGCGATTATTCCCCAAACTTTTTGCCAGGTACTTTTTCCGTACGATTAGGGAAAAGTACTTCACTTGCCATGTAATTTTACGCTACATTTAAGAAGTAATTTTACCTTACATGTAGAGATAATTAGCTTTCCTTACATATAAGAGAATTTTACCTCATTTTTTACAGTGTAGTTATATTGACACAGCCCTAGCGGATAGCCACTGCGGGGACGATATTATTACATACTTAATTATGTTAATCCCTATTCCAATATCATTTCACTGACGGAATTTATCACACGGAGTGTTAGTTTTATAAAGTCCCTATTAGGATTTAGTCCAGCTTATCTGTTTTTCTATATTATGATATTAGACCCTATTCAACCGCACATATTGTTGCGATGTTTAGCTTTTCACTTAGTTCTTAATTTATCTTTTTATCCAAGAGAGTGCATCCTTGGGGAAATTCGTAGGAAAATTAATTTCAATTGCCTTTATTATAGTCTTGTCTCTTTCTAGAGCCACTCATTCACTTCCACACGTATAACTGGCACTAATAATGCATTATATATTTTATAAAGTATCTGTTCGATCTATATTTTTCATATTACTGTACTTCTAAAATTGTGAATCTTACCATATAAATTTATATCCTGTTGATATTAAATATAACCCCTTTAAAATGATTACACTTGTTCTAATGTTTTACATTTTATTGCTATTTTTGTTCTCACAGGAAGTTTTGACCGTTTCATCAGCAGAAATCTTGAGTTCATAATTTGTTGTAATCATATTTAAAATATGCCCTGTTTAAAGCCCTGTTTAGCTTCTTCAATATGTAAGATAAAGCGCAAAACAAAGTATTTAGGTATTCCCACTTTCTAAACAATTCGACGAAAGGTGCAGCAGGGTAGAGACTGGAAAAAAAAAAAACCTTTCATTTATCATAATTAATTTAATTGGCTATTTAACTGAAAAAATGACTACATTATAAATAGCCCTATATTTATGGATATTAACTTACTTTTAAACTGTGTAAATATGATTCAGCCAAGAAAGTATTTGGTGTCTACTTTTTACCATCCAAATGGGAAAGTAAGAGGTAAATCCTAAATTTATTTATTTATTTATTTATTTCAACGAATGCAATTTCCTTTTTTCCCGTTATTAAAATGGTTCAATTAGTATTTCTTTAATATTCTACTTCGAATATAATATTTTATTCGCGTCATAGTAGAACCACGTAGTTTTATATAGCCTATTCTTCCTGCGCGAATGAAACGTATTTTTTATTTACTTATGTATGTTGTAATTACTATTAGTGTTATTCAAGCCAGATAACTATTTTCTCTCTATGCAGAATGCAGTGAATCGAGAAATATGGATTCGCAGTATTTTGGGGCCTCAGTGGTGTAGTGGTTAGACTACTCGCCTCACACCTAGGCGAACCGTGTTTGATTCCCGGCGGGGTCGCTCCCTGTTTTTGATCATGTGGGAATCGCGCCGGACGATGCCATTGGTCGGCGGGTTTTTTCGGGGATATCTCGTTTCTCCTCGCCCTTTCATTCTGGCGCTTCAACCTCATCGGCCCTAAAGACCTCGATGTTGGAGTAAAGCAACTGCCTATGGAGCATTGCACCCGACTATACAATGTGAAGAACTTAAAAAATCAGCACAGGCACCATAAAAATGGTCAGAAAAGTGTGATTTATGCTGTATATGAAAGAAGGATGTATATATTTTGCAACATTATAAAATATTTAAATAAAATATACTTTTTAAATGTAAAACATAATAGATTAATATAATCTGTTACATTTAACCATATTTAAGCGTATATTAATTCTGGATGCTTCAGAAAGCTGAGTTTGCAAGAAAATATTCGTCCTGGAAGGTTGTCATAATGTTTACTATGCTCATGTGTAAGACAATTGTAATACTAATGTAAGAAATAATTTTTATAATAATTTTTATGTTTGTCTATTTGTCACAAACGTCTACGGCTGAGGCTGGCGTAAATAAAGTTAATTATAAAATGTATATGCTACTTACATTATTACTATGATTTTATTACACATAATTGCAGTAAATATTAAGACGATTTTTCTTGAAGAAGATTTTCTTGCAAATTTTGCTTTCCGAAGCATTCATAATGGAAATGCGCTTAAATTTTTATTAAAAATACCGACTATTATACTAGATTTTTTTTTACACTTATAAAGTATATTTTGGCAAAGTATTTTGTAATGTTGCAAAATATATACATTCGTATTTCATATACGGCAAAAATCGCATTTTTCTGAACATTTTTATGGTGTCTGTACTACTTTTTATTGTGTGAGTTATTCACACTGTATAGGCGAATGTAGTGCCCCATAGGCAGTTGCTTTACTTCAATCTGAAGAACCGCCCAAATCTCTTCACTCATTCACTCTTCACTCAACGCCCGGGAGAGAACAGAGTTCACAGGTAGATGGTATTTTAGGTAAAATATACCACAAATGAAGACGTGCGGTTATAATGTGTGATTGCAGAGAAGACGCTGGGAGGGACGTCAGTTACACTGCCGGCAACAAGAGTAGTCATGGACAAGACGCGACAGTTGGCATGGCTGCGCCAGTACAAGAGAAAGATGGAGCGGCAGTCACGTCATCAGGTAACTCTGCACAGGGAGACGAGACTCTTCACTATACAAGGCCGTCCCTAGCCTCGCGCCCGGGAAAACTATTTTTATTTAATAAAAAATATTTCAATATTTAGCATTAATTTAGTTGTGAGTTATATATTTTACGACAAATTTTATTAATATACACTCGTTTATTTAATCTATAAAACGAAAATAGTTGTACCAATGATGCCCGGTTGCGCCATCGTGGTTCGAAGCTCGATCCGAGATCGGATCTAAGATCGACACAGGAAACTGTTGCACCATTCGAGTTCAGAGCTGGACTGGATATCGAGATGAAGTTGATTTCGAACCGCCGAAATTGGCGGTTCCAAAACTTGATCCGAGATCAGCAGCTATCGTCGACAAACGTAGTTTGAAAATACGCCAACAGATAGAGATAAAGTCAGTTGTTTTCTTTGGGAAATTAAAACAACATAATACGCACTTGAATATTATTCAGTAAAATTCGTACAACAATAATTCACTTAAAACAGGCAAAACATAGTACATCTAGTTCTATCTATAGAGAGAAATACGCCTACTTCCGTGGCGTCATATATTACGAACCAAGAGCAAAATTGGTCTCATACTTAATCTCGATCTCTCATTTTGAAACCAAGATAGAAGAATCGGAGATCCAGAATCATGGGCGAACAAAATGTGTAATTTTTCTTCCAAGTACATTGGGTGCGGGGGTGAGTCGGCTGCAGCCGCCATCTTGTCAGCCCCGCTGTGCCTATTGTGGAAGAAGGAGAAGCAGAGAATGAGGATCTCGCATGACGGGAAGATTCACTTCACAAGCATCACGTTTGTCTCGTAACATTGGCGCACTCTGCTGTGGCGGTCAGTAATGCACCAACATTTATTATTTTTCTAATAAACTTTATTTCGTATTCAAGGGACATCGTTTACTGCACGAATAACACGATTCTATTGGAATGAAAGCTATACTAACGGTGAACAAGAGGGAAATTGTAATACATAATGATGACAAATTGGTATCGCTAAGGCATACAATAGTAAAGTTATTATTTTTAAGAGTAAGATACAGTAGTTTTCAATGAATTTTTCTTTTAAGCTGCGTATTTACCATTGTAGGGAAAGCTTGCAATACAATTTCATTTTACAATGGTGTACATTCTGTACATTGTGCCGCACGACACGACGAAGAATAGAAATCATTTCTAATCCAAAATAGCTGGTCGGACTACAGAATCGGTCTGGCTTACGACGATTTATCTTGTATTTCATTGTTTGTTGGCCGTCGTGTCGTGCGCGTTGGGGCTATGTGATTCCGGCATCGTAAGAACATCAAAATAAACCCATCTCACGAAAGACGATAAACTAAAGGCCCCCCTCCCCCCCCCCACCCAACTCTGTTCACTTTTTCCTTTTTCCCTCGAAATAAAATAAAAATGATACCCTAATTGGGCACACATTTCATTGCTATGAACATTTATCTGTTATATTATCGATTGAAACTCTAACACTGTGGTTCTGGAGGGTATCAAAATGTAAAGCTTACTGGTCAAACAAACTTGTAAGACAACTTTTCGATATCAAGTAAATTGCAACATTCTTATCAAACAGAATTCTTTCAATTTAAGCACCCAACGAAGGTGCTCCAACATCATCAAGAAGTGTCTCATGCATCAGCAGGAACGGAGATATTCCAAAATTTATCGCTAAGGAAAATGAACTTTATGATGTCTTCAATCTTGGGTAGATGGAACATCTTTTTAGTGTGTAAATAACATGTCCGTTTGATATATTGTTGCTGTAGGTCACATCTGCTTCTCTAGGCGCTTTGTAACATCTCTGAACTGAAATACAGTTTTTCATTAGGTACCCGAGAACAAGCCTAGGGCTGTATTCACAATTTTGAGGAGGGAGGTCGTGCGACTGAACTTCAGTGTAAATATCAACACTGAGTTAGTCAGAAATAAGTTTTTATTCACAGCATGATAATCTGGACACGTAGGTATTTGAGAAAAGTTATTTAAAGTATTTTGTATGTAGACCTGCAATACTTAACATTTGAGTTACTAAATGAGAGTTAATAAAATTACTGAAATTAAGTAACATTTGCTTAAACATTATTTTGTCTACCTACATACGTTAACATCCTGAGAATTATAACCACCATAAAAGTATCAGGCTGTACAGAGTTTGTTGTCATATCATACCACAAAGCTGAATTATGTACTTTTAATGCAATAGTAAGCATACATAGCTATTATGTAAGAATGTATACTATCTTTGAAAAGAAGGTGAGGGAGGGGGAAGGGCGGTATTTCGGTATTTGTGCATTCCTGAGGGGGGGGGGGGGATCTTGGTATTTGTTGTTCGTAGAAACCGTACGAAATTTTTATGTTTGCAAGAACTTTCCTCAGGTAAGTGTGACAAGATTAGTTGTCATTAATGTATTTCGAGTATATTAAAAAACAGTAAAATATCTTATTCATTTGACAGTCAAAATACAATTTAATTTTTGTGCATCCTGGTTACAAATTTCTTACAAGGTAAAAAATTATCAATTTATAATTTATTACATGGGCTTTTAAGTCATTTACATAAAATATTTATAAACTAAAAAAAATGGGATTGTTGCCAACCTGCAACTGTTTTAACAGCCCTTCACAGCTTCTAAAAGTCATTTGGGAGGAGACACATGCAGTTTGTTTACAAAACAGGCAGTCATATCTTGTTTGTTTACAAATATTGGCAGTCACATGGTGTTTGTTTGCAAACAGTCACCTTCAATGACAGTTCAGCTGTGGCGGAAGGATACATAGCCAACCAGATGCCATTGGCACTACTTTCCTAGAACTGTCAAGTTTGAGACCACTTATATGAAATGGACTATACGAAGTATAGTTTTCAACACTTATAACTGCTGTTTTGTGACCCCGTCGAATAAAATGTATTAATTAATCTAGGAACTTTTTCTTCCCGCGTATTTTCTGCTTGTCTGATGTGCGTCGCCAGTGCACTCAGAAGAGCCAACTTAATATTACATTTTGTTTGTTCGTGCATCAGCTGATACAGGATTTTTTAAACAGCACTTTGTTTGTTTCGGTTACTTCAAGTTGCCACTCACTGACTGTCATTTTCTTGCCAAGTTATATGAGACAGAGAGTATCAAAGGCCATAAGTGACAGGAACAGCCCTAATAATGTTACAAAACTCTTGGAAACAGCGTCGTATAATTTTCAGAGTGAAGTGTTAGATCTGATCTTGTTTACTACCCAACATCTATTGTGTGTTTACCTTATCCGAAAGTTTCCATAGATGGCCACTTTCACATAAAGGAGGACATAGGGTTAGAGATACAGGGCTAACACCCCCACTATTTGTATTTCTTTTATTTTCTCTTTAATTTATTTTCCCGCATATTGTTCAGCCACATGCCGGTTTTCAACGAAAATCTGCAACATATAACAAATCCATATCTGCAAAAATAAAACAAATTAAAGAGTTCAGGGGCGTATCCAGGGGGTGGGGGGGGTGCTGAAGGGTTGCTGCCCCTCTCCCGAAATGACACACATTTTTTAAAACCCTATTATCAAAATGTCAATCATTATATATATATATATATATATATATATATATATATATATATATATATATATATATATATATATATATATATATATATATGTATGTGTGTGTGTGTGTGTGTGTGTGTTACTACCCACATGTAAATCATTATATATATATATATGTTTGTGTGTGTGTGTGTGTGTTACTACCCACATGACACGTATTTCTTACACCCTATATTAAAAATGGCAATCATTATATTTATTTGTTATTAACCACACATGTGATTACATCTGATACATCAAAACTTCGGTTTTCTGAATAAACGGGGGGAGGGATAGTCAAGTACATGGTTCCTAAAATGAACGCCAGTAGTATATGTGAGCGAGTTTATGTAAATAGTTGCTATCCTCCTTTCCTTTTCTATCCTTCCACTGTGACTTGTGAACTATGTACACTAATGGCAATACTAATACTCAACCAAATCCCCCCCCCCCTCCCGGGCTACAAACAGAATTTCTGGATACGCCCCTGAAAGAGTTACAGTTAATATTGTGCTAAGCTACTAATAATTATATGTTTCTATTTCTGATTGTGTTTAGATAGTATTAAAGTAATACAGTTTTCAAACGACTTAACATTTTACGTCAAATAATTTCGCAAGGTTTGGCGGGAATAGAGCATGTCTCCATCCAACTCAAAATATTTCGCTTGATAATTCCTGCTGTTTACAGCGTATAGCGTGGCAAAATTCTAGCGTACGAAGGTCCTGAGTCGAAATGATTTCTCAACATTTTACAGCAGTGACAACAAAATTATTTTAATGCACAAATTTATCTATGCACAGTTTCTGCTTTGAAAACATCTTCCTATGCTCTGGTTTTTTTGTTGCTTTGGGATTTTGAACACTTTTTGCTAATATGTCCAGATGGAAATTCATTTCAATGTGACTCTGTTTAGTCCAGTAATACAAGGGAAAAGTTCCTCCTTACTTGGAAACAATTACTCTGAATGGGAGACTATGTACGTGCATAGCTCTAGTAGCCAGTAATATAAGGGAAAAGTTCCTCCTTACTTGGAAACAATTACTCTGAATGGAGACTATGTACGTGCATAGCTCTAGTAGCCAGTAATATAAGGGAAAAGTTCTTCCTTACTTGGAAACAATTACTCTGAATGGGAGACTATGTACGTGCATAGCTCTAGTAGCCAGTAATATAAGGGAAAAGTTCCTCCTTACTTGGAAACAATTACTCTGAATGGAGACTATGTACGTGCATAGCTCTAGTAGCCAGTAATATAAGGGAAAAGTTCTTCCTTACTTGGAAACAATTACTCTGAATGGGAGACTATGTACGTGCATAGCTCTAGTAGCCAGTAATAACATACCAAAAATCGACACCTGTCCATGCTGTACTATTACTGCCTTCTTGGAAAATGGTAAACATTTTTTATTTTATTTTTTTCATTTTAATGCCATATCTCTTCAACGCGGCTGTGATAAATATCAATGAAGGTTGCAGACAGACGTTAAAGAACGTAACAAAATACAACTTTTTGAGTGTAATATTTCTTTTGTATCTGCAATCGTTATCAAGCTATGGTTGTCGGAATAATATCTATGTTTACATTCTCCGTACTTGTGTTTAAATTAATTCGGTATCATGTTGTGGATAAGGCATAATTTTTAAAATAAATTATATATATAAATTGATGCGACCTACTGACCTAATACGATATTTGAACCAAACTTTGAGATAGCAAACCTGCATAGTTTTGATATTATCAAACAATTTGCACAATGGATTATTTTAGTGGGAATATTGACAAACACGTATGAATATCATTTTAGATTATTTATATTATTCACAATTTCGTCATATCAAAAGTAGTAAATTATTGAAAACTAAAACAGTGTTGTAGAAACTTTCACTTTAAAAGTTTTAAGTTGATAAATTGATCATACAACGCATCATCGTCATCATCAACCTCTGTGACAAAATCTGGTGAGTTTTCACATGATCGTCCTTCACATGACTTCACATTGCTGAGCACACAATACCTGCTCTTTTACACTCACGGGAGAGACAATGATTCTTACATTTTACACTCACAGGAGACACAAGGAGTCCACACTCACAGAAGACACAAGGAGTCTTGCATTTTACACTCACAGGAGACACATAGAGTCTTACATTTTACACTCACAGGAGACACATGGAGCTTTATATTTTACACTCACAGGAAACACAAGGAGTCTCACATTCTTACATGTTACACTCACAGGAGACACAAGGGTCTTACATGTCACACAGGAGACACAAGGAGTCTTACATGTTACACTTACAGGAGACACAAGGAGTCTTACATTTTACACTTACAGGAGACACAAATAGTCTTACATTATACACTCACAGGAGAGACAACCAGACTTACATATACACGAAATCAAATGCAATACATTTTTTTGGGTATGGAGAAAGAGTTTTTGACACAGGTTGTAGTGTACTTTGTATAAGGTTCGAACCCCAATCACATGAATCTAGGTCGTTACCTAGCCACAGCCGGACTTGATAGTAAACCCTTGATTAGTGATGAGAAGCTGCTGTTGTTATAGGAAGAAGTGTAGCCAAGGCAAAGTTTGCCTGCAACTTTCATTTCGCTGTTTGTTGATGGTAAATATATAATCTGTGTTCAAATGATGTCATTTTTTCATGCTCCACACAGACAGGGTGGATTATTTTCCTGCTTCATCTATGTCATTATGTATTTAATTTTCCGTATTGAATACAGTAACTTTTATTCTCAGTTTCTCTTCTTATTCAAGTAACTCGAAACATTTAACGTTTCCTTTCGGAAATATAGGTTCTAGATGTGCCACAGCCTGATATTCCACGACAAAAAAGAACATCACTTGTATGCTGATGAATCTCTTTTTGCCTAGCGATCTCGAACACCGTTTTTCCTTTTGTTACCATTTCGCGGCTGGAGGAACCAAACGTTGTTATATGTAGTGAGTGCTGTAAGTAATACAAACAGGTATGTGCTCTGACTAATCACAATTACGGTTTTGCCATCAACAGCATGCTGCAGAGCAACACAGATGATAAGGATGTCAGCATCTGTTGTTGCTTGATACACTTACGTACAAGCTTTATGTATGTGAGTAATAAGGGCACTAATGAGAGCCTTCTTATTCTTGCTATTGGAGAGGAAATTAGACTGCGTGTGTAATGTACATATTATCATTAAACAAAACAACAGGCGCTTACTTTCGGTAGCGAAGACAGTGTGTTATAACTGCATTAACATGGCATGAAATTAAAAAAATGTTATCTACTATTTCCGAGTCTCAACCGTCGCAGACACGAAAAAATGATTAAGTATAAAAATGATAACATGTTATGCTCTTCAAATTTTGTTTGAGACACTTTTAGAAATCTCAACGTATTCATGAAAGACAGCTGAAAAATGCAAAAATGGCCGATGTTTTCCTAGATGGCGGCCATAGCACAACATTTGCATAGTTGGTATGTTATTACTGGGGACAAGGCTAGGCACAAGCAAAGTCTCCCTTTCAGGGTATTTTTTTCCAGATGAAACCCTAATATGATACGACTAGTGGGGCCACGCAACTATGGTCCATTCGTACAGGTGAGATGAAGTAGGGATGAAAAATCCGGCATACAGCAGTGGCGAGGTAAACGATAGTACGTTGAGAAAACTCACCAGCCATCGGCAATGGCCACTTCGTTTCCGACATGCAAACTTCTGGTTTGTTGAGCCCTGAGGATGGAACCCGAAACATCTGGTGTTAAAGTAGCAATATTGTGGTGACTAGCATGCCTGTTATGCTTTCAGGCCTGCATAAAATCAGTGACCAATTAGTAGTAAATACAACAACTGTAGCACGAATTTTCTTTCAATTGTGCCACGGAAATACCACATATAGGCTTTTAAAGGGTATTTTAGCTTATTTTTTTACTCATGTTCAGAATGCATCTAAATGCCAGCTAAAGGCTGTTCATGATTAAGTGAGCACTTTTGAAATCAAATTTAGAAAAAAAAAGTCACTGCTGCTTCTACCTGCATATATTTTAATGGAAACACTGAGTGAAATGCGCCCAGTAAAGTTTATAACGACGGAGGGAAAGTAGTTCCATAACTTAACGCCAAATAAAAAGTGTTTGGTGACATTTTGTCACAACTTAAACGATTTATTTCGCTTTCTGTTTTTTTAATGCAACGAAGTATAAAAGTGGGCTGATTTGTAAAATAATTCCCTATCTAATAATATCGCAATTTCACTTGATTGACTCATGAATAAAGTTATGAGGCTGATAGCGATTTCAATTTTACATAAGGCAGAAGACTACACAACGTGCATGCAAATAGATACTAAGCAGGGCTTTCAAAAGTGCTTATTTTATCATGAACAGCCGATAAAAGCAATACTTAGCAGGGGGGGATAGTAGATGGATTTCCTAGACTCCAGGACAGGGGCTTGGAGGCTGAGGCGCCGCTGCCATCTTGTGTGTCCATTGACATTTGTAAGCCAGTTTGTTTCCGTCCGCCATCTTGTTTTCATCAACCATCTTATTTCTGTCCGCCATCTTGCTTTCACCTGTCATATTATTTCCTTCCTCCATATTGTTTCTGGTTGCCATCTTGTTTCCCAATTACTCACCTTCGCATCTGTCGCATGTGCGCCACATGTTATTTTTCTCTTGTTTGCTAGAGTGCCCGATGGTGCTGGTAATGTTGTTTATTGCTGCTAGAGTATACCACTATCGTCCGCCCTCTTGTTTCCACTTGTCTTTTGTTCAATTATCACCTGCTAGGGATGCTGGTGTCGCTCTCACTCGGGCGCAATGTTGATTCTGGAGTTGGCCGCTAGGGGCGAAACATTTCTTATATCATTTTTGCAGAGCTTAAAATTTTGTTTGGAGTAGGGCAGGATCGAACTGCTGTACCTTGGTTCGCCTGCAAGGTAGACATCCTAGCTAACTGAGCTATTGGGACATATGCTGAGGCAAGGGTTTAAAATAAGAATGTACTATCATGTGTATAGGAAAGAATTATGCTTGAAAAAATGTAAGTTGTCGTCATCATACTTATTTCAGAACAAGAATGTATAGTAACATTTTTAGTTACTTTTCTTAAAATAGTTTTCTTATAAAAATTATGAAAACATGTACTTAAAATATAAAATAAAATTATTTTATTTATTTTTATTCAGTTTTTATTTACATATAATTTTTTTCATTAAAGACATTTATTTTTATCATGCCAGTCATACATCCTTCGATTTGGGACAGATCATCCATCTTTCGGTTTGGAACTGTTCATTCATCCTTCTGTCTGGAACTGGTACAATATTCGGCGTCACCCTCCAACTTTACTACCCGTATGGCTGCTAAATCAACCATGTGCGCTGGTCTCTGGATGGAGACGGAGCAATACAGTTTACTCTTAGAGACCTGTAGAGATATTAAACATATATTTTATATCTACATGGTGCTGTAAGAACGAGCTGTACAGAAGGGTTACAACACCGAAAATTATACAGCCTAGGACAAAAAAAAACGTATTTAGAAGAAATAATTGAATGAAGAAAACAGCCGAAAGCAAGTGAACGAAATAATTGTAGATAAAAAGGAAGGAGGAAAAGAAGTAGATAGTTAGATATGGTGGGTAGGAACAATACCATCTAGTGGTTAGAATGGACCAAGATGTAACAAATAAAAATTATTTTATAGCTGGTGGTTGTGAGGGAGGTAAAATAACTTCTGATTTGACACCCCCGAGGTCAGGAACTGTCCTTGCATCCTGGAGAGATGCATAGACTCCTACCAGACGAACAAGCTGACACGGTTCTATTCTTCGACTGGACCACGATTTGTCCTAGTATGCTGTGCGAGGTAAAGACAAGCTCACCACACGAGGACGGGGAAGGACAGTTGATAATAACAAACAATGTAAAGAAACAATGTTTCGAACAAAGCCACATCGTGTGCATACATTTATAGTTGCCAATTCTATTTTTAGGCACCTGGTGTGTGTTGGTGGATGTAAACAAAAACAGCAGGGAATTTTTCATATAAAAGCTTCGCGTCTGAAATATTATATCTATTATGTATGTATGTGAAAACATACAAAAAGAGTTTGGAGAGTAAAATATGTGTATAATTTTAAAACAATTTTACCTCTTATTTTATTGTTTGTCAGAAAATAGGCATTGTAAAGTGTAGCTATGAAAAAAAAAAAGTAATTTTTTTTTTGAAAGCAGAGAAAAGAAACTAATAGAAAAAGGAGATAAATTATGGAAAAAATTACTTTCTTAATAAGATATGCATACTATTTAGGTCACCAGAGTTGACTTTGCGAGTTGACTAAGCTTAAAAAAATATCTCTGGTTGCATGGCAACAGCAGTGTTAGCATTTTCACAGGCCTGCACCTGCACAGTGTCAGGTAACAGGAGCCTGCACATGTGCGTGCATCCAATATTGTGTACAAGGACAGGCTAGTGCGAGAATAAAATGAATGCAAAGTAAGGTAAACAGACATTTATTTAAAAAATCATGTACACAAGAATATATATCCTATATTTTTAAAACATCTGTAAGTACTATTTCAGAAGGCCATTCACTTTGATCCAAGAGCCATGAAATTTCGAGTGTCATAGCCACCTCATGTACATTCGACCATTTCATCGTTTCAGCAACTTCTCCACCAAAAAAAAATCAGTGAACTTCGTAGGCTGAATCTCCTCAGCGTAAAAGCCTCTGACAATGGGTTCATCCCTTAGGTCCTCCAGCTAATACATGCATAGTACAAATGTCGTATGTGAACCACCCTGTACAATTCTGCCAACCAGTTGTGATGATAGGCATTGTGGAAAATACCACGCTGTTTAGAGATGCGCACCAGGTCACCAATTTTTCTTTAGGCTTGTCCCTTCTTGTTGGAATACCATAAACGGACCAAAGCAGGGAGTCATCCTTGACATATTCCGGTTTCATGTGAGTGGTAGAATAAATTATAGTATTATATTCACGAATGAGTTTCGGCAGTAGCCCAAGCAACTTGTAGTTTCCATTCGATGTGAAATGTCTCCACATTTTGGCTTTTAGAGTCTAGTGAATGCAGTCAACATATGCTCAGAGTATGTACCTTTTCATCAGTGGATAGTAAGTTACATTAAAGTATTCCTTTCCATTGTCTGTGTGGAGATTTTTTGGTATGTGTCGTTCGTGCAACACATCTGCCATGGCCTCGGCGATATTACATGCATTCTTCGACTTGAGTGGCCTGGCCCATGCATACTTAGAAAACATGTAGGCTATATGATAGTCAAAATGTAGCAGTGGCCTTTATTCGCATGAACAATGTCATCCATTTCGATCAGGTTGGATTGGAAAGTCTCTCCAGCCCTTTTATAACATACTTTCTCTGAGGATAATTCCTTCTGGCCGACCTGTGAAGTTCCCCAGAAACTGCATATTTCGTAATTGCATAACATAGCCAGCTTCGACAAATTCTTCGATGATAGATATAATTTCTTTGGTGTGAGACTGGTTGCCTGCAGAATCTGAAGCGACCAGTACTCATAGTCTATTGACAAGTTTCTTCGGGTAGTCCCAAAACACATAGTCCATCTTGCATTTGGTGTCGATTTTCTGCAGCAGCAGACCCGATCCATTAGCTTCTACCATTCTTAGAAACAGTCCTGCGATAATGCCGAATTTCGCACGCATGGTGTCCTTAAATAGTCGCATTGCAGGGTTTTTGTTCGCATAGTGAGCATGACTGGACTGTAGTAGGTGGCAGTACTTGTGAATATCTGATTCGGTGTAGTGTCCAGGATGCCTATGAACAAAAGGTCGCACAGACCTTATGATATTTTCACCTTGTGCTTGCCGATCTGCATCACACCTCCTGGCAAAAACAGCACTCCCTTGTTTCTGAGAAACCATTTTTCATCCAGGTGTCACAGGCCATACATCTTGTCGCTTTTCCAATCAGAGTAGGTAGCGAAGTAGTGCTTGACCAGGGTGCCCACTTCTGGTCCATGCTCTTGTGCTCGTTCCCAATCCCATGCATGCAGCAAATCAACCAGGGGCAGATCATCTTCGTCGCTAGTGATGATCCCTTCTGATTAGGGCAGTTCTGGACATATTTTCCATTTAAGTGTGGGATGCAGATTTGGCATGAAGATAACTTGGAGTGTCATCTTTGGAGTTAAAATGGCAGATGGCAACCTTAAACTTTGAAATGCTCCAAATGCTAACGAGAGTGATGCCCAAAGACACAAAAAGAGGTGTAAATTTAATCCGGTGAAGATGATGTTTCCTTGAGAGGACTACAGCAAGGAATATTCCAGGCCAGACAAGCTAAAATAACATGCAAATAAGTGTGCAGGCCCAGCACCCCTACTGGTGAAAAAGGCCAGACAAGGTGTTTTCACCTAGCAGCAGCCAGTATCAGTACCAACATCAGCACCAGCACCTCGACTGAGGATCGTAGTGAGGGCCGTACAGCCAACAGCCCATGGATTTGTGCTGGCAGAGACTGTGTTTATATGGAATCTGAAAACATATGTTGCAGAAAATACAAGTGACCAGGCAAAGGCCATGTGCACATGTGGAAGAAATGAAACAGAGTATCATCGACCAGCTGCAGAAAGAAGTAACTGAAAATTGACCATTAAAGTTCAACTTGTTTTTGGAATGTGACTATGGCAAACCGGAGCCTCGCGATGATGAGGTAGACCAGCGCACCTTCAAGACCAAAAACTTTCCACTATATAATGAATATGATGTGGAAGTATTCGTGGCTGCCAGTTTTATAAAGGTATGCCAGGAGGAGGAGTACATGACAAAGGAATTTTTGCTTTAGAAAAATAACAACTTGCTTTGGAATTTCAAGAAAAATTATATATAGAAGAAAAATAAAAATTTAAACTTGAAGAAGAAAATCAAACATTAGAACAATTTAACCTGAAAATGAAAAATTTTATAGATACAGTTAAACAAAAAACAAAGAATAGTTATATATGCATTGTAACATCCACACAATATGCTTAAATTGATAATTTTTAAGTTGGTAAACAGATAATTTAATCACCCGAAATTCTAATTTTAATTCTTCACATAATGAACATGATACATTTTTTATATGTTTCCATGAGTAATTTTATGATATAAACCAAACAGAAATATTAATTCACATGCTACTAGATGATTTTTGCGATAAAAAGAATAAGGGAATATTTGTTTTACATTATACTCCTTTACTTGAAATTGTAAGATTAACAATTAAAAACATAAATGAGCATTTCATAACATCAATAATTTAACTCAAGATCATTTAGCATAAATATATTCTTTGAAACTAATTATCCCAGAAGAAGCACCTTTCAGTAATGATGATGAATTATCATATAATCTACACACAAAACTATTTAAAGTATTGCATGATTTATTGTCATAAAAATTAGAAATATTGTGTAAATATTTATTAGATAGATAATAATTAGGTCACACAAGCAGTGCAAAATATTGGAATAAAACAAAACAATGATTAAATTGGAAGGACAATTAAAAGCCAGTTATTCATAAAAATACAAAAATGGTAATTATATATTAAACCATTTCTCTTTTCTTTCATACATTATGTACAATTCACAAAATGCCTGTTTTATTAATCCAAGAGTTATGTGAATTATCAAAACCTAACCACTTATCATAAATTTTAATATCCTTTGTTTTTAAGACTTTTTCAATCAAATATTCACCAGCGTAGACAGTTTTCATAATTTCGTATTTATAAAACTTCCTTTTATTTCTTCTCCATTTTCATCTTTAAGTTTGTAAGTTGGCACATCATAATTCAATACTTTAACAATATTAAATAATTGTGTTGTCCAATTAGCAGTATAACCTTTTTCAAGAGTTTGTTTAAGTTTGCTAACACAGACAACAGTGTCAACATTGTGTTTCAGTTTAGTAAGTACATTCACAAAAACTGTTTGCATAATTTTTTCCCCTTTTTCTTATTAGCTCCAATAGGTATTATCTTAACAGTTTTGTGTTGTTATATTCATTCACTAAATCATGTAATATATTTACCCATTTATAATTGCCATTCACAGAAAATGTTTCCCCATTATATTTTTATTGTGTGAATAAATTTTTCTATAACACTAGCTTTTAATTCAGAAACTGTTGAATAATGATTGATGTTATATTATTGCAGAAGTTGTTTAAATGATTTATTGCAAAATTCCAACCCATAATCGGTTTGTAAATTATTTGGTTTTCTTTTAATATAGATTCTAAACCATTTACTACATTTTTGGCTATTTTATCTTTAATTGGCACTGTAAATGCATATTTTGAAAAAGCAGATTATTGTCATAATATATTTGTATCCATTGTTTATATGTGATATTCTTCTCAAATTACCAGTATCAATCTCTACAAGATCTTTTTCAATAAATCATCAAAAACATACAAAATTACTTTTCTTCTTACATAAGTTTTTCATGCATGTTTATATAATTAATTGATTATTCCCTTTCTAACATTGGGCACATTTTTTTTAAATGTTGATTTATTAGAATTATATATTGAACATTAGCTTTTCTGAACTAATCAGCCATTGTTATTATTTTAATTTTTATATTATTATTATTATTAGTCGCTTTCTTACACTTCAAGCGCCAAGTATTCTCCATTTAATAGTAAAAAAAAAAATTTAATCTTTATATGTTACGAATATTCCTATTGTGGTCATCAATACGTCGTCATAACTACCTATTTTATTTTTTTCTGATTTTCAAAGACAAAATATCACCTATGTTAACATCAAAAGGATTACTATAATCCATTTTTTTGCAAACATAAATAAAATTCACAGTATCATCAGGTAAATTGCGATTAACAGTAATTATTTTTTAAATAGTGCAATCCATCAAAAAGTAAAGAAAATTTGATTATTAGCTAGGTGAAAAATATTTTTTTTTATCCCAGTTTGCAGGTTAATGAAATATATGGGACTTTTCTTGCTTGCATTTTTCAACATTCGAGTTAACAAGTTTTTCACAATAATTCGAAACTGATTGATTTAAATTGATTTATTAGCTATTTATTTATCAAAAATCTTTCATTTCTATCATATTTTCCATCTACATCATGTCATATTATTAATTCTATGATTATGAAGAGAAATGTAATCTTTTGTATAAACAAAAATGTTACTAATTTGATCTTGTAAAGCATAAACAATAATATTGTATTTTGAATCGATATGTTTTTAATTCATAAGTATTAGTGACAAATTTTTATATTTAAATATTTTATTAATGTATACCCAAATACAACTGTCATATAATCAAGAAATTATATCATGAAAATTAAAACCTCTCGAATAAAGATGTAACACAATTAAACATAAATGCTAAGAGATAATTGAATTAAAATTCTGAATTCGATTATAATTATGATAAATATTTATATTTTTGGAGTAATAAGTTAAATTAGTAGTAATATTACCTCTAAATGAATCAAAATAGTAAACATCATTACTATTTTTAAAATAATAGACCCAATGAGTTCCAGGATTTTTGAAATGTCGAAATTTACCACAGAAAATTCATTTTTGAACTTACTTTTCGGTAATTCATCAATCATATAAACATTTCTGAAATGTATAATATTTAATATTTTTATATATTTTTTCAATATCAATATTAGACAATGGCAATATATCCTATTTGTTTTGGCCTTCCTATTTTTTTGCAACTATACCACTTCCGGATTTATTTTTTCTATTGCTAAGTCATGTCTCTGTTCTTCTAATTCTTTTTATTTTTCTAGTTTGTTCAACAGAATTGGAAATTGAGCTAGCTCCACCAGTTAAAGCACAGAGTGTAGCTGAAACTGTAATTAAAATGGTAAAAAATCACCATGATATAAACCCCTTCCAGATTTTTCTTTTAATATTTTTTTATTATTATTATTAGAAGTTCTAAAGTTAGTTTAAAACCTTTTCCTTCTTTAAATTTTTAATTTTTTCTCTCAAGTTGATCTTTTGTTAAAAATTTATTTATACCCAAATCTCTAAGTTGATCATTAGGTATATCAAAAGTTATGTTTGTTATCTCCATTTATAAGTAAAACAATATAAAATAATTATTAGAGTTTAATGCCCAACCCTAATTTTCTTTTTGTAAACATATTTGAAGCAACAGCCACATAAGCAATTTTTCCACAGATTGGAGTATCTTTATCTAACATAATCTCCTTGGTTTCATATTAGATATGGGATTCCTTTTGGATTATTAATAATAAAATTAGAAAATTTATTATTCAACATATTCATTATGTCTACTTTTTTCATTGTAATAATTGTTATTTCCAGCATTTTCTTCGCCGTGAATAATCAACAATCCGTCGACCAATTTTCTAACAATGTCCATCCAAACAAATTTTATTGGCAAAATATCGCTTTTTTAAATGCCTTCTCCAGATCTAGGAGTTCTTGGAGAAATCATTATTTTGGGTGTGTTTGGCTCTGAAATTGAGCGAGACTCGTTTATATGCTGATCATAAATTGGTTTAACTATATTTATGTACTTCCAACTTCTATTCGAGTTTATTTGCTTGGAATGCTGCATTTGTTGATAATACAATGTCTTTGTAATTCTTGTAGTCATTAACAGTGAATTTACGTTCAAGACCTGATTGTTTGTTTTTTGTTAGCGAATTAGAAAGTCCTTTTGTTAATTTATATTCTTCATCGTTAACAAATAGTTTATCATCATGTATCATTGCTTTTCTATCCCCAGTGTAAAAATGATGTCCATCTGCTCGTAAACCATATTGTGTTTTCATATCATTAATTCTTTCAGAAATTTCTTTCCCGAGATTTATTGTATAATCAGATGTGGTACGCGTCGGATCAACCACTGTATGTGGCTAATCTTTCGTGGGTATGATAGCTTTTTGCTCTTTCAAATGTTGTTTCTTCTGGTGTTGGTGGATAATCAAAAATTTTTGCTGCAACTTGAACTAGTGTGGTATTAAATTTTTGTTTTCTTCACTTACGTGTTCTACTTTTTTTTTTTTTTTTTTACCAATATTTCGTAACTCGTGATTTGATGGTAATCTTTTTTTCTATCTTTTTTCATTAACTGCTTTATGATTCTTTTTATAATTTTTGTATTTGTCAATGAGTAATTTAACTCGAAAAACTGCCTTTGATGAATCTTTCATTTATATATTAATTATTTTTACTAATAAATGAATTATAAAAGTATCGAGAGTTCTGAAAGGTTTTCTTTTCCTCCAACTGATCAAATTAAGGGGAATTTAAATGTTTACAATAATAGATTTGAATTTTATATTCCTATATGGGATGGATTTTCTTTCCCAAATGATGCTTATGTTTTTGAGCAATTTAGTTTACTAAAGAGAGATAAAGAAGGAGATGAAGCGAAATGCGCAAAATGAGATAATATTCATGTTTGTGCTAGCATTTTTCCTTTTCAGTTTCATAGAATAGAAATCTTAAAACATGGACATATTATTGAGGCTGTTGATAACCCAGGTTTAACTTCAACAATGATGAATAATTAGTTAAGATCTCTAATTGAGCAAATTTATTTATAATTTACTGGTGTTGATAATAAATATCGAGTAAAATCCGTTCATAGATATTAAACAAATGAAATAACCTATCCACTGAGATATCTGTATGTTTTTATTCGAGATAATAATGAAATTTACTGGAAAGGGGGTTATAAAATTACTTTTTTTTTTTTTGCAATTTATCTGATAACAATTGTTTATTTGTTTATCAAACTAAGAAAACAGATAGTTCAGTTTACAGAGATTGTGCTGATCCAGGTAAAATTGTTATTAAAAATTAGAAATCATGTGGCAAATTGTTTAGTACAAATCTAACACAGTCATTGCAATTAAAGAAAAAAATAACAAACATCCAAAAATATCTATTAGTTTCAATTATTGGCAATTTTTAGAAAAATAAGTTTCTGCTGGAACAAATGTTTTAAATTATGATATAAGAGATCAGTTTAATAATTTACAATTTGAAATTCCTGATTTTGTAATTGTAAGCTTTCAAACTAATACAAAAAATCGTGTTGAACAGTATGTACATGCTTCTGTGTTTGGTCACTGCAATATAAGAAATATTTATGTTGAGAATGGAAGAAATGAGATCTTTCCTAAAGAAAATTGGAATCTAGATATTGAAAATTGTCTTTGTGATAAAATGTTTCTTGTTTATAATGATTATAGAAATTCAAAATCAAAACTAGATACTCTCTATAGAAATAACGAACTTTATTATAAACCAACTGTAACCACTCAAGGCGATATCAATTATTTTTCATTTTAGAGGTGGAGACCTATATTTATTATTGATTTTTATATATAAAAACAACTGTTGTTAAAGATAAAACAAACATAAAGATTCGTGTAGATTTTAACAAAGCTGTTGAAGCAGGAACAATTTGTAATGCTGTTCTAATTAGTGAAAGGAATCTAACTTATGATTATTTGAAAGAAAATATTACTGAAGATTTATAATTTTTTTAAAATTAATAAATGGAGGATGTAAACGATTTTACGGAAACAACAAAAGTTTTCAATAATTTTATAGAAATTTTTAGACGTTTAGTTAAGTTGTTTAATCGAATAAAAAATAATTTTGTTAAACCTACAGGAGATTTTTCTTTCTCTAAATATTTTTTTTCTTTGTAGATAAAATTGAATCGATAGAGTTATCTTGTAGCCTGACTAGCATTTTATAAGGTGGCAATGTTTCTAATACACCTTCCTGTTATTTACATAATGCGCCTGACGATCTCAAAGAAATAGTTTTCAAATTTCATCTAAAACTACAAAACTTGCAATTATTGCTCTTAGAAAGCAGTCGTGATGATAATGAACTTCGAGAAATAGGTGTAGGAAATTGAGAAGATAGAAGAAGTGTTTAAAAAGTTAGTACAGCTTCGAATGTAAACTGTAATGAATAATAACCTAATATTTCATTTTATTTGACTTAAATTTACATGACTTAGGATTACATTTGATCGATTTAGATAGCTCGCTTGTTAAATTAGCAGTTATAGAAAACGTAAAAAAAAAAGTTGCTCGAAAACGAGAAATTTACTTGATATTAGCTTTAATTTGCTTTGTTTTTCGATGGAAATGTTTAGTGGTCCAGTTCTATCTTTATATATCTACTCTGAAGCGATTTCACTCCTCACCATCTACCCTCAGCTAAAAATAAAAATTATAATGACTGTATTTTACAGCATGCACACATGCGTGGGCCCTGATCCACTGCTACAGATGTCACCACGAGAGAGATTGTGCCACCACCAGCAATTTTGGCTATAGATAGTGCGGATGGTAACATATTTTTGTATAT
This sequence comes from Dryococelus australis, assembly GCA_029891345.1. Taxonomy (NCBI): domain Eukaryota; kingdom Metazoa; phylum Arthropoda; class Insecta; order Phasmatodea; family Phasmatidae; genus Dryococelus; species Dryococelus australis. The sequence goes on along the minus strand of CM057005.1, from coordinate 11,570,748 downwards.
TATATTTTCACATTACAAAAACAGTATAATTTTGTTTTCGAAATGCTATTTTGCATAAAGCATGTGAAAAAGGAAAAAGTATGCATGGTTTTTTTTTTTTACAAATTTAACAAGTAGGTATATAAGAATAAACTAATAATCATTTTTTTTCGTAGTGGCCAACGCCGTTAAGGTAAATGCATGAGTCACGTGTGTTTGTAGTTAAGGAGGTGAGTGTTGTAGCGCAGTGAGCATGTTGTGAGAGAGCCGGGTGGGGTTGTTGCAGGCGGCCGCAGTTGACGAGGAGCACAGCAGACATCGCCGCTGTTCGCGCAGATCAGGTGAGGCTCTCGCACACACATATCATCGCATGTTTGTTGTGGTACTGCGCTTGTGTCGCTCAACATCAGGCCCGCTCTTCTCCAACCTCAACTGGCTTAGAGTGTTGTAGCGCAGTGAGCATGTTGTGAGGGAGCCGGGTGGGGTTGTTGCAGGCGGCCGCAGTTGACGAGACGCACAGCAGACATCGCCGCTGCTCGCGCAGATCAGGTGAGGCTCTCGCACACACATATCATCGCATGTTTGTTGTGGTACTGCACTTGTGTCGCACAACATCAGGCCCGCTCTTCTCCAACCTCAACTGGCTTCGAATTGTTTTCATGTAAAACGATACCTTTGTCACCTACCTATGCTGGGCCTAGGCCTAGGCCACGTCTGTCATCTTGCAGACATTGTAGTGATTTGTTCTGCTTCTATTATGAGAAATATCTAGAGCAAGAGGAATGTAGTAATTGTATCGATATGTAATTATAAGAATTGTTCTCTTTCCTTGTGTAGTAATTCCTCTCTAAAAACGAAATGGTATTAAAAAGTTTATCGTACTTCCTTTTTATAAGAATTGTTGTAAGGTTTCTGATAGTTAATAAATACACTATTCGGAGTTCCTTGACAATATCGTTTTGGTTTTTCCCATTATATTCACGGATTTCTCTGTTCACTCTAAAAAACGAAAGTTTTGAAAACAACCTTCAGTCCCCCGCAACTACACTTTTTCTTTTAAAATTTATATGACGCAGCTTGTGTCATGGACCACCCCCTTCCCCTGTGAGCACACCTGTTATACAAAAACACATAACTCTATGACACAAACGACTTACTGCCCGTATCATATAGCACACAGGTTTTCCATACTACCAAATTAACCAACTATGTATAGCAACAAAAACTACCAGCTATTCTGGCTATTCACACAAAGGAAAGATGCAAGCCACACCCTTTATACCAAAATAATACCAAACACCATACCACAAACGTACCTACGGCCCATGCCATCAACCATACCGAACGACACTAAGTAAATAAACTAGTCGCCATACCAACCAATCTTCCATTATAACCCCAGAAAAACTCAATCAACCATAACATCCAAGTAGCAACTATACATTTCAGGCCTGCCATGCCGCAACACAAATTCCTGCAGCTCATATAACCTGCCGTACCAACCAATAACTGTTGTACTGCATGTATTTATGTCATCATATTCAATGTTTTGGGTCAGCTTTCCCTCAATGGTAAACAGTGTCAGTGCTGTCACTCTGTCATGATCATTTGAGGATACTTAATTATTCTTTACACAACGAAGTGTCGAAAAATACCTCTCTCTCTCTCTCTCGTACAGTTGGTGGCAGGAGCGCTGAGCGCCATTGTTATTCCTGTCTCGATGTTTAGATAAAAATCGAACTGACGCAAAAAGTTGTTAATGTGAGTCAAGCTCAAAATCCTGCTATTGTTGTCTTTCTAAGTATTTTGCATTAAGAAGGCTTCAAATGTAAATATTCTATTATCACTGCAGGCTCATATCCTGGGGATACATACTCAGTAACTCTCTCTCTCTCATGTGCATGGGTATTTTTGAGGTTTCCTTTCTTTTACATCTTCTATAAATCCAAAACTGTTATGAAACTAAGGTATGATTCTCATCTCGACTTCCCAGCTCTGAATTTAGGGAATTTAATAGATACATTGAAATGTTCACATGTTAGTTCTCAGACGCTATACATGAAACTTTGAGGATATTTTTTGTTTCCATTGAGTCTCTGTTCTGCAATCTTTCTTACATTTGTCTCTTGCCACATTTTATACCCCACTAAAAGTTTTTCATATGCAAAACAAAGCCAAAGCGACTCATAGTAAACAATAAACGCCATGGTTTCATACTGTAGCATTATACTGACTGCATTAAACTTGTTTAGCATGGTACCTCATAAGGTAGCCATGAATTAAGTTTGAAGTGAATTCAACTCTTCATTCAGAACACTAGCTTCATTCCTGGTAGAGAATTTTTCATCGTTATTTGCAATATCACCCAAAGTTTAAATAAATCCGCATCAGTTTTCTTTCGCAGCTCGAAAGGCATCGTGCCATCGGGTCTTCGATAGAATCTGTAGGTGTGTGCAATGCCCTAGTAAATTTAAAGTATTTGCTGCACATTGTACATGGTGCATACTCCACTAGATGATTTAGTGGCAGCTACGAGCCTGAATGCCGCTCTACACGTCAGACATAATTACAGTTGGAGGTAATGTGTTCATCAGCATGTTTGTGACCTCGCTTGTAGGCATATGAGCAATAAACCTCTTTGTATGTGGTTTTTGACAGATACATAAATAAATGTCGCGTGGGGAGTGCATCCAGGGCAAGGCAACACCCTCCTCATGAAGGGCTTGCAAGCCAGAACGCACAGGGGCCTGTCATCCCAGACTTGACATGAAACGTGACCCTGGGATGGAGCAGCGCTGGAATGCAAGGGCGGGGGAGATGAGAGTATCCCGAGAAAAACCGCTGGTAAGTAGCATCAACCGGCATGGTTCCTACATGCGAAAACTCGAGAGTAAACCCACTGGGGATCGAGCCCAGATAACCATGGTGGGAGGTGAGCGCCCTAGCCACTTGCCACCGCTGCCCCTTGACGTAAGATATATTCGAGAGATTTAATCGCCTGACACCTTAAATGTTCTGCCATGGAAGGTTGAAATTCAGCCAGAAATTGAAACCAACCATGGAAATTTCCACCTCCAAGTCGGTGTAAATGTTCATGGTATATAGTCTTTCAGGTTAAGTTATGGTATGTATGATTTTATTTCGACTGTGGTAGGTTGAATTTGTCTGAGATATGTTGACTTGTAGGTATTTTATGGTTAATCTTTATTTGAGATAGGTATGCTTAAAGAAACTTTGGAAACATTTTAATTACTTGGAATAAAAATGATAGTGTTTAAAGGATGGTTAAGGCCTGAACAGAATGAAGATACAAGAGGATTGACTAGATATTGGAATTTTATAATTCTTACAAGAGTGAAAAATATACCAATTCCTATACTAGGCGAAAGCCTGAAGGGGGGGGGGGGGCAGATTGGGTATTTATCAGACGAAAAACAAATGGCAAGATATAAACAACGTGGATGCCTACAGAGTGTGTCACCAGCTTGCCTGGTGGCTAAATCGAAAAACAAATCATAGGTGAAAAATATGGTGGACACAGAATGACAGGGGCTTGGAAGAAAGGCGACTAAGACAAATGGAATACAAGATGGCAGATATGGAATTACAGAGTACGAAAAAAAATATTAAGATGGTGGCCAAAAACAAGATGGTAGTTGAGCAGAAGTAAGTAACTAGGAAACAAGATGACGACGATGATGTGCTCTAAGATAAAAGTAGTAATAAAATCCAAGATGGCGGCGAGAAACAAGATTCTGACCTTGAATGTGCAAAGAGGTTGAAATGTCTGCCGATATCGATGTTCCATCCTATTTGATGTGCAGGGCCAGACATCGTAGTGAAAAAAAAAAAAATGTGAGATAGGAATTTAAAGGGGGGAAATGGGAAATTTAGAGGGGAAAAGTTTGGAAACAAGTTGTTGGCGGCAGATTTCCTGCTCCCTACCACAGATATTGGCCAAGAACCTATCAGAGCATTCTACTGATGTTCACCAAAATCACCATATTTCTTCTTTCCTCGACCACGAGTGAGAATTTCTTCGGATCGCCATTTTAATTCTGCCAAACATACACTGACCATTAATTTCACGTTCTTTCCTTATTTTCTTTTTCCCCAGTTCTGATAGATTCTCAACATTAAAAGCCGCTCACATCTCTCCACTCCACTACCCCTGCTTTGATTCGTCGTCTTGCAAGACCATTTCCGACCCGCCCATTCGTGTTTTGTATGTGAGCAACCACCAGCCTGTAACATCTTCCCTACAGAAATTGTGCCAGCTGATCATGGTCTTTGCCGAACACACGGTGTCTGCTGACGGCTTGCTTTTGCTGGTATTCAATAAGTGACCAGAACAAACACAGTTGGGAGATTCCTCCGGGCGACACATTGTAATCCCCGACGTTTGCTGATGACTTTAGATTCACCTTGAATGCAACACTGACCCCTAATCGAAGGCCACACTAGATCGTGGTTGATCAGAAATGTGTTTTGTTTGGCTGACCAATATACATAAGAGTGTTTCAGTAAACGCGTACAAAAATTAAACTTAGAATAGTGGCCGCATCGCGGAAAATTTTGAGATTGGGAACATGTGGTCCGCGAAGCAAGGAAAAGGAGATATGAGCGTTAGCATGTCTAACACTAATACAGGTCTCCGGATTGGTTACGTGTGTTATTGTAATTGCGTGTGTACACTATTGACAGGTAGTACAGTACAGGAACATTATATTGACGGATGTGTGTTAATGTATCATATTGCACATCGTAAGTGTTGCTCAAAGTGATGGCCACCAACCTCGAATCCATTATGACATCGGCATTAGAGATAATGTAGCAATCGTTCAAATATCCCATGTGTTTTAAATGGGTTGTTGATACACCCACTTACTGTGGTACTGCAGAGACGACAGTGCCATCTTGCGGACCATAGGTGAACCACACACACGTCATGGCTCGCCCCCATGGCTATGTCCATCTCTCCTTCAGCTGGCCTCGTGGACCACACGTTCCCAATCTCAAATCTTTCCATGGTGTGGTCCCTACTCCTAGTTTAATTTTCTGCACGCATTTACTGAGACATTCTGTATAACCTGACTTAAATTCAGCGTGGTTACCCTACACATGCAGAACACCATGGTCGAGTCTTGTATATGCAATGGGAAAGTAATGATGTAAGCTGGACTTACGGCACGACATTTTTCAATAAGTACACAAAATAAATTGGTACTGCATTTAAAACTGATACTCTTGCTGTAGTTTTCACACTAAAATCTGTTACATTTACTTTTCAAATAGAGCTTACTAATTGGCCATATGGATATAAATGTTGTTTTTAAGAATATTTGGTAGAATATGCGATATAACGTTTCAGAGAGATATCCAGCCACCAAGAATCTCCCGTCGGTAGAAGATGTCGATCATTTGTTGAGAGAAGAGAAGAAAGACATAGATGAAATGTATTTACATGGCTCTATGAAGCATCATAGAATGTTGCCTTCCTTCCCAAGATTGGTGGAAAAAAAAGAAGATCGTTTAATTTGTAAGGTAGGAAAATTTTACAGTGCCATAAACTCAGACATTTTTGTAAACAGATTCGTTAGATGAGAGTGCTGATAACTTAAGTATTGTGCAACAACATACGAATTTCAGGCATTATATATTGGTAATGCTGAATTAAGTAATTCCCTTCCTTCAAACTGTGGCACTGAAATTAAGTAAAATATATAATTCACGTGAAGACAAATGAAATGACAAAGAATTATTTGTACTATAATTTAGCCAGTTCGGATACAGTGCACTAGGACAAGGAGCATGTCGGAGATGTGGTCCTGCTCACTCATTCCATTTGGATATCAGCCATGTTGAGTGTGGTAGCGACCATAATAGATGGAAAAAGATAGCGTGGACACGATGGGATTGGGTTGTGGATTGTGGATTGATATTGCATCACTATGCTCGGAGGTCATCTTGGCTCAAACTTTCCCTAATTTCCTTCAAAAGTTCTCATTTTCCCTTACAAATGCATTATTTTCCTAAAACAGGAGAAAATTTTTTTTGTACATGTCTTTAAATCAGTAAGGCTCTTCGATGTGTGAGCCAAAAAAAAAAAAAAAAAAAAAAAGACTATAATACTTTTCAAAAATTCAGAGACGGAATTCCGTAAAATTTACCTAGACCACGAAGTAGAAAAATAGCAACAAATTAACTTATTTTTAAACCATGAGAAAAATTACAGCACTAACCGCGACAGACATCTTGGGTTTCTGTGACCTTGATCTTGACCTAGGATGATCTTATATTCAATTATTAACAAAAACCATAAACAATTGTAAAAAAATATAAAATATTTTTGAAATTGTTAAAATACTAAATTTATTAGAACATCCAAAAAGTTTTAGAAAATTTCTAAGCATTCTTGGGGAAAAAATAAAACTATTATTTAATTAAAGATTTAAGTGTATAAGTTGCAGTGCTCCATTCTCCAGATTGTAGCGGAGAAGCCCCAGCGACCTGCAGGTTACTGACCGCCACCACTATACATGACTATTGGCCGTTCACGATAAAATTACCACTTTTTGAAGCCCTGTTTAAGATCTATTTGCAACACGATGTGTATTTTTCCGCCTTAACATTGCCATTGGCCTTATCACTTTATTCACGCGTCGGTCAGGAGGAACTGTGAAATTATTGGAAAAGAAAATATTTTACAAATCTAGTAATTTTTATACTTCGATGCATTAAAAAAATACAGAAGGCAAAATAAATAATTTAAGTTATCACAAATGGCAACCTTACACTTTTTATTCGACGTTAAGATATGGAACTACTTTCCATCCCTCGTTACCAACTTTACTGGGCACATATCACTCAGTGGGCCTGTTAAAATATATGAAGTTAGGAGCAGCGACTTTATTCTAGGGTTGATTTAAAAAGTGCTCACTTTATCGTGAACAGTCTTTACCTATTTAGCAGGTCCCCACCCAACTACTCACTCAAACGAATCATTGGCTTTACTTCATGCCCGATTCCTGTCACCTCTCCACTCTCACACCATTTACCCACTGTATCTCGACCCCACCACTACCACTAGACTGCAGTAGTAATATGTATAGTAATATTACCACATGTTTTACTCGCGACTAGTTGTAAGCCACGTGATATCTAGATATCTGCAAATAAATAAAATGGTGAAAGTCGCGCCGCATCACTGTTCTTCGTCTGACGAGAGGGCTGACGAAGGGCGACATATTGCTTGCTGCCTCTCTCTCACGATTATTTAACATTCACTGAGGTAATTAATTTTTTTATGTAAGGAGTACAGTCAGTTCTGGAGAGTCGATGTGGGTAAAACGGGGTGAGCATGGAGCAGCACTGGAATACAACAGCAGCAGAGGCAGGAGATCCCCGAGAAAACCTATTGATCAGCAGCATAGTCCGGTACAGTTCCCACATGGAATAATCCAGGACCGACCCCGCTGGGAATCGAACCACGTTCGTCTAGGTGGGAGACAAATAGTCTGACCACTACATAACCACGATCTTTTATGTTAAGCTCTTACATCACATTTAGATGTGTATTATCAGTCATCCTTGTAATTACACATATATTTCCTCACAAAAGTAAGAAATTTGCTTAAATTTAAAGTATCAGGGAGTTGTTGGAGTGTATATATAAAGGTGAAGCATTCGTTTAATGGTCTGCCTGTGACCAGTATCCCAACTTTGGTGGTACCATCGTTGACTCCATATGGGTTGCCTAAGTCGTCAATAATGCTACTCTCAGACCATTACGCTTAGCACATTTAAATTTGGAGTGCACAAGGCCAGCATCATGGCAGTGCGAATAATGCAGGTAGGCACATTTGCAGGTTGCATGGGGAGGCTGGCAGATGGTGACGTCACCATCGAGCCACTATGCACGGCTACCCACGACAATGGAGCAATACATGATGCGGAGAAAGCTTTTCCTTGCTGAAGGAAACATGCCATACTGTGCAGTATGTGGCTGTAATAATTGAAACAGTGCGAAAGTCAAGTTCTACACATTCCTCAAAGATGATTATCGGCAGAGTGGGCGAGTGAATGCTCGTAGAGCTGAGTTGATAGGTTTAGGTTAGTGCTTATCATCGAGTTCTTGAGTTCCGGCGAGGAGGAAGTGAAGTGAAGACAGAACAGCGGCGGAGTGTGAGGGTGGGGGAAGTGGCAGTGTCCCGAGTAATCCTTTCGACCAGTGGCAACGTCCGCCACATTCCTACATACGAGAATCTGGGTTTGGACGACCCTGCCGAAAATCTGGGCGACCCTACCGAGAATCTAGACGAACCTACCTGCTGACAATCAGTACGACCTTGCCGAGAATCTGCGTGACCTTGCCGAGAATCTTGGTGACCTTGCCGAGAATCTTGGCGACCTTGCCGAGAATCTTGACAATTCTGCCTGCCGAGAATATGGGTGACCCTGTTGAGAATTTAGGTGACCCTGCCAAGAATCTGGGTGACCCTGACAAGAATCTGGGCGACCCTGCCTAGAATCTTGGTGACCCTACCTGCCGACAGTCTAATGCGTTTGCCATGGTCGGATTTTGAGAGAGAAGGCAGTTAAACAAAACATTGAAATATATTTTTAAAATATTTTTTAATGCTATCAGAATTCATAGCAGCTATCGTTTAAGATTCACTATTTAAAATTACGAAAGAAAATTATTAAAAATACTTCGAAAAAACGAAAGTACACAACTTGCAAGCGAATCTATATCTATATTTATACTACTAAATAAAATAGAAGTGTCTGTCTGTTATTTTAGAATTTTTCACTTTTAATTGTTTTTTTTTTTTTTTCATATAGTATAATTGATAACCAAGCTATATCTAATGTTAATCTTTTTCGTGTCTGTCTATCCGAACGGATTTAACTCGAAAACTGCTGAACGTATTGACATCAAATTTACACAGTCTATAAATAATTACACCAGGACCAACTTAGTCTTTGTTTCATCGAGATATTTCAAACGGTTCTGGAAAACAATTATGAACATGGATAAAAATAGGTACTGGATTAAACTTTTCTTAGGATTGATTACTGCCTAAATAAACCATTATTGAAAAAATTATTCCTCATCTCCTTTCTTTTTTGTCTATGGGCTGTAAACCTTTCCTTCCAAAAAACCTTAGTGGCTAGCGTTATTACAATTGGGGCCGTAGGGACCCAACTGATGGATATATATCAAGCGGGGCCGCAGTAGCTCAGTGTCTAGAGCACCCAATAAGAGGGTCGCAGAAACTCACGTGCTAGAGAACCCAATAGTGGAGCCGCAGTAGCTCAGTGGATAGAGCACCCAATAAGAGGGCCACAGTAGCTTAGTGGCTAGAGAACCCAATAGTGGGGCCACAGCTGGTCAGGGGCTAGAACACTCAGTAGTGCAGCCGCAGTAGCTCAGTGGGTAGAGAACCCAATAAAGGGACCGCAGTAGCCCAGTGGATAGGGCACCCAATAGTGGGGCCGAAGTAGCTCAGTGGTTAAAGAACCCAATAGTTGGGCCGCAGCTGGTCAGGCGATAGAGCACCCAATAGTGGGGTCGCAGTAGCTCAGTGGGTAAAGAACCCGATAGTGGGGCCGCAAAAACTCACTGGGTAGAGAACCCAATAAAGGGGCCGCAGTAGGCCAGTAGATAGAGCACCTAATAGTGGGGCCGCAGCTGGTCAGGGGCTAGAGAACCTAATAAAACAGTGGCTAGATCAATTCAAAGTCATAAATATCATGCTAACATAAAACATGTGCGAAGCGATGGCAGGGTGTAATTTAATAACTCCATTGAACCTGAAAGAAATAATATTAGCATTTTAATCATTAAACCTTAGTGAAAAAATTAATTGTTCCATTAAAGGAGATGCTCTGGTGGGTTTTATTTTAATATCTTAACAAAAATCTCATGCGAACGAAGTCGCACGGGTTAGCTAATAACTTACACATTTTATAAGTATTTCTCACATACTTATTTCGTATTAGTAAATTGTAAGTAGTGAATAATACACAACAATTATATTTTTCCGAAATAACTTTCATTTAGGAGAATTTTTCTTTGGTGTTTGGCTTTGTGTTTACACAAACAAGTTTTAACAATGACTTTCCTTAATTGCAGGATGTATTATTTTTATTTATTGCTTATATTATTTTCGTTTCGTAGCAATAACATTTTCCGAACATCGTTGCACATAAAACACTTATCTCAGTAGTTAATTATTTTTCAATAGGACGTCTTATTTGCCCCTCAGAAAACTTTTTTTTTTTTTTGCCTTGTATCAGCTGAACAATTTTTTTAAAACAGTTTTCGTGGAAAACTCTTGAATGTAAAATATGAAGTCATGCATATTTAACGGTTATAATAAATTCTAAAACAAACTTCACCTTTCCTATGGAAGTAATCAGGTGTTTTGTAATAACAGAGACATATGTTAGATTGAAAAGTTAAAAGGAGTTGCTGAAGTTAAAAATAAAAAAATAAAAAAATTGAAATAAAGTGTCATTAAAATATTAATTGCACTACTTTCAAGCAAGATTATTGTACTTCAAGCAATATTATTGAACCTGTATATTTTAAATATGCTATCGATTTTTTAAAGTTTAGTTTTTCTTCTTGAGTATATTCTCCAAGAACATGGATGAATTTTTGAATGCACTTAACTTGTGCAGTGTAATTTGATGACAGCAACAGTTTGCTATTATATTCTTTATTTATTTTACTGAAACTGCAGTAAACTGAAATATTTCTCTCCGAATATTAAGTTCGATTTCTTATATTGATTCACGCATTGATTTTTCAAAGCTGACATATTCTTAATTTGTGTTTATCAGTTTCCTTCACAAACATAAAGTACCGATAATGTTTTAAAACCAGTGTTCATAAATTATTTGTAACAGCTGGTTTTCCAAATCAACTATAATATGTGGAGTAATATTCAGTATAACTGTTTAAGCAAGCACACACAATTGAAAAAGAAACGTACAAACAGTATTTGAGTCGCTGTTAGGACAAGCGTTCTAGTTACAGCTGGCCGGTGGCTCGATGGTGACGTCATGCACCAGGCAGGTGACTTACCTCTTATAATTGTAATGTCTTGGGCACAGACGGCCATGATGCAGACCTTTTAGAATCATTGTTCGCCACCATTCTTTGAATCATTGACGATTGAGCCATCTAACTCAGATCGTAGGTAACACTGTGTAAACCGATATGCCGCATTATGCAAAAAAGTGCTTTTAAAAGTGCAGTTACCTTAACATGCACTCAATACATTTACTGTTATATATAAGCTATAATAGTATATCATTTCTCATTCAGTCAGTAAAAATGTTTCAACATATTTTATAATAATTATAGTCACTATGGCGTATACCACAGTTTCGCAAACATGCAAACATACCAACATAAAGCCTGAACATACGAAACAACCATACCAACTGAACATGAAAAACAGCTGACAAGACTGGTCAACAAGCAAGGACAGTGGACAAGATCAACAGAGAAGGCTGACCAGGCCACACACTCGTATCAGCTGACTAGGCAAACTGACAAACAGAGCTGATGCATTAGACTGACCAACCATAGTAACCAGATCAATTAATAATCCTTACCGGCAAACTGTCCGATTTGGGACATATCAAAGTCCTTGCTACTATTACACTATCGGGTGAAATTCCACCTTCCTGGACTAGTTCAAGTATGCGAAGCCTAACTACCTGACAGATTTTCCCTGGCATCTGACTGGAATAACAATTCCGCTAGAAGCAGGGAACGCGGTCGACAGATTACACACTACTGGGCAGCTCATTGGCTAAGATAAATCTCGTCTTGTTGACGTTACCAAGTCGGTAAAGCTGACTTACATTGAAATTAACATGCAGCTCATTGCGTTAACGTTGCCTATAGATCGCGTGACATTGTATTCCGTTAAGTGCGACATAAGGTTGAAATTTCCATGCTAGAAGTTATACCAGCTCGAACATAATGTTTCAACGAATCTGATTCAAGTAACGATTATTTTGTTTCCTGTATTCGTTTTTATTCCTAGCAATTTCCCTGTGGGCTGCATATTGTGTTATGCCACAATTGCAACATATGTTGAAGTTTTACTTTAGTTTGTGTTTATTTGAGTGATAAACAACTTAAGGATCTGGAAACTCTCTAATAAAAGAACATCTACGTGTGCAAATTGGCATCAATGTAGGTAATAATAGATGATGTTGTTACTGGCATATAGATGCAGATATAATAAACTAGAGGCCTAGCCCATAGCCATATTTTTAGTATTGTCACCTGCCTAGAATAGTTACCATGTTAACAATTTTGGTTATCATACAAAGACTAAAATAAAAACATATTGCATATATATGTAGGTAATAATGAAATTATGTGAAATTAACTCACCATTGAAGCGACTGCTGCCCCATTTGATATTTCTCTATCCTCTTGGCCACTGTGGCCTCACTTGATATAGTTCTATCCACTGAGCCACTGCGGCCCCACTTGGAATCGCTCTATCACTGAGACACTAATGCCCCACTTGGAAATTAACTCAACATTGAAGCGAGACAAAAATCATATCTCTATGCATTAATACAAAACTTTCATACGAAAAAAGTAATTAAAAAGTGAGTTTTTTTTTGGGTAAAAGGTAATCTGATCTTGCTGAAATTTGAACTTGACCTGTATTTGACCCTGAGGATTCGTTCTGCAAATTCTGAAGAACTTTTGTTTAGTTTCAAGGACCTTAGGAGTATTCAAGAGGGGCAGGCGGACAGACAGAGTTCGTCCTATTATATAATAGGATATTATAAAGATTTCTCATAAACGTGCTATTTACGTGCTAATATACTCCAGTATTTTCCAGATCCCAGATATAGCACATTTGGTAGTAATGAATTACAACTTAATAAAATAAATAAATAAATTCTTAACTCTGTAGTAAGATACAGGTAAGATTTTGTGAAAACATTTAACACAGAATGAAGGCAAAGAAAACAAAACGAGCCCCTCGTTGTATTCTTTATTTTCAACCTAACATTTTTCTTTTGTTGTGAAAATGTTAATGTTAATGGGCGTACTGCAATGAGCACGAAGTTGGTAGAGTGCGACGTGAGTGGACAGTGTGAGTGTGGGTGTGTGGCACAGCTGGCTGAGGACGACCTGCAGGAGGACGTGCCACCCGAGACAGCAGCCGCCATCATGCATACAAAGGAGCAGGGCTTGCACCTGGGGGTGGCTCCACGGCGTCTCTACAACTGGCTGTTCCCGCCCAGTCCTGGGGAGGCTGTGCTACCTGTCAGGTCGCTAGAGCCCCGCGCCAGGTATCTCAAGGTACAGTCTGCTGTTAAGGCTACATTCCACTAGGTACTCGAAGCATGCCAAAAGAAACGCCCTCAGTAAAAATTCGCACTGCAATAGAACTCAGTACTGGAACCAGGTAGAACACTCGTCAGCAGTTTTCAGCAGGAATAATGGCGTCTGCTGTACGCGATGAAGCAATGATAGGCTTACACATGTTATAAACAGGTATTGATATATTTATATACAAAGAATGTAAAAATATAATTTCCACTTGCACCTTCTGAATATAACAACGTTACTTGCTCGTTATACATCACCGCCATGTTGCGTCGTCTGCTTTTACTGAGACCGCCTGACCTTCTGCACGTCGGTAGTTTCAATTGGAAGTATAGTCTCCAACCCAGACGCCACAACACAATTTTTCCTTTGCTGATCAGCAAAATCAGTACCTAAAGGAATGCTGGTCAGTACTGGTCAGCTCGTTCAGGGCCAAGTGGAATGCAGCCTTAGTAAGTACAGTGACATAGTTACGCTTAATGGCCAAAATACTGCTCTAAAACTTCAGCTTTTCAGAGCAGTAAGAACTACTCTGAAATATTGCCGACTTAAATACTAAACAAATTATCAGAGTGCTGAAAAATGGTGCACTGAGGGAAAGGTTTGTTTAAACCAACAAAATATTTGTTTTTTATATGGCAAAACAAATAAGTAGTTACTCTAACAAAATATTTTGTTGACTAAACAATATCTGAAATGGAGCAAAACAGATCTTGTTCACCATAACAAAATCTGCCCTACACCTATATATTTGTTTTAATTAACTGTATACAAATGTTTGGCCATATGTAATGTTGGCTCAAAAAAAAAAACGTTTCTCTCAGTGTGCAAATTTTACAGTGCTAAGCAACTGAATGCTCATATCTGAAGAAGTTAACATAAGAATTTAGGCTTTCATGGTAATTTCTTGCAATGGTCTTCCAAGAAGAAGGTTCTCTTCCTTATTATTTTTTTTCACACTCCATAATGTTAGTTCCAAATGTTTTGAATAATTTTTATGCCTTTCATTTATGGCAGCAGAGACAAAACTCGTCAAGAAATATTGCCATATACAATAAATTGAATGGTTATTATATTACCCTTCACATGTCATTTTTCCAATATTAATTTCACTGATCTAGTCTGGTTGCTAAGAAATTGGATTCACCTGCAGTAACTGACAACAGTATACATGAAATGCACCTAAATTACTTGTGATAATACGCACATTACTGCAATAGGCGACAAAGTTGATAAAAAGGTCATATTTATATAAATGTGATATTACCTACTTTTAAAATAATCTTAATGTGGACCAATGCTCTCACAATGATTGTCAAAATTTAAAAAAAAAATCCCCACAATCAGACGATAGACAAATTGCTAAGTGCTACCTAATGGTAGAAAAATATTAGTAGCATGTTTAGGGCATACCGACTGTTACTACTGGGGCCATGTTAGCAAGCAACCTAGATATGGCCAGTCGCTCATAACTGCCAAGAGGCATCGTGCATTTGCGGGTGCATTACATAGAGTAGAAAGGGCGAGAGGATACTGCGATCTAATTTATTCAAAACGGTGGGGCACATTTGCATCTGGAAGTGCATCAGAGGTTAATTGACTTCTAATGCATTTCCAGGTTCACTGACCAAAGGTCATTCACCTTGGATGCATTTTCGGGTTCATTGACCATGGATGCATTTCTGGGTTGACTAACCCACAGTCAATAACCTTTGGTCAATGTACCCAGAAATGCATCCATGGTCAATGACCTTTCGTCAGTGAACCTGGAAATGCATCCAATGTCAATGACCTCTGATGCGCTTCTGAATGCAAATGCATCGCCGCCATTTTGAATAAATTAGATCGCAGGAGCCTTCGCCCTTTCTACTGCAGAGGTTGACTGATTATGAAAACTGTTTGTGGGCTGCTCATGTAGAAACAGATTTGTCCAAGTGGGCCAACTGACTTTTGCTTCTTGGGTCTTCATCCTCTGTCCTTCCTTGACATGCATGGTGTGGCGTCGTCAATGTGATGCCAATACACACTGTGACATCGCATAGCTATTGAATTTAATTTGACGATTTGAATAACATCCTTCTGGGACTTCGAAAACACACTGGGCAAGGGCATTTTGAAATTATATGATGCTCTTTATGTGGGAAGCTGAAATTCTGTCAGAGATAACTTAGGGGGCAGACATGGGTTTCACCATGTAGGATCAAATACATTTTATGTAACCAATTATTATTATTTTTTAAATCAAGGTTCTAAAGCAACAAATTATCATTTTGTTAAAAATTGTGATATTGTGTATTGTTTGTGTAATTTTTTGAGCTTTCATGATTTGTAAAGACACATCTGTAAACCAATATTTAAATGGACATTTGAGTTATTTTTGTAATTATTATAACCTCGGCAAGGAGGACAAGGACTAATACAAACATGTATAAAATATATAACATTGTATATTTACATTAAAACTTCAACTACATTGTTACACTTGCTGTTTTACACTCCAACTTCGTGGGCATCTCCTAACACACAGGTGTGCTCTTTCACTCCACCAGCCAGACTGACACAACACAACCAGTTCATTTTCATACAAAGTTCCTATTTGTAACGAACCCATATGGGGGCCGTTCAATTTATGCGTGGGAAGCGAACTCAGAGGAAGAACACGTTATACTAATTAAAAATCACTGTATTAAAAGCCTGTTGACTCAACAATGTTTACATTATGTTCTACATTATGTTACATTAAATACTTCGGGGGAGCTTGATGTTAGTAAGTTATTATTAGCATTTAGTTAATTAAGCCACGTGTTACTCTCTACATAAAGTCTGTAATACACTGTGTGGAATTATACAGAACTTTTTGGAACATCGTCACCTTAATGTTGCCGAAGGCTGGTTCTACATCTCGCTACAGCAGTCGGAACGCCCTTTGTCATCCCATCTTGGCCCTACGGCGGCTCGCAGTGGTATGCCTTCGCTCGTTACTCCGCTGGCCTTAATGTACCTCCTCTGTTGTTAAAAAACTGTGCGTATTATTAAAATGCCCGTGGTTCATGGCCTGCTTTGCTGCAGCACTACATTTCCATTACATTACCCTCCTTTTCTGACAAGCAAGATGCCCTCAGCTCGCGTGATGGACTGTGGTAATGTGGTAAACTGACTGCAATGTTTCGACATTAAGGTGATCGTCTGGTTCTTGTCAGCGGGAATATGTTAAAGTTGAAGTCCTCTTTACTACGGAGGGACTGTGTGGAAAGAAAAATTTTATTCAAGGAATAACTATGCCTTCTCTCTTGCATTGGCCAGCATTTGAATTATACAGGCGGCATGTGCTTTCTGCTGAGTGTAAATTGCGGTGCTCATGGCCCTGAACTAGACTTGTAGTAGGGGTGTACAAAGTCTTCTACGCGGTTGACGCAGCAGTCGCACGCGGTATGCGGTCGCGGACCATCAGCCTCTCTTGAGGTCCTAACTTACCTAAGTTAACATTACATTTTAACTTGTAAAAAATTATACAGCAAAAGCCTCCTCCCATTGCAATATATATATATATATATATATATATATATATATATATATATATATAATTTTTGTGTATAAGGCCCATTATTAGCAATTAGTGAATACAAATATTTTTCATATCCTGAAAGAAAATTCACGATTATACAATTTGTTACTGAAAAAAAATTATTATTATACAATGTATTCCTGACACAAAATGCACAATTAAGTATTTTGTAAAGTTTACAATTAAACATTATATCATAAAACAACTACTAACATTTGAACATGTACCGAGGACTAGAACTAAATATTTATGTGATGTAACCGATTTAGGACGTGCAAGAATTTTTGTATTGAAATGTAATATGTTATTGTAATTAATAATTATTACTTCAATATCAAATTCAATGAAATTGTATTTATTATCTGCCCCCTCCCCAAGCTACAGTTCGGTACATAATGACGAATGGAAAATAAATATTACCCTAACTTATGTATATGTTTATATTATAATGTTTAATTAAGCAATGATAATCTTTTCTTAACTAATTACATACACCAATATTAGTATTTCAATTTTTACGACACTTTACCCTTATTTTGTACACTTTATATGTTACTTGTGTTAAAGATTCTTACAATTAAGAACATATTCGTTATCTCTACCTTACTAATATATTCATGTTATACGGTAACATGTTTGTACCTTGTTTACAATTATATCTAGAACCTTTTTTTTTTATTAATTGTTTTTTGTGTATACAGCAAAGTATTAGTATATTATATATTTTCTCAATACAGTAGTCCCTTACTAATATGATAATAAACTGCAATGCTTTTTCATGTATATCTATATAATTTACACCTTATGAATACTAATTTTTATATGTCACAATCCATCATGTATTGAAGACTTAAATTAATTATTATTAACAATATAAAAACTGATAAAGAAAACAATAATAATATATCAAATTTCCTCAATATGATAACAAGTGGTTATCCTAATAACATTTCATATTATTTCTCTATAACCCTCTTTATACATTAACATTATACAAAGAAAATTAAAAGTTTATGGAAGATTTGATCTTATTTGTACTAGAATCTACATTGATTCTTTGTTAAAAAGTCTACACATCGACATAGTCTTATTATAATTTTCTGTAGTGATTCCTTTTACATTATAAAATACTTCCATATGATTCTTTTATTTCTGTATACAAAAAATATTTAATTGATTTTCCGCTGACATGAAATTCTACTGGGTGATCTGCCGATCACTAGCTTTGGCAATAGCCAAAGTTTATTTTATTAAAATTCTCTTTTGTTGAAATTATGCCTGATTGCATGTAAATACTGAGTATATGTTGGTTTTTGTGTTCGTCCCGGCCAGGGTGTATTTATGTGTGAATGTAGTGTGGTTATTAAGGGCGCTTTACCTCGTGTTGAAACCTCATGTGTATGTCGTGCGCACGCTGAGTCGCTTGCCTGCGCATGACGTCACTACGGACAGCTGGTCCACCGTCTCCTCCAGAGGATGTAGTGATGTAGGATATGACGTCAGGACACGCTGCGTTGTCCCATTCATGTGCTGCATGTGAATCGCTCTGAAACACTTTCAAAAACAGATTAATACCCTGAAGCAATAACATTTTGTCACATGAACAGTGACATCCTATTGTATATACACACACACACACACACACACACACACACACACACACACACACACACACACACACACACACACACATATATATATATATATATATATATATATATATATATATATATATATTCTAATGTGTATTATAGAGTTCCCAATTTTCTTTTTTTTTCTTTTTTGTATAGTCGGTGGTGCAGTTCCTAGTCCTTATTTACGTGGCTTATTTACGTTAATACAAGTGTGCAGGCAAAATATTTACATTATGATATAAACAATTTTCTTTCATTCTAAAGTTATCAATTATTTATACAATTTTATGGATATAATTATTTACTTCCTGTGTACAGTTTTACACGGCGTTTGCATTTAATTTTTTTGTTAATTACTACAAATATTGAACTGAATTGCAAATAAAATGCTCTTAATGTTGTCTACTCTCATTTAGTAATGTATTATTTATATTAAATATTCTCGCATTTCTTACAGTAAATCGAATGTTGCATTAAATTTCATTCTTTATAAACTTATGCTGTATATAATTTATAACACATGTTAATATATACACTAAAGTACTGCTGGGTCTTTCAAATTTTATCCTTAGGTCTTCATAACATTCAATAACACTCACACTATATTAATGGAATCGGGAGATCTGTACTCAATTAAGTTTCCCCCCAGGAGTTCGTATTTGCAAAATGTCCACATAGTACACTCGCTGTTTATTGTGTAACATGCAGGACCCACAGTAAAATCCCTTAGTAATGCACACTGTGTCGCCTTCATTGGACCCACAGTGAAATCCTTAGTAATGTATAGCTGTGTATCAGGCTAGACCCACAGTAAAAGTCTCTAGTTATCTATAGCTGTGTAAATAGACTAGACCCACAATAAAAGTCGAACACATCTCTGTACTCGCTCCTACTGTCTTGAGACTCCTTGACAGGCCAGTGGAATAATTATGCTCCCAAATATCTCTCATCTCTCGGGTCATCATCCCGACAGAGCCCAGAGTTCTGCATTCATGTGCAAAACAACACAGTGGGTGATCCTGGATGGGTGGCTGGGTCGCCAGTTCCCCACATCCCTGTGACGATCACGAGAATCAAAGTGGTGACCTTCTGGGTAAATTATCTAAACGACTTAATTAAAGTGGGCAACCTATGAATTCGCTCTTCATAGGCGAAATAGGTGTGTCAGTAGCACCAGTTCCCATTTTCGTTGATACCCTTGACATTTAATAAAATTCGACCATCTCTCGTCGCTTTATTCCATCCTGTTCCTTATTCAAAATATACCAGCGTGAAGTGTGTGAAACTTATTTTAATTTTTAAAGTCAATGCTACAGACATCGATAAAATCCACGTGCAGTGTTTATATAGCTGCGTGCTCTGATGCATGCATTACGTCAGCCTGTGGTAGGTGGCCACACAGAAATGGTGTGTTGTCACTGCAAACTTCGACACGCAAATAGGTCGCGCCACTTTGCTGTGACCTTGGTACATCTTGCACCTCGTATAGCTGCATTCTGTCACAGGAAATAAGTACAATTTTAAATATATATTTCACAGTACAACTTATAACTAAATTAATATATATATATAACATTTTTAACACAACAAAATAGCTCAGTAATTTTGCTGCTCTATGCTTTACTGACATGCATTTATAATGTGAGCCTCGTACTCTTTACCATTTATTTTATTGCAAATTTAAGACATTATTGAGTTTGGTATGACATGCCACTACCTTTTTGTATTCGCATAGTGTAAAATTTTTGTTTTAATTCATTCAAATATTATTTATTATTTAAATTGCTCCAACATTATATAAATCACCATGACGATTATTTCTATAATTTCAAGAATAAATTTAATATAAGCATGTTATTATATTTATATTCATGTTGAACTAAATGGTTCTATCTCGTTAAGAAATATATATTATTAAAAAAAAACCTTTCACCCATAATTTAATATCAAAAAATGCAACTCATATTAATTACATAAGATATGTACCTATCTCAGTGTATATTTTTGATGCTTGTATTAGTTATTACAATTGAAGATACACTATGTATCATATATTTAATATTTATTTTTAATTATTTAAATACTTTGCCTTACATACTTTCTTCTTTATGCTCTATCATGGCTTTACTTTTAACTACTAAGGTTAATCGATTCTAACTTTTTAGACGGGGCTAAACAATTTTTATTTGCAACATATTTTTAGTGTGGTGGGTGGGGTACTTAATTTTAGTTTGTGTGAGGTGTTATATAGTTTATCTCTCACGACAGATTTTACTATCACTCAAGTTAACACTTGCAAAATTGAGGAATATATTATAATTTTAACTTGTTAAGGGGACTACAGAGCTTACAAGCTTAGCAAGTTAAAAAGAAGCGTGGGATAACCCTAGCCTCCACCAATGTAACTTTCTTGGTTAATTCTTTAATTTTATTTTACTGTGAGAGGTTGAATCGAATCGGCACCTCCACCAGTGTAACGTTTATGGCAGCGAGTGGGAGGGAAAGACTGGAGCCTGCACCAATATAACAGACCCTTATGGGGGCCGTTCAATTTTCATGGGGGAAGCGAACTCAGAGGAAGAACATGTAATACTAGTTTAACATCACTGTATTAAAAACCTGTTGACTGAACAATGTTTGCATTATGTTTCAGACTGTGTTACGTTAATTACTCCAGGGGAGCTTGATGTTAGTAAGCTGTTATTAGCATTTAGTTAATTTAGCCTCATGCTTAACTCTGCATAAAGTCTGTAAGGCACTGTGTGGAACTATATAGAACTTGTTGGAACGCCATCACCTCAATGTTGCCGAAGGCCGGTTCTCCATCTTGCTATGGCAGTTGGAACAGCCTTCGTCATCTCATCTTGGCCCAATGGCAGCTCACTGTGGTAAGCTTTCACTATTTGCTCCACCGACGTTAATGTACCTCCCATGTTGTTAAAACACCGTGCGTATTATTAAAATGCCCACGACTCGTGGCCTGCTCTGCGGCAGAACTACGCTTCTGTTACAACATATCATGCATTACAACATTTCTCCCCTTAGATGTACACTAAAATATTACAATTAACTTCAGATAATTCATTTGGTTTACAAATGTAATATTTTAGACTGTTTAATTTTCCTTTGTGGTCTATTTGCCACTAACCCCTCCATCATATACTAAACTGCTGCACAAGATGGCGATTAAGGCTCATAACTTGCCTCAAGCATTTGCTATCGGACACACCTTCTTTCTACAACATCAGCATTGTCCTCTCTGTTACATCAGTAGGAATTCCTGACAAAAAATCTTTAATACTCAGCCCATTAACCACTTATATCATTTCCTTCCAAATTATCCTCACTTGTTCCCACATAAATTAACTGATCAACTTGTCTACACCAGATTAATTCCATGCAGGTCGCTTTTACCAGATAATGTTTTAATCCTTACAAACCAACAACGGAGGCTTTACTCCTTAAGGGCTTAATACCTGTATAATCTGTTGCATAAACCAATTCACCCACTTTAAAGGTAACTACCCACCACCTGGGAGCCTGAAATTTCTCTTTAAGTATATCGATTCTGGTCCTAAGTTTATGATTAAACATTAACTGAGCTGGAGACTGTTTCATCTCCCAGTTAGATGTAGTTTCATAAATAAATAAATACCCATATGCAATGGGGTTTCCATTGACTATTTTTTGCATTAGTATGTAAAGCTTTAAACAATCCTAGTTTCAAACTTTTAACAGCATATCAGATGCCCCATTGATGTGTGGATGATATGGTGCCCAAGCAATATAGTAATGTGATGGATTTTATTTATTTTACAAAAATTCTGAAATTTAGCAGATATGAATTGCTGGGCATTATCCGAAAGCATTTTTTTTTTTGTATTCTAGACCGAGCAGAAAGTTCTTTAAGTTTTTCTAATGTAGCCTTTAAGGTAATTTACTTAATTATAAATTCCTCCAGCCATTTCGTATCAGCATAAGTTATTATTAAATAAGTGTGTCCATTTACCGTTCCACAAAAATCCATGTGCACTCGCTCGCATGGAGTTTTTGTTTCAGGCCTAGACAACAGTGTACTGTTGCTCGGGTTGGAATACTAAAACATACAAGAATCGCAATTGTTAGAAAAATTTCGTATATCTAAATCACATTTTGGCCACCAAAGATAACTTTGGGCC
Source organism: Dryococelus australis (assembly GCA_029891345.1). NCBI lineage: Eukaryota > Metazoa > Arthropoda > Insecta > Phasmatodea > Phasmatidae > Dryococelus > Dryococelus australis. The sequence goes on along the minus strand of CM057005.1, from coordinate 11,548,011 downwards.
AAATTTTTATTTTATAAGACCACACACACACACACACATATATATATATATATAAAGCTCTTGTAAAATGTGACTCCGAAGCTTAACAGGTATCATAGTCCTATATCCCCAAAACCGTACTTTTTTCTACATATAATGCATTGCATTGATGAAAATATGGCTTTAATTGATCACTAACTGCCCTAAGCCACCCATTATTTAAATAATAAGTAACATGCTGAATAACAGTATACTCCTGCAAATTGCTAAAATCTACAGGTACCCAACTAACCATATTTACAAAGGGGAAAAACCCTCCACCTCAGGACAGCCACTACCCATCGGTACACAGGAAAAGAGAACCGCCATATTACATCTGCCATCAATATCAAATTCAGGTAACTACAAAGCTGGCCGCTGAAGGCAGCTAGCAAACAACACAGGCATACTTTTATAAGTAAAAAACAAAGTCGTGAATGGTTTATGATAAGAACAGATTGTTAATCTACTCCCAATTAAATAATGACCTAATTTCCGAACAGCTTAGTATATACCCAAGGCTTCACGATGTAATACTGAATAGCATTTCTAAGCTTCCCACAAGGATTTATAAATAAAACAATAGGTCTCTATTACTCATTTTGAAATGTTATAAAGGGATGCCATGATTGTAGAAAGGTTAGGAGCAAATCGTCTATAATAATTAACTAAACTAGCATATGTATGCTTCAACTTCAGAAATATTCAATGAGCACTTAGCTTTCAGTATTGCTTTCTCCTTTAAAGGATTTTTTCAGTCCGAAAGCATTAACCACATAACCTAAATAGTGAATTTCTTTTTTAAACAAATTCCAATTTGTTTTATTCAACACAAACCCAGCTCCCTGAATTTTCCAAAAACTTTACTTAAATTCTCTGTATGTTCCTTCACATTCTTTCCTCCCCTCCCCCGCCTCGCACATACAACAGCCACATCATCAAAAAAATCAGCCATTTGATCCAAAACTTGTGAAAACTTTTAATATTTTTCAATTGAAAAATACTGCAAGGCGGCCGAATCCCAAATGGTAAACTATTTGGGAGGAAAATTCCCTTGATTGTTGTTGTGTACTGCAGTATATAGGTTGGTACGCCTGCCAGGCAGCTCGGGCAGCCAGTGTAGTGAATGTTGGCACGCGATGGTGAACACGCTACTAAGAAATTTGTATGGTGTTAGAGATTAATTGTTTTATGTCGTACTGGATTAACATTGACGACGAGATGATACGAATCCGCATATGTTTTGGCTACGGAGCTCGGTGTTGAACACTTACACGTGGTCATGATTCGGTGCTTGACGCGGCCAGTCAGTAACTTCAAATGGCTCTGTTTCGTTCATTTCAGGAGTTTGTGCCTGGGAGAGATGCATAGGAGACATATGCTGAATGTTTACATTATTACTTTGTGGCCAACAAAGTAACCCAGAAGGAAGAACAAAGGGCAATATTCTTTACTGTGTGTGGTACAGAACTGTACACCCTAGTGTCGTCACTGATCTCTGGTAAGGCAACGAGTGATGTGGAAATCGACGCTATTTATGAGCAGCTGTCAGCTCATTTCGAGCAGAAACCGAGTGTAATTTTGAGATGCTTATGTTCTACAAGCACGACCAGCACGAGGGTAAATCTGTTGCCGAGTATATTGCAGAACTGTGGCGGCTGTCAGCACATTGTAATTTTATGGACCTGGACAGGATGTTGCATGATCGGCTGGTGTGTAGGGTACACGACAAATCAGTGCAACATACAATGCTTTCCAAGGATAAATTTACCTTTAAGGAGGCAATGGAGTGGCTATTGCGGCAGAAACTGTGATTCGAAATAAACGATCTTCGAGGTGATGTGGGTGATCTGGTTGGTGCAGTGGGGAGTGTCAGTTTATGCAAGGAGATGTTAAGTGGAAGATGTAACACAGTCATCTGGAAATGAGATAGTAAAAGGACGACAGTCGTGCTGGAGATGTAATGCCTGACATCATCCTCAAACTTGCAGTCATCAGGGCACAGTCTGTAACGTTTGTTCTAAACCAGGCAATTTGGAATAGGCATGTATGTCAAAGAAAACAGGCAGCAGAGTAAAGGCTCATCAAAGAATCAAAAAGATCGGAAGTGGAATGTTAATTACAGAATGCAAGAACATGTAGATTCGTCAGGCAAAGACATGGCAACATATAGTTTGTATAATGTGTGCAGTGGGACACCAAAAATCCAACCACCAATCCAAGTGGAAGTGTGGTTGGATGGCCAGAAACTGGACATGGGAGTGGACACAGGTGAAGGCCATGCTATTTTCAGTTGCGAGATGTGCAGACAGCTGTTGCCAGAGCAGCCAAAGCTACAAGAAGCAAACATGGCATTGCACTAATGATCACAAGAAAAGCTGAGAGTGTTTGGGTGCTTGCAAGTACATATACAGACAAAAAGGCATCAGCTATGCTAATGTCGTATATGATTAGAGCCATTAGGGATAAGTAAGTGTCGAAGGGATTCACTCCATGCATTAGGAAGAAGTTGCGAAAGTGATAAAGGAATATCCACAGGCATTTGGAAATATAGAACAAGGGCACTATGCAGGTCCACCAGGGATGGTAGATTTCTAGGCAGATTCCAAATTGGTGTTTCGTAAAAGACGACCTGTAGCATTGGCTTTAGCGAGTGTGTCAGTGTGGAAATAAACCAGTTGGAGGAGTAAGGGGTGTTCGAACCAATGGCATATTCATCATGGACTACTCCATTGGCAACAGTACAGAAGACTGATGGGTCTGTGTGACTGTGGAGATTACAAATATACATTTAATGCAATATGTGAGAAAACAATCAACCCCTTCTAACTACAAATGAGACCTTTTCAAACTGAGAAGGGGGGATATGTTTATAAAGCTTGATTTAAAGGGTGCATACCTACAAGATTCAGTGGACGAGGCCACTGCAGATGTTCTCGCAGTAAATATAACGAAGGGATTGTTTAGAGTTAAAGTGAAACTGTTTGGGGTTTGTAATACCTTAGCAATATTTCAACGGCTGATGGCAATATTACTGTTTGGGATACCAGGGGTTGTTGTGATAATAGGCGAAAACTTAATTAATGGAGAAAAAGAAGATCAGCACTGACAATGAATAGTTGAAGTGGGCTTGAAGCTAAAGGAATTCAAGTGTGCGTTCGCAGCCTCAGGAGTCAAGTTTTTGGGATACCATGTGATATCATGGGATTAGATCCGACTAACAAAAAGGTGAGATCAATCCATGATGCCCCAGCATCTACAACAAAGAAAGACCTCTAGTTATTCCTAGGATTACTGACATTTTTATGAGGTTGCTGCCAAACAAGGCATGCCTGTTGAAAACCTTGCATCAAATGTTGGACCATGGAAACGAGTGGGAATGGACGGAAGTTTATGATGAGGTGTTTAAGGCAGCCAAAGAGCTCCTGCAGTCAGAGGCAGTGCTCACATGCTACAGTGCATCCAAACCCATTGTTTTAATTTTTAATGCACCAGAATATGGGCTAGATGCAGTTCTGGCCCATATCAGTGATGCTGGAAGTAAAGCACCTATTGCACTACAAAACCACAAGAATAACTATATACAAATAGACAAGGAATACTTAGTGGTTAAATTTGGTCTGGCAAATTCATAAAATATCTGAGAGCAAGGCCATTTACGATAGTCATGAGTAGATGTCTATTGCGGATACAAGCACAACACAATAAAAGGACTAAAATTCAAGCAAATTAAAGCCAAAATCTAGCAAATCTCTCTTTTCCTGTAAAATACTTCAAATTGCAACTCCAAATCAAGCAAATTTAAAGCCAAAATCAAACAAATTTCAGCCTGTCTCAGGTCCCTTGAACAGGGTCTTTTTCCAGTCAAATTTAAGCTAAATCATCGTATTTTGATAACATTTCAGTCATTTTTTTCTTCTTAATAAATTTTTCTCTTTATAAATTAAAAAGTGGTACCTCTGCTCAAGAAGTTAAACAATTCCTTTGAATTCACTAAACTGTAAAAAAAATTAATTCTATTCTAGATGGTAAGTTTAACATTTCATTCCATGATATAGAGATCTCTTAAGCACTTTGATTAAATTTTGAGATTTTTTAACTAATTTATTTGGTCTGCAGGTTTAGAGCAAATTAGGCTTATTTTGACTTGAAAAAAAACCTGCTCAATGGGTTTTATAAGAAAAAAGTTTGGTTGATTTATATTACATATTTGGATTAAATTAACTTGATTTTGGCCTTAATTTGATTGATTTTGAGGATGTAATTGAAGAGATAAATTATGCCTCCAGAAGATTTGAAAAAGTTTGCTTGAAAGTGAAAAATTTACTTGACTTTAAGTCTAATTATTGTGCTGTGCTTTATCTGCACTAGACTTCTACTGAATTTATTTTAAAAAATGACTTTTAAGCATTAGTTGAATTTTTTATTCTTTTTAATAAATTTGTTCCTTTATAAATAAGCATGACATCGCCTGTCTTACCATGCAGGCTGATGAACATTTTAAAGGTGGTGATGTTTCAAATACACCTTCCTATAAATTAGATAAAGCATCTGATGAAATTGTAGAATTGGTTTACAAATTTCATTTAAACTTACAAAACTTACAATTATCACTCTTAGAAATAATTGATGATAAATATGAACTTCGAGATATTGGTGAAAATTTAGAGCAAACATAAGAAGTGATAAAAAATTTTGTAGAGCTTCGAATACAAACATTATAATTTTATTGGTACCTTTTTATTTATCAATGAATTTAGTTTATATCAAATTTTTACCAGGATCTGACTGTCTTTTACTTTTTTATCTTAATAAATTTCTTGCTTTATAAATAAAAATGGAATCGCCACTCCCTTGTGGAATGGACAATAATACCATATTTAAGCAATGTAAAAGATGTGGTGAAGTATTAAACATAAGTGGTTTTACATCACACAAACACACAAAAGATAAGTAATACATGTAAAAAATGTTACAATGGATATTCTAGAAGATGCTATGAGTTAAATAAAGATAAAGTACAATATGAATGTGGAAAATATGTTTTCAAGGCAAATCTTGAAAAGCATAAAAATACATGAAAAAGATATTATACTGAATATGCAATACACCATGGCTTTTATAAGGAGACACTTAAGAAAGATATAAACTTACCACAGCAAAAATAAATACAATTGATTTAAAGATGAATGATGAATCATACACAATGAAATATCAGTTACAAGAAGCTTCTGGTTTTTGTTATTATATTATATCTAGCTATGGTGATTATAGACCTTCAGTTACATATTGAGGTGCATTTGCGCATCAGTATTTTATAGAAGCAATGAAAAAAAGAAGTAGAATAGATTGGGGAATTATATTCGCAAATTGAAGAAATGTATCCACTAACAAAAGAAGAATAAACAACATACAATAACTTTAGAAAATATACTGTATTGCATTGCGAATATACAGAGCTAAATAAAAAAAGTATGCCACCACAATAATATAACTGGAAAATTCATTAACCCTACTTTAAGCAATTGTTATCTTCAATTAAAATTACCCAATTTTGTTCCAATTTATTTTCATAAATTAGCTGGATATGATGCTCATTTATTAATTAAAGAACTAGGTTATGATGAAATAATGATAGACTTAATTGCAAACAACGAAGGAAAATTTATTATTTTTGAAAAAAAAAAAAAAGGTCAAAAAATTATGGCAAGTAGTGTACATAAATTATCATCTAATTTAATTAAAGAACAAATGAAACATACACAAAAACATTTTTTGGAAGTTAAATAGATTTAGATTCCAGAAAAGGTGTTTATCCATATGGATAGTTTTAAAAAATTTAGAGAAATCGAACTTCTAACAAAAAGCAAATTTTTCAAACAATTAAATGAATCGGACATATCTTATGATGCACATGAGCATGCAAAATATATGGAATATATGGAATCTTTTGGATTATCATGATTTACATTAAAAGAGTGATGTACTACTGTTGACAGATATATCTGAAAATTTTAGATATTCATGTATAAATGTATATGACTTAGACCCTGCATGGTATTTTACAGCACCAGATTTATCTTGGGACGCAATGTTAAAAATGACTAAATGAACACTAGATTTATTACACGATTATGGTATGACTAATGGTAGAAAAAGGGATTAGAGGTGGAATATTGCAATGTTGTAAACAATATGTTAAAGTCAATAACCAATATTTAGAAGATTTTATTTCAAATCGAGAATGTAATTATTTAGCCTATCTCGATGCACATAGAGTTGACAATAAACAAAACAAAAGATCAAAATGTATTAATAAATGTGCAGTTAACTATATAATTACATTTGATGATTATAAGAGATGTGTGTTTGATGAGAAAATACAATATAGAACAATGAAATTAATAAGGAACAAAAAACACAAAATATATACTATCAAAGTTAATAATATTGCATTAAGTCATTGTGATAAAAATAGGATTATACTAGAAAATAAAATACAATGCCATATGGATATCAAAATGTATCATTTTATTATTTAGATTTAATCGATATTCTGTTTTGCACATTGTCTACTGCAATCAATGCTATTTGTTGAAAATGGTTCAATTGAATTAATAGCTTCTTTTAAAGATTCAATCTCATATTGGTCTCTAGGAATAGTAATAACTTCATTTTTATCAACCACAGCACTCAATTTTTCAATTGTCATTTTAGTATTATTGTCCATATTTGGTGTTAAAAATCTTGTATGGAAACTAACAAATGCAATCAATTTATCTTTATGAAATATATTAAAGTGAAGGTTCTACTTTAGTATAGAACAATTATTTAACTTAAATGCTTTATTCTCAATTTATTACAAAAATATCATATTTAATGAAAAAAGTCGATTGGGGTGTTGCTGTTTTAATTTCCGAAGGGGATGTTCAGAAAAAAAAAGAATGGCAAACTCGTCCCTGACAATATGAGAGCAATTATTGTTGGTCCAAGCAATTGCGAAAAATCAACTTAATGATTAATTTTATTTATAAGAATTGTTGGCTAAATTTTAATAAATTGAATGTTTGTTCAAAAAGTTTAAATCAACCAAAATATATTCAGTTACATAATGATTTTGACATCATATCCAACAAATTTAATGAAAACATGGCATATTTCTAAAATAGCAATGATGAAATGATTCCCTCAGACCAACAAGAATATAGTTATATTTGATGTCATTTTAGAAAATCAAAATGTTATCTCTGAATATTTTACTATGGGAAGGCATTAAAATATTGATGTATTTTATTTAGCTCAAACTTATTCGAGAGTGTCCAAAAAATTGTTGAGAGACAATACGAACTTTCTATGAATATTTAGGCAAGATGACACAAATTTAAAACACATATAGAGCAATTTTGTTGGTGGCAATATGTCTTATGAGAAATTTAAAGAGATCTACACAAACTATTCGAACAAAGACTATGGTTTTATCACAATTGATTTGAACATAAAAATGAACAGTGGTAAGTATAGAATCAGATCCAACAGTATTTAGCTAATGTCTATATATCACACTTTCACTCCTTGCCAGTTTTTCCTCAAAAGAGCATCAGCGAGCTCTTGCCACAATAGTAAGGAGCTTTATCACAATTGTACTGCTATCTATTAACCACATGAGTAACTTCACTGGTTGGCCACAAGAAAGAATAACTCACCACATGAAGACTTTTAATCCTTGTGTCGCTTATCATTTACACAATAATTATCAACCAAGCCATTCCAAACTTTGAGCAAAAAAACCTTGCTCTTGCCCATGTATTCTATATATGAGTATTGATCCAGATAAGTGGTACTTCTTAATCTCCAGCACAAAAAATACTCTCTATGCTATACTGTAGTATATCAGATATATAGGATGCAGTGATTCATATAGTGGAAGGTGTCCCACTACATGAATTGGGAGTACCATAAAACAAAATAAAAAATAAAATGTAAAAATAAAAACCCAATTACCTTTCCACTTTAAAAAAGAAATAGAAAACAGGTCGGCTGAGTGGAGAGGTGATTGGTTTTCTCCAGTGGAGTTTTGCAGCTGCTAAAATGAGGCCAGAAAATAAAAATTGGTTCACTGGCATGGCAGAAATATCTCTAAACCCAAAAACCGGTCCCTGGCACAGTAGAAACATCCATAAACATTCTGCGATTTTTAAGAAAGTTGAATTTTTATGGGGCAGAGGAATAGATGGTCCCTTATTTAGAATGAAGAAAATAATATTTACATTATTGAATCTGACCTTTATAATTAAATTTTAAATAAAAAAAGTCGAATTTTTGTGTGGGGGCTAAAATAGCATCCCAGCCTTTAGAGAAGATGAATTTTGTGGAGGAGAATGGTATCCCTTTAATTACAATTAAAAAACACACAACAAAGCTATATTTATCAATGAATCTGGTCTAGATATAGGGGATGTGTAATTCGCTCACCACTTCAAACATGCAACCTAATACAATATTTATTAATGAATCTGAAATTATTCTATAATATAATTTTATTTAATTTTTTATTTCCTAAAATAGGGATGCTTTTAAACACACATCCAAATACTATATTCATAAATGTATTTGGTCTTTATTCTTTAATATTATTTTCTTTAATTTTTAATTCTCTTATTAAAAATGAATTTATATAACATATTTCCCTGCTAACAAGATGGCTGAATCACTAGACAAACAACTAGAGAATTTAAACCTAGAAGATAATAGAATATTTACTTCATTTTTTATTTAAATTATTTAATTTTTAATTATAAAAAGATATTTGTTGTTATGGACAATAAGTATCCTTGGTTTTATGCTAGTCAAATTGTTGAAATTATTGGTTTTTAACAACCAAGAATTGCTATTTCAGATAAAATTTAATAAATGTATTAAAAATCATATAGAGAATTGGGTGTATGTAAAACACATTAACTTAATGACTTTCAAAATAGTTTACATGTTGTTAATGATCTGGGTCTTTTTTCAACCTCTAGGCACATCTAAGATGGAAATAGCAGACGATTTTCAAGATAGGCTATATAATGGTATGTTGCCATCAATTAGAAAATACTGTGAATATAAAATGCAAAAAACGATTGAATGAAAGAGCAGTGGATAAAAATGAGCAAAATTAAATTTAATCATTTAAAAGATAGAAATGAAATTTAAGATGATCATATAGAACATTTAAGAGTTATAAATAGAATTCAAGGTGAAAAAAGGGAAAATTTAAGAGAATCAGTTCACATAGCCTTAGATGCATTAGTTCGAAGAAACGAGGAAATCAGCGAAATGTCCCCTCATGTTGTACAACAAACACAAGATCAAAATTTTAATCCAACTTTAGTTCTTTTAAAATTATCTGATGATGATTGTGATCATGACTTTTATGTTATCATGATGCAAAGAAAATATGTTCAAAGATAATTGTGTAGAATTAATGATAGACATCCAAAATGTTAACAATTATTGAGATTTGATTATATTTCAAATTCTATAAAATTTATATCAAAGAATGAAAGAAACATTGAATGGCCACATTGAGTGTTTTCGTAACTATTTTATTATTGCCAGAAATACTTATACTCAAGAACAATTTATTAATGATATTAATAACCTTTAACGAATTGTGAGAGAAGCTCATTTTAATTTCAATATTATTATATTTTCTAGAATTAATATTCAAATTTACATTACATCTATTTATATCATTTTTAAACCCCGGCAATTTACCATGGTTAGTTGCAAATGAAAAATCTCCCATATTTATTAATGAATCTGGTCTATATTCTTTAATTTTATTTTTCTTTAATTTTTCATTTCCTTGTTAAAAATAATACTAGTAAAATGCGTATTACAACTCGCCAATTTCTATGCACATGATTTCGCATAAAATGGAGTCAATTATAGACATAATTAATAACAAACTTAGTTACAATGGTAAACAAGTTTCTATGATTACTGATGAGGAAATAATCCTTCATTTAAAGCCAAAGATATTGTTGAAATGGTATAATATAAAGATACTAAAGACACTATGAAAAAACATGTGAATTTCGAAGATAATTTAAATAAGAAGAAATTAGTAGAGCAGGCAAAAACCACCCCTAACATATAATAAAAAAAAAACAATTTTTATCACAGAACACCATCTTTATGAACTAGCGATGAGCTCAAAATTACCAATCACTAAAAATTTTAAAAACAGGTTACTCACAAAGTTATCCCATCAATAAGAAAACATGGCGAATATAAGATTCAAAAAGATATAATGCATTTATACAAAGGTAAAATAGAGCATTAAAAAATATAAATAAAATTAAAGATGAACATGTGGAAAATACAAGAGAGACAGTAGATATGGCTTTCGATGTAATAAATCGCAGAAATGCCGATATCCGAGAAATGGCCCATCATGTAGTAAAACAAACACAATATCAAACTTTAAATCCAACTTTCATTCTTTTAAAATTATTTTTTATGTTTGTGAAAATAATTATTATGTTATTAGAACTCAAAGAAAAAGTGTTCAAAGACAATTTTGTAGAAATGAAGATAGCCATCCAAATTGTGAAATATTATTGAGATTTGGTTATATTCCAAGTTCTATCAACTTATATCAAAGAATGAAAGAAACATTGAATAGTTGCATTGGGTGTTCCTGCAACTATTTTAGAATTTCGAGAAATAATTATACTCAACAACAATTGATTAATGATATTAATAATCTTCATTGAATTGAGTACAATTAAGGAATCTGGTTTATACATTTTCTTATTAAAAATAATATGACTTATTAACTGCATACTTACTAGTTTACAAAATGGCAGAATCATTAGAGAAACAAATTTTGAACATAAAACAGGAAGATAATATTAAACTGACTACATAATTTGATTTAAATAATTTAATTTTCAATAATAAAATATTAATGTTGTGTTAGATGTTAATAATGAGCCTTGGTTTAAAGCTAAAGACATTTGCGATGTTTTATAATATACCAACTCCAGAAAAGCCATTATAGACCATGTTAGCAACAACCATAAAAATTCTTATGATAATGTAAATAAAATGAAGATACTGGCAATAAAGATAAAACATTTCTTAAAAAATGTTAGTAAATATATTAATGGCACTACAGTTCATATCAATAAAAAAGGATTAACACAACTGTTGACAAAATCTAGAATAGCCAAGAAATCATTGGCAAAACAAATTTCTAAACTTCTTAATTTAAACAAATACATTTTTGAAGAAACAAAAGAAACAAAATATATATCCCACATTATTAAATGTTTTAAACATTTAAATTATAAACAAAAATTTACCATAGACAGTTATAGAAGAGATTTATATTTTTCTGATCTAAAAAAAAAAAAAACTATTGAATGAGATGAATTTAACCATAAAGATAGAGGTGTTAGTTATGAAACAGAAAGGCAAAAGTAAATAGATAGAAAGTTAAATTGTAAATTTATAAGATTTAATCCAGATGATTTAGATTTTCAAATAGCCGATATGGTTAATCGTATTGTAATGCATTTAAATAAAAGATAATATTTTGGTGGTACCAATTACAGATAAATATTTGAAATTCACAAAACATCTGTTTTATTAATCGAAGAGTTTTGTGAATTATCGAATCCTAAACATTTTTCATAAATTTATTACCATTTATTTTTAAGACTTTTTCAACCAAATATTCATATGGCTAGTCGGTTTTTGTAATTTCGTATTCATAAAAACTACCTTTTATTTCTTCACCATTGGCATATTTTAGTTTGTAAGTTGGCACATCGTAATTTAAGACATCAAAAATAGTAAACAATTCTGTTGTCCAATTAGGAGAATAACCTTTTTCAAAAAGTCGTTTATTTTTTCTCATGCGGACAAAATCGCCAACCTTATATTTCGGTTTAGGAAACACATTCACAAAATCTTGTTATCTTAAATATTTTCATTTTTTTCTATTGCTTCAATTAGTTTCATACGAATTGTTAGGTGTTTTGTATTGTTGTATTATTTAACTAAATCATCTAATATATTTACCCATTTATAATTGTAATTTAAAGCAAATTTTTTCCACATTTTATTCTTCATTGTAAGATTATATCTCTCTACAACACTGGATTTAAGTTCACTGAATATAGAAAAATGAGTGATGTTATATTTTTGCATAAGTTCTTTAAATGTTTTATTACATAATTCTAAGCCATTATTGCTTTGTAGATTATTTGGTTTTAATTTTATCTATATAGATCCTATGCTGTTTACTACATTTTTAGCTGTTTTATGGTTTATAGATATAGCAAATGCAAATCTTGAAAAAACATCAATAATTGTCATAATATACTTGTATCCATTATTTATATGTGATATACCTTTTAAATTACCAGTGTCCATTTCTGCAAGATCAATTTGCCATAAATCATCAATTTCATACGAAATTACTTATTTCGTAGAAATTTTTTTGTGCAAGTTTAAATAATTCATTGATTATTCATTCTCTTACTTTGGGCACTATTTTTTTTAAATATTGATTTATTAGAATTGCATATTGAGCATTTGCTTTACTGAACTAATCGTCCTTTTTTCAGTTTTTATATTATTATTCTTGTTGACTTTCTTGCACTTCAAACACCAAATATTTTCCATTTAATAGTATTATATATATATATTACAAATATTCCTATTGTAGTCAACATTCCATCAACAAAATAATTATATACTTATTTACTTTTGTTTTAAAAGTTAAAAACTCACCTCTGTTAAGATCAAAAAGCTTACTATAATTAATTTTTGTAGGTCGCTTAATAACAGTTAGAGAATTATCAGATAAACTATCAGAAATCATTTTATAAACAGTACAATCCTTTAAAAAAGGAAATAAATTTTGTCATTGTCTATGAGAAAAACATTATTATTTTTATTCCACTATCCACACAAATAAAATATATGAGATTTTTCTTCCTTAAATTTTTTTACTGATTGCTTTAAATTTTACAATTTACCATCTGTTTCTTTATTATTGTATCTTGAATCTCTACCCTTTTTTAATGCAGTGCATACCTAATCTAAATACGATGTTTAGGCATAATCAGAAGCAATAGTATTGCATTTTAAATCTATGTCTTTTTTAATTGCATAATCAGATAAAATTGTTTTATATTTTGAATCTGCATCTTTTAATGTCTGTTTCGCATTATTTATTCGTTTTATCTAATCATCAATATTATTGCTGAATTGTAAAAGTATATCTTCTTTTGAATCATAATCAGCTATTTGTTTATTAAAAAATATTTTACTGGCTGTGTCTTTGTCGTCTCAATGATCATCTATATTAACAACTCTATGCCCTAAAAAGGAAACATAAGATTTTGTATAATCAAAGCAAGTGCTAAGTTTACTTTGTAAATCAGAAACACCCGAATTGTGTTGTGAATCTGCATATTTTTTATAAGCATAATCAGAAGTAATAGTTTTATATTTTATATCTAAATCTGTTTTTAAAGCAAAAGTATTAACGTAAAAGAATTTATTTAAAGTTTTGATTAATGGTTTCCCAAATATATCTGTCATTTAAGAATAAAGAAATTGTGTCTTTAAACTTACAACCACTCGAAAAAATATGTACATCAATTAATTATAGATGTCAACATATAACTGATTTAAAATTCTGAATTTGATTATCATTGTAATAAACATTACTTTTTTTAAATGTAATCAGTTGAATTAGTGGGAATATTGCCTCCAAATGTGTCGAAATAGTAAACATCGTTGTTTTCTATATAATAGCATACCCAGTGAGTAGCAGGTTTTTTTATATGTCGAAATTTACCACAGCACATAAGTTTTTATATTTAATATTTTTACATATTTTTCAATATCGATATTAGATAGTGGGTATATAATAAATTTTTTTTTTGCCTTCGTCTTTTTTGTGAAGCTACATGACTTCCTGATTTATTTTCCACTGCTAAATTGTGTGTGTTGTGCTTCTAATTATTTTCTATTTTTTCAAGTTTGTTCGACAGAATTATAAATTGCAGTAGCTCCACCAACTAAAGCTCCAAGAGCACCTAAACCTGCTAATAAAACTGGCAAAAGTCCTCCATGGTGTAAACCATTTTCAGATTTTTCTTTGAGTACCTTTTTGGAGAATTGGTATTGACAAAGTTAGTAAGAAACCTTTGCCTTCTTTTAATTTTCTAATTTTTTTCTCAAGTTGATATTTTGTTAAAAATTTATATATATCAAAATATCTTAATTGATCAATGAGAATATCGAAAGTTAAGCCTTTTGCCTTCATTTATAAGTTAAAAAATGTTAATAATTTAATAAATTTTAATGCCCCATCCTAATTTTCTCTTTGTAAACATAGTTTAGGCAACAGCAGCAGAAGCAATTTTTTCATCAATTAGAGTATTTTTATCTAGCATAGTTTCTTTTACTTATTTTTGTAAAATTTCATCAGCTTCATGTCTAGATTCTAAATATCTGTGGTCTCTATAAGTAATATCGTGATATTTACACGCCTCATTTAGTTTCTTTACTCCTGTGTCGCCTCTTTCCAATCTTTCATTAATTTTTGTAAATGGACCACAATAATTATAACCAGGCAAATGCATTTCCGGCAAATTTAAATTGTTTAATGCCGAATTTATAATGCCTTTGCCATGATGTTCAGAATTACAAAATGAGTATGGAATAAGATTTAAAACTCTTATAAGGTATGGAATTCCTTTTGGATTTTTAATAACATACTCAGAAAATGTATTGTTTAGCATATTCATTGTACTTACTTTTTCATTGTAATAATTCTTATTTCCAGCATTTTCTTCATCATGTATAACTAGCAATCTGTTAATTAAATTCCTAACATCATTCATCCAAATATGTTCTTTTGACAAGTTGTATTTTTTATGCCTTCTCCAGATCTAGGAGTTCTTGGAGAAATCATTCTTTTAGGTGTGTTGGGCTCTGATCTTGATGCTCTTATATAATTATTATAAATTGGTATAATTATATTTGCATACTTTCAACTTCTATTCGAACTTATTGGCTTTTTAGGACTATATTCTTGGAATGTAGCATTGGTTGATAAATCAGTTTCTGTGTAATTTTCATAGTCCTTATCGGTGAATTCACCTTCAAGATCTTATGTTTTTTTGTTAACAAGTTAGAAAGTCCTTCTGTTAATTTATATTCTTTACCATTAACAGATATTTTATCATTATCAATAATTACATTTGTATCACCAATGTAAAACTTCTGCCCATCTCCACATAAACCATATTTTTCATTAATAACGTTATTTTTTTCAGAAATTTGTTTCCTGAGATTTATATTAGAATGAGGACGCATTAAATTTTTCAATGGCACAATTCCCATTTGCTCTTCTACATTAAGGGATTTTGAAAATCATTCTCTTTCAAATGATATTTCTTGTGGTGTTGGTGGATGATATGAATATTTTACCACAACAGAAAATAATGTATTTATTGAATTTTTATTTTCTCACTAATTTTTTCTACTTTTTTTGCCAATATTTCGTAATTAGTCAATTAATGGGAGCTCTTTCTTCATATTTCTTTCATATTCCACTTCATAGTGCTTTTTATAATTTCTGTATCTTTCGATGAGTGATTTAATTCGAGAAATATCCTTTGATTCTTTCATTTATATATACATTTTTTCTTGTAAATGAGTTATATAAGCATCGAGAGCTTTAATAGACATACATTTCCTCCAACTGAACAAACTAGGGGAATTTAAATGTTTACAATAATAGAATTGAATGTGATATTCTTATAGGAGATGGCTTTTCTTTTCCAAATTAAGCTTGTGTTTATGAGCAATTTAGATTACTAAAGAGAGGTAAAAAAGGAAATGAGGCAAAATATAAGTTGGATAATATTGATGTTTGTTCTAATTTTTTTCCTTTCCAATTTTCTAAAGTACAAATTTTAATACATGGACATATTATTGAAGCTATTGATAATCCAGGCATAACATCAACAGTAATGAATACTTTGTTAAGATCACCAGGTGAACAAAACTATTTAGAATTATCTTGTGTTGATTATTATCGGGTAAAGGCTACTCATAGTGTTAAACCAAATGAAATAAGCTATCCTCTTAGATATCTGTTTGGTTTTATTCGCGATAGAAATTAAATTTATTTGAAAGGTGGCTATAAAATCACTTTAATTCGTAATTCATCTGACAACAATTGTTTATTTGTTTTTCAAAATAAGATAGCAAATGGTTCACTCGATAGAGATTATGCTGACCCCAGTAGAATTGTTATTAAAATTAGAAATTATGTTGCCTATTGCTGAAAACGAATCTAACCCTGTCATTGCAATTAAAGAAAAAATATACAAACATCCTAAAATTCCTATTAGTTTTGTTTATTTGAAATTTTTATATAAAGAAGTTTCTGCTGGAACAACTGTTTTTAACTTTGATATAAAATATCAGTTTAATTATTTTGAAGTTGATGTGCCCGATTTTGTAATTGTAGGCTTTCAAACCAATAGAAGAAATTGTGCTGAACCATATGTCTACACTTCTATGTAGGACCATTGTAATGTAAAAAATTGTTATGTTAAAAATTGTAGACATGACATTTTTCCATGAGAAAGTTGGAAATGTATATATTGGAAATTATTTTTTGATAAGGCCTTTATTGCTTATAATGATTTTAGAAATTCTAAAACAAAACTATATACTGTATATATAAAAAATGAACTTTATTATAAGCTGACTCTAAACTTTGATGGCAATGCCAATTATTATCGATTTTGGGGTCGAAGATCATTGTATATTATTGATAGCTTATATAGAAAAACAACTGTAGTTAAAGAAAAAGTAAATATAAAAATTTGTATTGATTTTGCTAAAGCTGTTGGAGCAAATACAACTTGCAATGTTCTTTTAATTAGCCAATGGAATTTAACTTACGATTATTTGAAAGAGAGAATTACTGAAGATATATAAATTTTTAAAAATTAATAAATGGAGGATGTAAATGGTTTTACATAAACAAATTGTTTCAATAGTTTAATAAAAGATTTTAGATGTATAGTTAAGTTGTTTAATCGAATAAAATAATTTGTGTTGAATCTGAATGAGATTTTTTTCCTAGTCTCAATTTTATGTGCATTTTTTTAAAGGGTGGATATGCTTAAAATTCATTATTTTTAAATAAATTCAGTAGATGTTTATTGCGGATACAAGTGCAACACCTTCAAAAGGATTAAAATTCAAGCAAATTAAAGCCAAGATCTAGAAAATCTCTCTTTTTCTGTAAAACCCTTCAAATTGCAACTCCAAATCAAGCAAATTTAAGGCCAAAATCAAACAAATTTCAGCCTGTCTCAGGTCCCTTGAACAGGGTCTTTTTCCAGTCAAATTTAAGCTAAATCATCGTATTTTGATAACATTTCAGGGCATTTTTTCTTCTTCTTAATAAATGTTTCTCTTTATAAATAAAAAATGGAACCTCTGCTCAAGAAGTTAAACAATTCCTTTGAATTCACTAAACTACAAGATCTAGAAAAAAAATTATGGTTCACTGCCACAGATTAAAAAATTTATTAATCTAATTTTAGTAAAAAAAATTAATTCTATTCTCGATGGTAAGTTTAACATTTCATTACCAGAGCACTATGTGAATATACTTAATAAAAGTGCCTTGAAACTAATAAATGAGAAGGAATTTTTTATGTCATATAGAGGCTTAAAAGAAATGAAAAATTGAAAATTTATCCATGATCTAGAGTTCTCTTAAGAATTGTGATCAAATTTTGTAAAATTGATTTACTAATTGATTTGACCAGCAGATTTAGAGCAAATTAGGCTTATTTTGACTGGGAAAAGTCCCTGCTCAATGGGTTTTATAAAAAAAGTGTGCTTGATTTAGATTGCAGATTTAGATTAAATTAACTTGATTTTGGCCTTGATTTGCTTGATTTTGAGGATAAAATTTATGAGATAAATTATGCCTCCAGAATATTTGAAAAAGGTTGCTTGGAAGTGAGAAATTTACTTGATTTTTAACCTAATTATTGTGCTGCACTTGTATCCACAATAGACTTATACTGTCACGGACCACAAATCTTTCCTGCAGTTTTTGGAGCCGACCAAAGAGAAACCATTTATTATTGCCATGGTTGTTATGCTGGACCCTTTGGTATCTATGTATGATTACAAGTTAGTACATAATGCAGGCACAAAGATTGGTCATGCTGATGCTTTAAGTAGATGTCCAGAAATGGCACTGGATATTCAGATTTCAACTGTGGGGTATGTTCTTATGCTGGAAGCCCTGCCTGATCCTGCAATTGATGCTGCAAGGTTAGTTCAGTTAATAGAGGTAGATCTCATACTAGCAACATAAATGCTGTATATAATGACAGGCTTGCCTAGTGACAACATATTTGAAGAGCTGCAGCCATATTGGAGTCGGAGGGCTGAACTGTGTCTATTCAAATTCTGGATTTCGTGGGGTAATTGTATGATTGTGCTAACAATGGGGCCGAAGGATTTATTGGAAATGTTGCATGCTTATCATGATGTCATTGTTCTGTCAAAAGTGATGGCACGAAGGCTACATGTGGTAGCCTAAAATGGACCAAGAAATTGAAAAGGTGGTATGACACCACCAGGAACATGAACAACTCCGAGCCAACCCTACCAATGTGAACAAAGTTTGTTGGTCTCCAGAGAAGAAACAATGGACCAGAATAGACACAGATTTTTTGGGCTTTTTCAAAGTAAGATGTTTCTGATAGTTGAATATTCGTACTCCAAATAGCTGGAAATGAAAATGGTACCATCCATGTAATCAGCAGTAGTGTTAAGAGAGTTGAGAGTGATTTTCAGTTGCCATGGCATTCCTGAGTGTATAGTGTCGGACAATGGTACTGCATTTGTGTCTCAGGAGATGAAACTCTTTGCAAGGAAGAATGGAATCAGACTTGTACAGGCTACACCATTTCACCCATCTAGAAATGGACAAGTAAAACTAATGGTGCAAATGTTTAAAGGAAACTTAAATAAACTAGGGAAAGGAGATTGGTAAACAATACTGGCCAGAACCCTTTTAGCACTACGTACACCACATACAAGTACTCAAGAGGCACTAGCAGAAATTTTGATGAAACGGACAGCGAGAACCGTGCTGGACCAGTTGCGACCACCAATAGGCACCACAGGACACCAACTACCACTGTCGGCCACAGGAGGGAATTGCTAAATGGTAACAAGGAGTGATAACAGAATCAAGAGGTCAGTTGATATACGAAGTGGCTGTATCAGGAGGCAACACTTACAGGGGCATGTAGATTAGCTCTTGCAACAAGGAATGTGTAATCAGCTGACACTGATGACGAAGAGCACCACCACACAGTTACAGTTACCCACACACTCCAAGGGGGATGTGAACTGCCAGAGTCAGTACATAAAATGACTGTTGGCCAGGCAGCCACACCAAGGCAATCATGCAGTCAGTCTGCATGCAAAAATGGAATTAACAGCACCCAGCAGGGCAAAGCAACAGTTAACAGAACCTCCGAATGTCCAGGACAAGGGCCTGTCATCAGCAACCCAAGAAGATGAAGGGCCAGTTATATTGGGCCCAGAGCTGAACCCTTTTAGGGGATTGCAACCGTCTAGTTTAGGGTCGTCATTTTAGAATATTTGAAAACAATTTTGTAGAGTGGAAAAGAACATTACGATCAGGCAACAATCCACAAACGAGTGCGGCAGCAAACAGAACGATTCAAGGACTATGTTTTGAAATAACTTAAATAAGAGAGAGGAGGTGTTGTGTACTGAAGTATGTAAGTTGGTACGTGTGCCAGGCGGCTCGGGCGGCCAGTGTTGTTGTTGTGAATGTTGGCGTGCGGTGGCGAACTTGCAACTAAGCAATTGTTATGGCGATATAGATTAGTTGTTTTATATCGTAGTTGATACAACAGTTGTACTCCATGCTAACAAATACCTTGTCTGCTCATCTAGCTCAAGCTGATTGTAAGCATGTTAAAATCTAATTTACTGAACACCCAACTACCATTTAATTTTTAAAAAACCTTCGTCTATCCTTGGCAACGGACAATTGAAATTTCCCAAATAACTATCCATTGTTGTCTTATATGCTAATCAGCACATAAAATGATATGCCCATCGAATTTCAATACCTGCACAAGGGGTGTACCCCAATCACTAGTTTAAGCTTGTTTCAAAACACCTTGCTTTCCCAACCTGTCGAATTCCTTACAAATATTTCGTTTTAATGAAACAGGCACTAACCTATGTCTAATAAAAACAGGAACAGTATTATCCTTAAAGTGAAGCTTATTCTTTTCAAAATTATACTTACCTAATGTATCTGAAAATAAGTCACTTAATATAATGGCCAAACCATCTATGAGTTCTTCAACATTAACTTGATTTACCATGAAAATTTCAATTAGAAAATTTCCTCATCATATACCTTCCACACAAAGGCCTCACTCCATTTATAATGACAAAACATAACATTTCTCTCGTAATTCTCCATACTTAATCTCCAATGTAACTTCTCCAAGTCGTATAACCTCACTGCAATGATATGCTCTTAACAAAACCTTACTTGGTTCAAGTGCAATATTCACAAATTTTGAGTGATACAAAGAGTCAGGTAAAATTAAGAATCCTGTGCCAGAATCTACCTCCAACTCTAACAATTTCTCATTGTCATCCACTGGTAATACAATGGGATCAGCTACTAATGTTCTATTTTAATTGAATGTGTCCATATAATCTACTTCAACCTCCCGGTCTACACTAGCAGCAAGGCTACCCTCCTTAGCATTGGCCTCCATGGTGTTCTTTCGTTTTTCTGTTTCCACAAAAATACAGTCCTTAGTTTTTTTTCCGAGAAACGAGTCTTATTTCAATGTCATGCCTCTTTACAAAAATTGCATGGGCAAGTTTTAAATTTACAGCTAGAAGAGTAGGGATCACACTCGCCACAATCATAGCACAGAACACCACCTTTATCCTGGTAGACCTCGCCAATGTTGTTTTCCTAAAGGACACTTTGTTCACTAAGTCTTCTTTGGGCTAATTCATTGAAGCTTCTTTATTCAGTGCTGTTTACAAAATATGCTCAAAGGGACTTTCTAGAGTCTTCCTCAAAACATGATCCAAAATCGGCGTGTTTGTTAACCCATCCAAAAACTGGTCCTTTAAAACATCTCGCAATCTAATTCCAAACTCACATGTCCTCGCAGCATTTTTTAACTAAACAAAATACGAGTTAGTACTTTCTCCTTGTCCTTGACGAACATTATAAAACTCTATCCTCTCTCGGAATACATAAACCCTCTGTGAAAATTGGCCCAACAACAGTTCACCTACATCGTAATAGGACTTACCAGCAGGAGAATCAGGTCAATATAAATTTCGAATAATTTTCTAAGCTTCCGCTCCGATAGTACTGATAAGTACCGGCACCTTGCATTCGTCACCAATACCATTCGCCAGATAATAAATTTCCAGTCTTTCCTTTTACACACTAAAGTTAACAGTCAAATTAAATTGATTAATTTATCGTCCCCATGAAACCCACAATGTTGATTACCCTCTCTTCCCCCATTGTACAAAGTTGATGAGAGACCAACGTCGTCCTGTGACCAGTGCGCTTACACACACATATGTTACTCTTGTCGCCTCAATTATAACCTCAGCAAATAGGGCTTGGACTAATACATACACATATGCAATAGATAACATTGTATATATAACATTAAAACCATAGCTACATTGAACGCTAGCTGTTTTACACTCCAACCTAGTGGACATCTCCATCAGCCAGACTGACGGAACACAATCAGTTACACTTCACGCAAATTTCCGTCGATTATTCATTACAACGGTCATTTTCGGCATATTTATATTTGATATCTTATGGGCATATTTTTAAAAATAATAAAAGCTACAGTCCCAATAATTAAAAACGGAAAATAATAAGTGTTAGTGCATTCTCTTTTATTTCTCACAAATCAAACAATGTATTAATGTAACAAGTTTGTGTAAATAGGCTCAATTCCTTCTGCATAAATTTTGGAATAATTTTATACAGCTATTCAAGTTTGATATTTCTGTTAAGGGAAGCATATTTTGACATCTAACGTGGTTTGGGTGCGGTGGAGAGCATAGAGCTTATCATGAGGAGAGTGGCTTTCTCAGAATGCTTTATGAAGAGCTTGCCCCACCCCCACAGACTGCAGATTTATTTTCAACAAATATTACAAAATTTATATCCTTACTTTTTGCAGCAATCATACAAATATTTGCTCTTCCAAATAAGGGCGAAAATATTTTAGAATTAATGTAGGAGAAATTGACTTACAGGTTATTATTTCAATATAAGTTGCCAACTGTTAGTGGTATTAAACATACAAGCTAAGCTTTTTGGCATTACAATTGTAAATATTCTACATAACTCAACGAAATAAATTCCAATGTGTGTAGCTTACAAAAAAAATGTTTTCATGAGTCTTTATTCTTAAATTGTGAATAATTTCTATTTTTTTTTATTTGATAGGATTACATGATCCCTTTGTTACCACCCACTGCATATTTTCATCAAGCATACGAGGAAGCAGCAGTAATGGCTGCAGGCGAAGTTCATGGGGCCAAAGAAATCTTACGTGACAGCTGCGAAGATGAGACTCATTTGGTGAATAAATTTAAATCTATAATGGGTCAGTATTTTTCCTTTATGCAAAAGTGTGTGTGTGTGTGTGTGTGTGTGTGAAGTAAAGCAAGGGTTGTCTATAACGTTCTTATTTGTGTTTCCCAGAACTGTTTTATATGTAGGATAACCAGAAATTCATCTAATTTTTAATTGTTATTGTTTCATTTTTGTGCCAAGTACTGTGTGAATGTTAGGAGTTACGTCAGATTTCTGTGAGCTAGAGCAACGTGATAAGGAAGGAAGGTGTCACTGATATTCCTGAAGTCCATTAGACAGGGTGCGAGTTGTCGTCCTCCAGGAGATAGTAGCCCACAGGTAGTAGGACTGTCTGTAGCCATCGTCCAGGCTCGCATATGTGTGGCGCGCACTATATAGTCTATTCGCGGTTCTTCACTCTTTTTTAATCAAACCTTTGAAAAATCACCCCACGTGTGACGTGTTTGTTTGTTTTCTATACATACCATGTATCACAAACGTTTTATACTTCTGCTAACGTGAAAAATCCTAATGTTTTTATTAAATTAAAATTTGACGTACAAGTTATTTATAAACTAAAGTTTTATTTAGTAGGGATAAAACAGGGAGAAAATAAGTGTATGGTAAAGTCTAGAAGTAAATATTTATTATGTACAATATTATTACACTGAGTGCGCACGAATTCGGTGTATTGCTCCTTTGATTTAATTTTGTAGACTCAATTAAGCTTTGTCTAATAGATATCCCGGAAGTAGAATTTTAGCAGGGCTTTAGAATAGTTGGAAATAACCATGAATAGACTATAATAATATCTTCTTCGGCACAAATTGTTTACTGTATACAGTATGTTTTTGAACAACACCGACGAACTCGGCCAGATTATTCCTTGCGAAAATGTAAGACGAAATCTATGTACCACCTTTTCCTAAGTTTTTATTATGGAGTCATATAACCCCCCCCCCCCCCCCCGGAGTTTTGAAATTGTTTTAGTTAAAAATACCAGACAAAAATATTTGCAATGAAGTATAACATTTCGGTGAATAGTGATTTGTGTAACAGAGATTTAACGCCTTTGAATACATGGTTGGTTAAATCATTCCTCTTCATTAACAAATGGGGATTGCTACCCTATGTTTGCATTAAACTTTGTAATACGGAACTGCAAACAGTATAAAAACGTCTAAGTTAACAGAACTTGACGGAACAGCCTCAGGTGAACCGTTTTCGAGAAAACTGTGTGAGAATTTGGAAACTGCTGGTGAGTGGTCTGACAAGAAGGCGAAATACAAAGCCTGTCTTGGAGCCCATGGTGGAACCTTTGAACAGTTCCTGTGTACGATATGATTAGTTCATATACTTTTGTAAATGTAGGAGTTTGTATTGTTCCGTCAAACTTGTTTACTACAGCACTATCTGTATTGTGTTCACCTTGCAGTCACAGTGCCACTTATCTGTAAGTGTGCCCTTTGGTGCTGCACAGTACGCCAATGTGCCATCACTATTCTTTAATGCAACTCATCCTGACTCACGTCTAGCACACGACTCTTTGAACGTTAAAAGTACAGCGAGCGATACT
This sequence comes from Dryococelus australis, assembly GCA_029891345.1. Lineage (NCBI taxonomy): Eukaryota > Metazoa > Arthropoda > Insecta > Phasmatodea > Phasmatidae > Dryococelus > Dryococelus australis. The sequence continues at coordinate 11,523,664 of CM057005.1, read as the reverse complement.
TGTTTCTCGCTTGCGAATCGTTCGGTCACAAGTCCTATGCCAGGCCACTCACCTTCTATTTTGAACTTTAAGCATGGATTTGTCGAAAGTTGTTCACCTGAGAGTGATCCGACAAGAAGATATTTTTTGTTTGATCAAATGTGCTCATTCATAATTTGTCTTACTAAAATCAGTATTGCACAGTTTCATAAAAAGACAGGATGGCAATCCCCATTTACATAATGAAAGGAGGTTGTTTTAACCAGCCGTGTATTCAGAGGTGTTAGATCTCCATTACACAAATCACAATGTATTGATTTGCTATACTTCATTGCAAAAACTTGCCAATATTTTTAACTAAACTCATTTTAAAAAATGGATGTTCAGAGGGCGCATAGCACCTCTAGCACACTTTACTTCTTTTCAACCTCTTAGGTTTTGAATTAGAACGAATCCCGAACTCGTGTTTTAGGTATTCATATAGGCTACATTTTGAAACTAGGATCACAGCGATATCTAATCGCATTAATGAGCTATTTACGAGTTCTCGAAAACATGTTTCAAACCTTTTCACCTTCTTAGAGATGAATTTCATAAAAATCGTGAAAAGACCCAAAAGAAGCCATCTATACATGTTCATGCTTCTGCGACCAGTGGTTAAGCTGTGCTTTGATGGGTGAATCAGTCAAGGCAATTCATTTTATACAAAGGTATGGTACATAATTAGCATAGTTTGCTTAATGTATTCGAATGGTAGAAATAGAATACAAACATGTGAACACAGTTGTAGAAATGTATGATGTATTCCATCCTGTGGAGTTCATCAACAGCATTGACCCTCCCAACTTACCACTACACGAACTGACCCTTTTGAATGGGACTCCAGTAATTTTCATGCCAAACTTTAACCTGCCAAGACGCTGCAATAGCACCTGGTTCAAACTAAAGGCTTGGAAAAAAATATTATGTAATCGAGTCCACAGCCTTAACTGGAAGAGCACTGAAGGGTAAGTTTTAATAATGTACACGCCACTCATTTCATCCTAGTGCTCTTTCGAATTTGAGAAACTGCAATCCCGCTCAAGGACTGTTTTGCTACGCCTGTAAACCCAGAGACAGCCACTAAAGGCACAGGGAAAGATTTGATGGAGGACTACTTATCACATGGGCAGGTCCACATGGTCTCCTCCAGTGTAAGATCACCTAGCAACTGGCATTCCTAGCACCTGAGAGTAGAACCACTAATGTAGTCTACAAAGTTGCCCTTCGGTAAAGAAAATTAGTCGCTGTTTCATGTAGTACATGCCGGCGAAGCCGAGGACAGAAAGCCAAAAAATTATTAATTTCTTTAGGGCACTTAAAAAGTATTAAGTTGATGCTTACACGTTTAGAACCAGGCCTATATTCTAGAGTAATCCTTGTAAATGTTAAAAAGTGATTTACCTAGATTACAATGCAAATACATTTCAGAATGAAATACTGTTATGTATTATATTATTGAAATAGTAGCTTTAAGATAAAAAATACTATATGTTACTCAGAAATAGTTGTGAGATATACTGGTATAAGTAGTTATAGGCACTGAAAGTGAACTCTGCATTTCATATCACTTTCTCATCTCAGTATAGGTTCTTGTGTACTGCTTTCCTGTCTGAAATGTTAAAGCAACAAAATGCAAGTTAAAGACAACAAAATCACTTATTCACATATTGTTCGGTTCGGGTAAACAAAGAAATAATGAACAGTGAACGATTGTAAGAACAGAAAGTCGCTTAATCTAAACAATATTCCTTTTATTAATGGTCTGCTTATCTCAAAGTTAAAACATACTCGGCATATCAATATGCAGAACTAAATCATATAATAGCGGATCACCAAAAATTGTACCAAAAATAATTTATATTATGCGTAATTTATTTCTGTGTAGGCCTATAAATATCGTAGTCATCATATTTTTCTTTGAATGGGACTTGGTCCATGGTAAGTCACTTTTCTGAGTGAAATAAAGTGTAACCACCTGAATAAAGTATGTGATAGTTCCCATTTTAGTATCAAAAGATATGGGATACCTATTTGATAAAAAAATATCTACTACCACTAAATCAAAGAAAAGTATCGTTGCTGGCCTCGTTACTTCAACTATTCCACGCAAATATATTCACATTAATTTTTTTTTTGCGAAACGTTTCAGTTTTAAGATTTAAGTTTGTATTTTGATTTTCGCGCTTGCACAAATGCTGTCCATGTTGTACAGGAAAAAACGATGACAAGTTTAAGGGGCTGTGGGGACCGAGTACTCGTGCACCCGACCCTGACTCGGAGCAGCTACTCGCCGAGGTGGAGTCCCCAGCAAGTGTCAACAGAGTGCAGCTGAGAGGGTCCACTTCACCCCCGTGGTTCCCTGGCAAGTACTTTCTTTCATACTAGCAGGCCAGTGCTACTTTGTTAGCGTGGTAATGAGGACTTTGGATCGATCTAGCAACTTCTCTTGGCAAGGAAGGAAAGGAGAACAGCTCATAGAAGAAAAAAAAGAAATGCAGGAAAATTAAAAAAATATATATTATGGAGTAATCCTAAGAAAAGCTTAATCCAGTACCTATGTACATCCCTAATCATATTTTTTTCCGGAACCGTTTGAGACATCTTGATGAAACAAAGACTAAGTTGGTCCTGGGATTATTATCTATAGACTGTGTACATTTGATGTTAATACGTTTAGTGGTTTTAGAGTTAAATCCGGTCGGACAGACAGACATACAGACAGACATGAAAAAAATTAACATTAGATATGTCTTAGTAATCAATTATACTATATGAAAAAATAATTAAAAGTTGAAAATTCTAAAATCACAGACATACACTTCTATTTTATTTAGCAGTATAGATATAGATATAGTCTGTGGTCTGCCTTACCAACGAGCACACTTTGGAAGTTCTCAAAGTAGACTTGTGTACTATTATGGATGTCCGCGGCAAAATACTTTCCACTGCTGACATAATGGGTAAACTGACTGTCAGCTGAGTGTGGTTATGTAAATATCATCTGTGCGGAAGAAAATACCGCAGCATCCATGTAAAGGCTGTTCACGATTAAGTGAGGACTTTTGAAGTCAACCTTAGAAAAAAGTCATTATCCCTACCTGCATATATATTATCGGGCGAATTGAGTGACACGCGCACTTGTAAAGTTGGTAACGATGAATTGAAATGAGTTCCATATCTTAAAGTCGAATAAAAAGTGTCAGGTAACCATTTGAGATAACTTAAATTATTTCTTTCACTGTGTTTTTTTTAGTGCATCGAAGTGTAAAAATTAGCAAATTTACAAAACTTTTTGTTTTGTAATAATTTCACAGTTGCACTTGACCGACGCATGAATAAAGTGACGAGGCCCATGGCTATGCTAATTTTGCATAAGGCGGAAGAATACAAAATGTGCACACAAGTAAATGCTAAGCAGGGCTTTCAAATGTGCTCATTTCCCCGTGAACAGCCTAAAAATAGAACTACCTCCAGACTTGGTCGCTGCCACACAACATAACAATATAACTATTTATTTTAACCTTCAAGAAATCCCAGCACCGCAGACGATCTGCTAAGTTCTAATGGAAACCAGCACATAAGATAACACACTGTCAGTTCTTCTGTGCGCGTCATAATGCATAAGCTAATGCCTAATTTTTGTATTGAAAGCCCAACTTTATTGCCTAAACAAAGCACTACTACTTGCAAACGAATATTAACTAAAAAAAAGTGTACTTTCCTTTGGTCGAGGCAAGGTATACTAAAAGGGAAGAATGGTATCGGGAAATTGGTTACCTCGGGTCGAATTGGCAGTAGCTGATGTTTCCCAAGGTGGGTCAGATGTAGCGACATCCATGTCTTCTTCTAGCCACCGTTCATCATCACTGGGGCAGTTTTTTCCTACTCTACCTCATATACCTTATACCTAAGTGTTAGATGGAATGGAAACCTGAAGGTAGGACGGGATTTTATTACGTGTCAGGGCTAACCCCGTACGCCTAAGAGGGAAGGGAATCGTGCAAGGAGACTTGCATCGCCGCAGAGAGGGATTGGGCAGCCATGGCCAACAATCGGGGCCATGGCTGCCTCCATAAGTGTACCTATATTTACTTATAGCAGTAAATAACCCTAAAAATCCCTTTCGGCAGAAAATAATTCAAAATCATTCATGCATTACTTAGTCCAAAGAAATGCTACAGGAAACAGATGTCGGAAAATCCCGCTATTTATTAGAAAGGATGAAAGACTAGTAGGGAGGTGGTGGGTCCTTGATTTGTTGTATGTGGGCTGGACTAACCAGAGTGATGCTTGCACATAGCTCCAGCGAGGGAAGCTGCACAAGAGTCACTGTGGCAGTAACTGCTCCCTCAGCGCGGAGGACAGTACAATCCCTTGTGGGACTCTTGTCCTCCTCATTATTTGAGCCCAAGGTTGGGGACAGCTTGTCCATCCCGCACCTGGTTGTCGTTCTGATAGGTAAACTGCGTCAGCAACTGCAGGATGTTTGTTGAAGGACTCCTGGGTAGCGTCAGGGGTCCTGGTGCCCAATAATGTTCCACCCTGCATGCAAGCATTTCCCTACTTTTATATGCGTTGCCCTGAAGTGGCATGATTAGCCGGTTCAAAGGCATGGGTTCTAGGTGGGGATGAGGACTGAGGACTAGGTCAATGACGTCGCTCAGGGGCTGTGTTGTGTGCGCATTACCTTGTCTTTGACAACAGATAAATTAAAAAATTTAATAACTTACAAAAGTTGTAAAACACGTGAAGAATAAAAAATTAAAACTTGTAAAAAATATTAAAGAATAAAAATAATAATTTGAAGAAATAAGTTTTATGTCCGGGAGTTCAATGTTCAATTCGCGACACAGCGACTCAAAATAAATTGGGGGAGCACATTATCTCGAGAAGTGTTAGTATTAAAGTAAAAGGACGGGGTATTTTAAATGGCAGATTAAATAATGGAAGCTCTCTTGCTTTGGCTCGATTCGCGAGTGCCCAATGTCTCCGAAGGTAGGCAAGTGGTTACGACCGCTAACCTTACAGCATATACAACTGTATCTTTGAGCTGACGGCCATGTTTATCGGATAGCCATATTGTATGACAAATCGTAAATATGTATTTATTATCCGATTTCGAACATTCTTCTTTCATTCAGCAAAGTACAAAGTGTAAACAGACACACTGTAGAAGTGTTATTTATTAAATCGATATATATTTTTTAAATCCAGTGTTACTGGATTTTTTATTCTGAGATGTATGTATTTGTTAAAAAAAAAAACATGCAGGATATAAGTAATTGTGTCAGGCACGTGTAACCAATACAGAATTGTGGAATACCATCACCCTGCTTCAAGTCATACCAACTTAAAAGTCATAGCCAACCTTCATTCGACCATCACTTGCTTTAGGCCCTTGGAACTTGGATAGTATCAGGCCACTTAAAACAGAGCTCGAATGGACCTCAGACGTCAAACAGAACTTATATGGATCTGAAACAGCTCAAACAGACTTAAACCATCTTCAGATATCAAACAGGCCTCTATCAGTCCTCAGGTCCTCGTACAATGACCAACTGTGTGTTCGTGCTATACGTGTCCCGAGATCCGTCTAAGCAACAGGACCGCCGTAACCAAGTGAAGTGATGTGTTTACACTTGAGAGAAAATAAAGTATCGTGCAAAAAACATGTGCCAGAGATGGGAAAAATTCGGGCAAGTGCTATCTTGTTAGAGGAAAAGCATATACATATGTCGTTTCTTTGAATTCGCCTCAGATTACATTTTCTGCCATGTTTAAATAATCAGTATCATTTTAAAAGTAAGAATTAAATGTTTACGTGCTACGTTTATACGAAAGAACCATTCTAAGTATTCCACGTTACTTCATGAAACCGGCCTTGCAGTGCTAACATCTCGCCCCATAAGCATAAATGTTGAATCGCCATTTTTAAATTTCAGGTTTCAAATTTACAAATGTAAAATATTATTTCATTGTACCTTTGCTGTTGTGTAATGTTAGTTTTGAATTTGTACGCTGGGTTTTCATAATTAAAATTTCACGTTTATTTTACGAATTATGTGAAAAGAATGACAAACACATTTTAAACATAATCAAAGCTCATAATGCAACATGTTAATTATTTTCTATTTGTTTTCTGCTCTTGTAGCGTTTTCAGCAGCAGTTATTCGTAAGTCGGTTAGTAAATATTTCCCTCTATGTGTTTGTGCCCGAGTCTGCAGGTAGTTCCTCGCTGCACTCGTGAGTATGTCTGAGAATAGCAGACATAGGCGCTGCCTCGTACGTCACAAGTCGGGGAGCCATCAATCTTTGTATTTATACTGATCATCTCGCTGCAATAGTAATATTAAATTCTGGAACATTTTTTACATGCTTCGCTCCTCCCAATGTGTGGTGCCAGCTCCGTGAAACTCAGTGCGTCCTGGAGATATAATTTTACTTAAAGATCATTTTCACCTTATAAGATTCTTCATTATCCGCTTCGACCACTGGTATGTCACAAGTCACTGTGTGTATTCCTACATCGTGTTTGCAATCAATTCGATACAGAATGTTCGGAAATCAAACGCCCAAACTTCGGGAGGTGATTTGTTATGAAAAATAAAGTCGAACATATACAGGACATCGTATAGCTAAACGGAATATTAAAGGAGACATGGGCCTATGAAAATTGGGTTTTGAAAACGTATTTTTGATTAATGCCTTGTACAACGCCTACAAAGTCCTCAGCGAAAAGGTGATTTATGCTTCCCATGTTGCAGAGACACATGCGTAATTCTGGCCGTCCTCGGTCTGTGCGCATTGTTCGGCTTGAGGAAGTGATATGTCAGTACATCAACGACATGCCCTCCACTAGTACACGCTCCATAGCGCGTCAAATGGGAGTGTCGCATTCAACCGTGTGTGACGTACTGTAGGAAAATCGCCGCCATCCCTAACGCTGACAGAGAGTACAAGGCATGTAAGGAAAATACGTTTTCAAAAGTCAATTTTCACAGGCTTATATCTCCATTAATATTCTGTTTAAGTAAATGGTGTCCTGTATATTTTCGACTTTATTTTTCATAAGGAATCACCTCCCGCAGTTTGGGCGTTTAGTTTCCGAACATTCTGTATGAAACCAGTGTACCGAGTGTTCGTGTTTTTATTGGTTTTCCTCTCTTACGTCAAGTAAGTTCGTTGGGTACCTGGCCTAATGCAGGTAACTGTACCATCTCAGCAATAACTGTGAGTATTTATCCGCTACACAGGAACACTGGGGGGTCTCAAAACCCCCGGCTCATCCACTCCACATTACACCATATGGTTGTCGACCACGACCCTGGGGCAGCAGAGACCTCGTACACGTCCGAGTTAGTCATTTGAAGAGTTCGCACCCATCATCGTATATTTCCGCCAATTACGCCAGACAAACTCCGTCCCACTCGCCTAGGACACATTGAGACTCAGCATCGACATCACTGCATCTCTACAGTTCACATTATATTGTTCCTGACTTCTCCAAGCATGGGGTTTTAACATTTTATTCTCTCAAGGTCCATCTCACGTCGAGCTGCTGATATTACATAATTGTTTTGATGTTTGTACATTTCAGTGCCAATTTGGAATGTGTACACTGTCATGTAAAGGCGCTTACCAGACTCATCTCCCTATCTGAAACATGTACCGTAACATCCTTGGATGGGGGCGTTTCATAGCGCAGTGGTCACAGCAATAACTAAGTACAAGGGGACATTAAAAAACGACAATTTGCTTTACAGATACACGCATTAATCCTAGAGTCCTTGGGACTAGCCATAGGCAAAACCTCTACTCTTAATCTACTTCTTAACTTATACTAGCGGCGTCACGAAAACATAACACAAGGCAGCTCAATAATTACCTGATGTATTTTTTAAGGTTCTTCAAAACAATTAAACTCAATTTAAAACTCACTACTTACTAAACCATTATATAGACAGATTTCCAAGTTACTTTATTTTTAAACAAAACTCACTGATTTCTCTGCTCAATCAAGTAAACATAGATATTATAGCTAAGAACGAGTGCCATGCTCGGGAAGTCCACATAACATTACCTCGACATCTTAATTTCCCTGGTCGTCAAATTTAAGGATTTTTACCTTAGTCTAAAGTTTAATCCTTACTCCTAAATTACCGATTTGCCGTCCCTCGACGATCCACGATCGCACTTCCCTGCCCTCAGACTGTACAGGCTTCCACAGGGTAGGAGGTTAACACGATCCCCGGCTGTGATCCCAGCATACATCTTGCATTTGGACCAGTTGGTCCTGCAAACTTCCAACATAATCTCGCACTTCACCCGCTCATCGATATCACTTAAAACCCGGCCCTGGGCTTACCCCAGCTCCCGCTTAAACGGTATTCACAATAGAGCGACGTGTCGCGTCGAGCATCAGCCAATCAGAGCCTTGATGCTAGAGTCGAGCGTCGATGACGTTGTACGAGCGACAAACATTGGTTATGACGCTCGTCGCCAGCGTCGGGGAATAAGAAGAATAACATTTCTGTACTTCATAATAAATAAACTGGCGAGAATATGAGATAGAGAACTGGAAACATACATAAACGGTTTGCAGAGATACTAATTGGAGTCCATATTTGTATGAATTTTATCAACCTTTAGGAAAACAAAAGTATGTTTTCCGATGCCTGAGTAGTCGTTCATGTTCTACAACATCATTATAAATTTGAATAAAATACTTTTATTAAAGAAAAGGTTAAACAATTTTACTAACTAAATGACAAAAAATTTCACTGCATTTCGATCGTTTTCAGCACTTCACTGCGAGCTTCCTTGAAGGATAACAGATGGCAGGAGGGTCTGTGTCGCCGGTGGCCGGCGTCAGAACATCGCTCTGTTGTGAATACCGCTTTACGCGTAATCACACGCTCCCTGCGGCACCGATCAAGACACTTAGGCGCCAGGCTATCGACTCACTGGCCTCGCAAACTTCGTTCTTTATACGTAACAGGCCGCGACATCTTCTGAGCCAGCGAGACTGACTGTTGTTGATGACCCGGGGCTGGCCACTTCCCGTTTCCCCCATATTTTAACAGGATGGCCGCCGACCGCCAGCGAAAACTGCACATTAAGTGGAACACTGAACCCATGTACAACGGTGGCCCTCCCCTTACGTGAAACGTCAGCCCATAACCCTCCCGGCGACGCCCTTCTATTCGTCTATTCAAGTTATCAATTCAAGCGAACTGCCGAGAACAGTTATCGCAGTCAAATATCACTCGAGATTGGTTCTTCAAACATCGTGTAGCCGAAGATATGTAGGCTACCTCGTCGCAGTATTGGCCCTGTCGGCGAACTCTCGAGAAGAAGGTATAGGTCTTGGCTGCATAATTATCGCTGTCGGTGTCAAACTTTGTACGGACGATTTTATCTTCAGTACAAGAAGAGACGCCTCACCACAATCATTATTTACATATTAGCATCTGAACAACAACTAAGTTATCAGCGTGCATCAAATCTCTACATCTGCATGTGCCTGGACATGTAGCCAAACAGATACATATTTCAAAGAATTCCAGAAAAATTTATAATCTCAGAATAGTTCAAAATTTCAAAAACGAATATTCAGATGGCCTTGGCTAATTCTTTGACGAAGCCGAAGATCGCTGATCACTGGAGGCCTCCACAGCGCTATGCTTTCTTACGTGACTCTTGGCCGATGCTAAACTACAATAAACCGTTTATTCCCTGACATGCGGGGATAAGGTCCCGTAAGGTCTATGGATAGTACCTACTGTTTCGAATGGCTTTCGCAGTACACGTGCTTGCTGCTGTTGGATGTCGTCTGTTCTGCGGGATTTGAATTGGTTACATGTAAGTTAGTTGTAAGTTATGTTTAGACTATTGGTTGTAATTATTTAGTAGTCTTCTTCCTATAGGTTAGGTTAAAACTTAAACACACACACAGACACACAAACACACACACACACACACATAATTATATATATATGCTGAAATAATTTTGTTAAATGTTTTATGAATAATTAAAAAAATTGCAATCATCGCATAAATGTTTTTGATAATTTGTGTTTTAAATGTCCCACCTTACGAATTCTTGAAATATCGTTCGTGAATAATTATTGCATGTAATTTACCATATGCTATTTAACCTAAGCTACACTAATTTAACCTAACCTAATCTAAGGCGTTTCATTATTTCAGATTGAGCAATGAGTCAAAGAAGGTATAACAGAATGTGTGTTGTTAATGAGTGAAATCAAAGACCCAGTATTCAGGATACTTATTACCCATGGTTGGCTATGGAAAGTAATGATTATGTTGTATCCAATGTCTGTGAAGTGGCTGAATCATCTGCATTTGCGAATTTAAAGTTTAATTTCACTTTGACACAAGATTCTATCATAGCTGGAACGACGTTTTTTGGAAATACTTTTGGTTAGGCAAACCAAATATTTGGATTATTCTGCAGTAAAAATATCTGTAGCTGTTTGATGATTATTTGTGATCGCTTCACCCCCTAGTAGTGTTTTGACTGATTGATTACTCACTTTCATTCGACCCACAACAAATATGTCTCATTGGTTAATTTTCGACAGGCATCCACCTCCCTCTCCATCGCTCTTTCCATCGTCTACAGCAATTTTGTTTTTTGCATTTGTCATTTGTTTTAATCTTCAACACCTAGGTGAAACTAGTATATTAATTATCGATTTCATCGCCAAAGGAGCCATTCATTTAGCCACTTTATTGGTGGTTGATCTTGACCTTACCCCAGTGACACTGAACTTAAAAAATCGAGAAAAATCACAGCCCATACAATTATGAATTACTAGCTGGTCACAAGGGACCATATCGACTAACAATACTAATTAACAACTGACTGCACACAAGACCGACTCAACCCAAGACTAACTCCACCCAAGATGGACCCACCCAAGATTGACTCCACCTAAGACTTACTTCGCATAACACTGAGTTTTAATATTAGAGAGATTAATTTTACTGCAATTCAGTGACAAATATATATTAAAAATTATAAAGCTTTAAAGTGTAACCAGCAGTTTCATTTACATTCTGATACAAATTGTATTAATGAGCATAGTTTATATCAATTAGTTATGGAATTTAAAATTATATTAGCAAACCTGAAATTCTGTAATAAATTTATAGAACTATTAATTTTTTGAACATACAAAAATTATCAAAAATACTAAAATACATTGTAGAAATGTAGTAACTGAAACATATATATTTATATTTTAATATGAATATAACATTGTGTTATAATAATAATTTAGAGTTCCAAATTTATGGGGTATAATTTTAATATAAGTATCTGACTTATACTGATTTGTTTATAATGTTTGGTAACATTTAAAATTAATATTATCATAACATTTTAAAACAATTTATTTACTATTTTTTCTAAATCATATTGTTAATTGCTTATCTTTTTAAATTGTATTAAATTTATAGAAATATTTATTTATTTAAAATACTAATAATACTATAAAAATAAAAAATAAAATGTAGAAAATGTAGAAATGTAGTAGCTGAAAAATTACATCTTCCTATTATATTACAAATGTATACTATTTTCTAAACAATAATTTAGAGTTTTAATTTTAACAATATTTTTATTTAATTCTGTAAATGTAGATATTAATGCAATTTTCAATACCAATATACTTTTTTTTAATAATTTAATTTTTTACCTTCTTTGTTTCTACATTATCTACACTTTCTGCATTGTATTATTGGTATTTATCATATTTTTGGTATTTATCATGTAACTATGTATTTATTTTTAATATTCAATATATAGTTTTAATTTTAACAGTTATTTTTTTATTTCTGTAATTTGATTAAAAATTATCATTTATATATTTGTTTTTGTATTGCATTGGCATAGTTTAATATTAAATTTTCATTTTGTATTAATTCTTTTCACATTTAATAAAATTATATGAAGACTTTTTAATATTAATAATGAATACTCTCTAGAAACAAACGAGAATTACTTACACGTGATCTCTATGTCAATAAAGCATTAAATTAGCCAAAAATTATACTTATATAATGATATTCATAATAATACTGATATAATAACACAAATATTATACTCTAAATAAAGAATAACTTTGAATTTCGAATAATATTAAATGAAGTGGCAACATAAGCAAGTACTCTTTAATTATATGCAATGAAAATATTAATGAATAACAGTAAACGTATCCCTGAAACTCTGCAATTTTACATACTCCCCCTCCCTCATGGTTTTGAACAATTTTTTCAAATTTGTTACAAACTGCAATAAACCTAAGTGTAGATTCTCTATAATTGCTGCAGTATGCTTTTTATATTTAAATTCACAATTAAGAATCATTATATCTTTATGTTACAATATCCCAATATCTCATTAATTAAAACATTCACTTAAAATATTCACCTGAAGTTTTTTTCCACAGTACTTATCCAGTTGAAAAAAAATATTTAAAAAAAATATTTGTTCTTATCTATTTAATACAGTTGGTTTACTAATTATACTATTTAATCCCTTGTGTTTTTATCGCCACTCTTAATACTTACTTATTTTTATTCTGTTATCTATGTAAAAAAAAATTCTATTATAATACCACCTATACATAGCACTCTAGCCACATCAGTATACATACTTTGTAACTACATTAGCATCTGTATATTTCACTCTACCTATATCAGCATACATATTGATTTTTGTCCTGATTATCATCTATTAATATTATTACTCTGATTTATACGACCTTATTGTCACATATATTTTCCTTTATATTAAAAAATATATTTTTCTAATACATTTACAAGTTATATGGCTCATACGTAAATTTGACAATTTTGTTGGTGGATACTACCATAATATCATAGAAAAATTAACCTAATAGCCTAATGATCCAGGTTTATTAATTTTGTTTTCAGTTTCCCTTTGACTTTCCCATTAATAATTTCTTTATGCCTGTAATTTCAACTTCTGTACTATCTCTTGCATCCTATATGTTTTGTTTCCTATTTTCTGCACATTTTTTCGGGCTGTTTGTTTACTAACTAAGACATTTCTTAAAACTACATAAAATTATATATCTTGTATTATTGTTTTACAATTTCCCTAAATAAAAGCATTACCTTCAATCTATTATCATTTAACACATTTTTACTGAACTCAAATCAATAATTTTCTTACATACAAAAAATATATACAATTATTTTCTTGTCCTAATTTGTCTGGTATGTCTTTATCAATTCATTTTCTTTCCTTTTCGTTTACTTCCAAATCTCCTCATTTTCCCCCTTTTTTCTTTCCTTCTTTCTCACTATTTTCCTCGTACAATATTTTATCTTTATTCGTCTTTTCCCTTCCAATGATTACAACTTCACTTTACCCTTGTGTATGATTTGTTTTGATCCCCCATTATTTACACAATTTTTTTGTATTGCCCTTTCTAAACCCATCCCATTTGTATACAACATAGTCTTATCACCTAATGATACAGAACCTGGATCACACATTGCATTATCTTTACATTTCACTTCCGTATCGTGTTAATTTATTCTAGCTATATTCTGATGTTTTAATTGTGTGTCATCAATATTTTTTCCCCGTTTCTTATGACTTTGTACACTGATTTCCAAAACTTTTTCTAAATTATGAAAACCTATTTGCATTTAATTCTTTATGGCCTCAATTCTTTCTTTAGGATCTCACGATTGGTTTGCAATTCATTCCTGATTATTTTCTGCATTGTTTCAAGTTTTTCAGATAGTAACATTAACGTTTTCTCCATGGCGTTTTACTATAACTCAAACGAAATTTTTCCACAGACATGTACTCACAAATGTTTTCTCCAAACCTGCAAGACACAAAAGGAAATTTTCTCTTTAATCTCTTCTGTACTTGCTTCTCAAAGAAAAATTCTCCTCCGATGTCCCTCGGTGTGGAAACTGATTACTTCACTTGCAGACGTACTCGAGATATTCTCGGCATCCTCGGGCACCGAACTCTCCCCCTCCCGACGTCTCCAAATGTAGCACAAAATTATTCCTCGGGCGTGGTTCTTACCTTTGTCGAAATCCGTAACTTCTGACGTTCTAAAAGCACTTGAAGTTCTTTTTTCAGCTTTCGAAATTCTAGATGGTAACGAAGTTCTTCTTCAACCACACGCTGGGTTGTCAGTTGTTACATTTCATACAAATCACCTTAAAAATTACACGTTGGGCGTCGTTTTCAATTAAGTTCTCAGCTTCTGAAAATATATTTTATTTGAATGTTTCTTTGCCTCTAACACATTTAATAAACTATTACTACATCTCTTAAAACAGAAAATACTCTATATCATTAGTTAATGTTTTTAAAACAATTACATGAACATATCACAGTAATTATATTAAATATTAAAATCTTCGATTATTTATTATTTCATTATAACTTATAAATCTCAATCTCACATCCATATTTAGAGGTGGCGAGAATTGTTTTAAAGAAAAATATATTTGTATTTTACATCTGCCTTACTTATTTTGTTTCCTGTCCTCTGATTGGCTGTCATCGGACAATTACACATCTCTTCACCAATCAGCAATGGCGAGACGAGAGACAACCAGGACAATTTTCTCTATTACTTATGTTTAATAAACATTTAATGCTGACTAACCTATAAGGAAGAAATGGAAATAACAAATAAATATTAATTCCAAATACCGTCTAGAAACAAATGAAAAATAGTTACACATGATCTCTATGTCAATAAACTATTAAAGTAACCGAAGATTATACTATTAACTTATATAAAAAACATAATTTGGAATAATATTAAACGAAGTGAAACCCTAAGCAAGTACTTTTTAGTTATATATTGTGAAAATGTCTGACTACCATTAAATATAACCCCAAAATTATGCAATGTTAAAGAAATATAGGGTTATTCCTACAAAAGAAAAAAAAAGTTACATAAATTATTGATAAAGTTAATTTAACTATCCCCAAAGAAAGGATGGAATTGAGGCATTTAACTGAAAACTATTAAAGCTATTGGAAAAGTACTAAAAATGAAAATTTTAAAATCTAAACAGAAAAGTTTTGATAGAAGTGATAGTGAATTATAAATATACTTCAGAGAAACTATTTCCAGAAATTTAGAAGGTATGAAAATTCCAGAATTTAAATAAATTGCTAAAGATTTCAAAATTAAAATTAATTCTTACATGAATAAAAATAATAGTGTTATAAAAATGACGTGATACAACTTAAACTGTCGAATTAAGGGAATTTAATAAATAAATCAATATTATGGGGTACCAAAATTTCTCCCCTTTGAAAAATGCAACATATATATATATATATATATATATATATATATATATATATATATATATATATATATATATATATAGAGAGAGAGAGCCAAAACCAATAGAAAAACCTATCAAATTTAGAAGTATATATGTTCATACAATTATAAAATCTTTAATCTGATTTCTGTTTTTACCATCTTTATTTTTTATTCATACCTATAGTAATAAATCCAAATTTTTTTATTCCAACATCATGAACATATAAGTCTTTAAATTCTCCATAAGGCACATCTCCACCAATAAAATCACTATACCTAAGTTTTAAATATGTTTCATCTTGCCTGAATATACATAAAAAATTGAATTATCTCTTACTGATTGTTTTGGGAACTTTCGGAAAATTTTGAGCTAAATAAAAAGTCAACATTGTTATGTTTTCCTCTAGTGAGATATTAACGCATAATATCTAATATAAGATCATCAAATACAACTAATGAGTTATTTACACATTCATCTAAAGGAATCTTATAATCGAAATAATTTAAAATATATTCATTTTCTTTTATAAAATAAGAAAATCGTCTGTTAGCTGAGTAGACAGAATGAGTGGATGAAAGGAGATGAATTAGAGCTATGTTACCATACAGGCTATACATGGCAAAATTAGCACTTTCTACGACTCCGCTAAGTTTTTCCTTTCAACGAATTTCTATCTTTCTGCAATTTCTAATATAAAAATTCCCATGGGACTAATAAACACTATGTATATATTTCACCATTCTCAGACAGAAGTTATAAATCTAAGGTAGTAATAATAACATATATTTGTTAGTGACTAATGCCTGTTGCGAGGGCCGTAAATAGTGTTCACTTTGCCGCCAATAGCCTCGTTTTTTATAGACAGAAACGTGCTGTCCTGTAATCTACGGGATCATAATTCTCAGCTGTCGCAAATCACTCAAATATGTTTTATAGTGTAAACACATTGTTTTTAATGTAGTTACTGAGTTAAACACTGCATAAATAGGCCTTTTACTGTTAAGCCATGCGTGCGTGTTTATTAAACAAAACTAATAATAGTCATGACAAATTCATCCCCTTGTTTCTGGCCACGTAAACGAATGTCAACAAACCAAATACTCGATTCTTGTGGGTTACAGGATTCACAGACATGAAGGAGTTGGAAACTGACTAGCTATCTTGACTTGTGCCCGTGCGTTATGCGTCTATGTATGCATCCTCTTGTAGAAGAACGCAGAGTGTGTTGCAAGGCCCGCTTCCGTCACATACATCCGGATCTGTGTCACTGTAGAATGGGCTTTAACAGAACAGTTCACATGCACGAGGTGCGACCACGAACTGCCACTCTCCACACTATGACTCGACTTCACTCTCCTCCAGAATACCATTATAAAGCCCCTAGTCATTTGTAGTGACACATTATGGGGAATGCTAAAATGGTTCTACACACCCCCTTTTTATCTGTCTAGACGGTGTTCCAAAACTTTAGTCTGCGAGCTCTCCCAACACTCTGGATAAATGTTTTACTCTATCGTAGTGGTGCCCCAAAACTACAGATTAATTGCTCTGAACATCTTGGGAGAGTAGAACTTTTACACTCATAATTTTTCTTAGTAATGCCCAGTAAAATATAAAAATGGTAGGAGAATTAGTTGAATTAACCCAATTAAAAGAAAATATGCATATTTTGGTTACAGACAGATATGGTTAAATACAAATTATAAGTCCTACGATCCTTAATTTGTATTTTAAAATGAATATGTTTGGTTATAATGTTTATGATTAGGCTATTGTGTATGTAATTTTTTAAACAAAGTTATTCAAACCAAAGCTTGGAATGTTTTGAGCTCCATTATCATTGATATGTTATTGCCGCTTGCATTCATTCATTTGCCATTTTGCCTACAGGAAATGTTTGTAAAAACAGCATGCTATATACATTAGGCACTTTCCAAAACCCCGTTTACTATAGCTCTCTCTGTTTTCAGTCTATGCTCTGTCTCTGAGTAGTTTTTGAGGATGTTGACCTGGGGATGATGCTCCTATTTTCAAGACTACACGGGCAGGGAAGTATTATAGTGCACATCATATTACATTTTTCCCATCATGTAAATTACTGTGTTAACTCGAGTGTCATTATTGTATCTCAACTTTTGTATTTATCACAGAGCTTGTAGCGAACTTCAAATTACGTAAAACCTTTCTTAAACATGTCAACAACTATTATATTAGATGGCATTAATATTTTTAATGAGTGGTTGACAGGTAAAAAATATGTTTAGCCTCCTCCAGCCTCCCTAAATTTTTCAGCCGAAAAATAAATTAATTTCATAATATGTTCCTGTATTACGCTGTCACAAAATTATACATCAATATTTCAGACGTGCAAGAAATGGTGTGCAACTCTATAGTAGTATTTCTAGTTAAATTCCTAAAATATAAATTTGAAGTGCTCAATTAATTCAGTATGGAATTATAGACACATACTCAACAACTGCATTTATACTACACACTTGTAAAATAAGCACAGTTCTCTTCTATATAACTGCGCAATCAGTTGTGATAACGTCTCATGCCCTGCTCACACTTGTATTTTACAGGTTATTTCATGATAATGCCAGAACTGGACCAGCCAACGGTATCTGAGTCACCCAGTCAAGTGTTGATGTCCGCATGGAAAGCAGCTCATCCCGACAATTTAGCAGACAATGCCATGTTTTTGCTGGGTCATAGTTTACATTAATGTATGGGGAATTTAAACTGGAACGCATTCACATCGTAAATATTGAAAATTCCCATGTTGTTGACTGAATAAACACGTAATCTGAATTCATACACATTGGTTTCTTTTGTGAACTTCTTTTGAACGTTTATAGACCTATAAGTAAGTTTACACATACATAAATATTTCTAAATGATGGTTGTATAAGCTAATTAGGGGACTGATTGAAGACATCGCAATACAGAGAAAACTAAAGTGAGTGACTAAAGAACAGTATTTGAAGCCGTGCTAGCCTAGGCAGAAGATATTTTCAGTGTTGTGGTTCCTGCTTTGATATTTCTCTTTGGCAGGAACTATTTAACCCCGAAAGTTGTGTAAATGACTTTGAACCGACGCCAACCTTCCACTGGCTCCAAAAACATTCCCCACATTAATTTTAAAATTCACGATAACTTGCTTCAGACCTACTCAACCAACATTCTCTAAGAGCTTATGGGAACATTATTCAACTTCCTCGTTTCTTCAACAATCCTCTTCATTTCAAATGCACAATGTTTGCATATTTTATATATAATTATAAACTTTTTTTTACGACAAATGCAACACTCAGCCGACCTCCCGTGGCGCAGTCGGTTGGTTCGCCACCGATCTAGGGTGCGGGAGGCTGTGGGTTCGAATCCCGGTTAAGGTATGGGTGTTCATTTAAGTTAGGTTATAAGTTAGTCGGTAAGCCGTCCCCTGTTAAGTTTTCTAGCATAAAACCGGGGACGTTAAAAGCCCTATACAATACAATGCAACACTCAGAAAAAATGGCCCTAATGAAACCAGACTCGGACGATATGTAGAACAATCAGCAGCGCCCTCTCTTGTGTGACCGGAAAGGCCAGTGTTACGCCAAGCTCAGTCAGTGAAGAGCCGTCAAACGAAGTGAAGCAAGTGCCAGTATGCCTCGTCGACGTCAAAGGGCGCCATATCAGCACGTGAGTGAGTTCGAACGGGGCAGAATGATCGGTCTCCGGGAAACTGATTTGTCATACTGTGACATTTCGGCTCGTACAGGACATGCTGCTACGACAGTGATGTGTGTGTGGAACCAGTGGATAGAAGAAGGTCGTACGCAGAGACGAGCGGGTACTGGACCACGCAATGTGACCACATTACGGGATGACCACCATCTTGTCCGCAACGTGTGTGGACCTGTGTGCATCGACGGTTTGACGCCGTCTGCTACGGGCTTGACTGGAGGCACAGATGCCATTGTGTCGGCTTCCATTGGCCAGAAACCACAAATGCCTCAGACTGCAATGGGCACGTGATCGCCGTCACTGGCGTGCTGAGCGGCAAAATGCAGTGTTTTCGAATGAGTCCCATTTCCAACTATCCTACAGAGATGGCTGCATATGTGTTAGATGCTACAGTGATGACTACAATCTGGCATCCTTTATGGAGCGGCATAGTGGACAAACACCAAGTGTGATGGTTTTGGGACGCCATAAGATATAACATGCGATCTCGACTCCTACATATTGAGGACAATCTGAACAGCAACCACTGCATCAGGGAGGTTTTAGAGCCCGAGGCACTCCACATGCCATATTTCAGCAGCCCGGCCATATGTGGCGAGGAATAAGCAAGCCTTATTTAATGAACCGCAGGTACGACTACTTCCCTGACCTGCATGTTCGCCTGACATGTCGCCCATCGAACATGTCTGGGATGTGGTTGATCGGTGACATGTTCATCACGATCCTCCAACAACCACTGTTGATGCTCTGTGGACTCGCATACAAACTGCGTGGAGATAAATTCCCTAGGAACATATCCAGGTTCTCTTTGATTTTAGGGGCTTTGACGGCAACAGAGGGTTGGGGGGGTTCAAAGCATACTGTATTCTCAAGGACGGATATAATGTACAGCTCTGTAATCCTGATCAATTGTGTATTTTCATGTACCTAATCTGTGGTATAATGTTTATTTCAATCGCATGTAAGTTATCCTTCTTAGTGTTACATTTTAACAAAAGTTAGTGTAAACGAAAAGCGACTTATTCATTAGTACACAATCATTCATGTGATTTATATAAACCCCAGAAATAGTGAAATAAAAATATATATGTAATATCCAATTTCCAAATGTTTATTTTTTCTTTCTTTATTTATTTTGATAACCTCCGTAGTTTCTAGTGTATATTAGAAGAGGGTGGTCAATGTTTACAACTGCATATAGAACAACAGTTCAGAATAGCATACTTGAGGTTAATTAACACCTATATTACAATAACTTACAAAACAAAGACAGGTAATAAAGTACATCAATGACTAACAGAAAGTATGCAATTCTGTAATAAGTTTATAAGTAACAAATAATAAAGCATTGGTTAAGGAATTCGTAAATAATACATAATTAATCATATACAAAGTGTGTAGAGGAGTAGCAGATTAAATACTATAAAAACACTATACTTGTATATTTTATTTCTAAAGAATTCATTAGTTGAGTAAAGGGATTTTTTTTATTTGATAACGCATGAGTAATTTTTTTAAATTTATTTATATTGTTTATTTCTTTAATATTCATGGGTATATTGTTTATTAGTTTTATACCACTACAGAACGGGCTCTGTGCAAATACACGTGTTCGGTGTGTTATAATATGTAAATTGTTATGACATCTGGTATAGTGATCATATATGTTTTTGTTTAGTTCATAATTAATATTTTGTGCTACGAAGATTATAGTATGGTAGATATAGAGGCATGGAAGTGCCATGACCTCAAGTTCCGTTTGTAGTGACTCATGCGGTTTTTAGTCTACACTGCGAAGGAAAGAAAGGCTTATGAGATCACTTTCCTGAGGCTTATGAGATCACTTTCCTGTCTGGGTGTATATGTGTATGTGTGTTTGTTGTGTGTGGCTGTGCACGTGTATGCCCCCCCCCCTTTTTTTTCTTCCAATTTTTGAAAGTGTAAACCTAATTTCACCTAACTCGGTACACATATAGTACTAAGTAAGAATACCTCACTTTTATAGTTTTCGGCCACGGCAGGCACTTACTTTAAAAATGGCGACCATTTTTAAAATTCAGTGCGATTATCTCGGAAATCATTCTATCGATTTTGGTAAAATTTTGTATCCTGATGGCGCAAGTTGTAGGCATTAAATTTAAAAGTGAATATTCTTGTTGGTCTGCCATTTTGGAAGATAGCGCTACATGAATAAATAAAGATTTTAAGTTATATCTCAAAAACTACTCAACCTATTTTCGTCAAATTTAACATGTAAGTAATACTATGATTGTCCAGATAGATGTAAGTAATCGAACTTAATTTAACACTTATTTTCAAAATGCTATCACTTCGAAACCATTTATTCAATTCCAACTTAACTTAATATGCTGGGAGTATAAATAAAAACAATTGTGTCTATATAGAGTTTCTTTTGTCCTCAATTTTGTCAGATAGCGCCACACTAATAAATAAAGCTTTTATATCATATCTCGGGAAACAATTGGTTGATTCCTACCAAATATAGCAAAAAAAGTAGTGCTGTGGTACGCAATTTTAACTGGTAAATTTTGAGAGGGTCAGACTAACATATTTCCAAACTGGCAGCCATATAAATATTTTAGCTCCGAATTTTTTTATCTACGAAACTCCAAACCAAATTCAACTTAACTTTGTATGCAAACAGTATCAGTTATATCCTTCCAAACTATCTATGCAAAGACTCATTTCTTCGCCATTTTGTAAGATAGCTCCAAATGAAATAATATAGTTTTTATGTCGTATCTCGGGAATCGATTAACCTTTATCTTTCAAATTTGGCGACGACGTACTGTGGTAGGCTATATTAAGTTATATATTTTAAATATGTAAGTCTTTATTTTCTGAATCCCGCATATAGAAACATTTTAGCTTAGTGTGCTTTATCTACGAAATTATGCAACAAATTTAAATTTAAAATAGTATATTTAATATATGAGAATAATCGAATATGATAATATACAACATTTTTGCCCTCCATATATGAAGATCGTCACATGATCAATGGAGGTTTTATGCCGTATCTCGAGGACCAAACAACCGATATTCATACAGAGATCCTTCTTCGGAGGATTTTTTACAAAGTAGTGTCAGGCGAGAAAATTGAACATTTGGTCGTATATTCAGAATAAATAGATTATATCCTCAAAATTTTCTCACCTATGGAAGGCCATGTAAAGTTACATGTTTGAAATTGGGTCAGAAAATGATTTTAAAATGGCGGCTTTTTTAAATATTTTGATATGTTTGGCATATCTATTTAACAAATGTGCGATGTTAGGGGCCGGTTTCACCAACACATCTTAAAATTTAAGCGCTACTTAAACACTGAGTAAGCTGTCCCTAGCGCCTTGTACCGCTTCACCAACTTTAAGCTCTTCTTAAAATGTTTTAAGCAGCTCTTAGTTTGGGCAGCCGAAATCGGATGCCTAATTCTTTCAGCTCTGCTTAAATCATCGTAAACAATTTTAAAGTAAAATGGCTGCTACTGAAACAGTTGTGTGTAGATAACGCCAAATGTGTTTTAAAGTATTTAGTATTATAAATTAATTTTTTCTAAATAAAAATAAGAAATTATTGAGTATTAAAGTTATCGCGCCTGGAAGCATGTCTTTATTTGTTGAAACAACCTATAACGATGGTTGAAAACAAAGCTCGTGGAAGGCATATTTGTTTATGTACATTTTACACGAATTTTCAAGAGGCAAACCCAATATATACATAGGAAATTGAGTGTAAAGGTAAGTAGCTGATTGATAAAATGTGATTTTGTTTAGTACGCATAAACTACGGAAGTACCTATTTTAAATAAATGGAAAAAATGTTTGCCTTCGCTAGACTGCATGTATGTACGATATGCAGGCCTAAATATATATGATTACTTTGGTTGAATTAGAGACTGGACATAATGCATTTACACCTACATTTTATTACACATGTCAAATTTGCAGTACAAGTTTTGCACACATTCGACTTTGTTTTGAATTAGAAAAGTTAACACGGCCCAATTAAAGATGTCATACATGTGTGACGTGATAATCATAATATTTATTCAAATTCGGGCACTGTGCATTTCTAAATTGCACATGGATATCGTCAATGTTATTATCAATAAACTATCACAATTTCAGAAAGTTAAATTCTGGTAGGTGATGAAAGCCAAACCGAATCTTTAAAACATAGCAGTAATGCCGTACGTAAAACATAAAACAGTTATATTAAGTTGAAAAATTCGGGATGGCCTTGTAGATTGTAGTAAATGTAGGCTCAGTGTTGTTTTTTGAGGGCAATATGATTTTCACACGGAATATACATTACGTTTAGGGAACATTTAATCAGTACCTAAACATGACAACAGTTTCATTTTTAAATTTATCATTAACCTAACGTATTATTTTTATAAAGAATTTATTATATAAATGCTTGACAAAAGCTACTTAAATATATGTAACGCGTCTAAAACATTACCCGAGTAGATAGAATATAAAACATTTAACATTCTGACTAGTAAAAAACAGCCCAGGCCTAATATAGATTGTTGTAACTTTTACTGCGAAAATACACACTTCTTGGCACTGAAAATTATTAAAAACCAGATAATAAAACATCACAGAATTCCAACACAACACTTCCACGGTAATAAATTAGCCTCGAAAAATAAAAAACTTATGTATTCCCGAACGTAATTTTAACATAAATAAATTTCGGCACGCGTAGTTAGTTGAACAAATTGAGTACACATATATTTTTCGGATATGCAGTGACATTTGTTTTGATTGATTCTTATTATTCGTCAAGCAAACGATAAAGCTTTAATTATTTATTATAAAACAAACATTTGGTTGGTATACGTATGCTCACAACAAAAAAGAATCAGGGGGGAAAACGTTTATTTTACCTTTCGTTGAAATAATTCTCATTGGTTCGTTTAGTCACATGACCACAATGCGCCACTACCAACATGAGAATATTTGCAACTTGTTTCTTTAAGCAACGCCCAGCTAAGACGCATTTATAAAACTGAGTTTTATAATGGTGAAACATCTCGACATCCTTAAGAGCCACTTAAGCTTAAGTATCGCTTTGCTAGAACCTAGTATATTTCTTCTTGGTGAAACCGGCTCTAGATGTCGCCGAACAGTTCAATAACTCTTACCCTCCCTCCATTCCCCACCTGGTTTGGTCTATATAAGCCCCTACATTCCCCCTCCCCTCCTTGTTCGGCCTCCGGACCTCGTGACCTCTCCATTCCGATCGGCATTCATCATGCTGATGTCATCGGGAACACCTCTACAGGAGAAATTGTCTACACCTTAAGTGATGACTGCTTGGACAACCCTTACGCGCCAGCACTGGACCGAAATATTGGGCGAGACCACTCGTTAGCTGCAAACAGACTCTGCTACCGCAGAGATTACGACGGCGAGTCATGTCGACCTGTAGGGAAATTATTTTGAAAATTGTGAAATATCATTCCGTAGTTTCCGGGTCGTAATTTACTGGGGGTAGCCTTTTCAACATGACTCGGATCATGAAGTTTTGCTGGCAGCCCTCAGTGAATTCAGTCGTTGTGCGCTGGGTTTTGTTGCTTACAGCCGTCAGTTAATCTGGCCGAGGTGTTTGATAATTTTGTCAGTATTTGTTTCAATTAATGATAATTTTTAGGTTTCTTACTAGGATCCAACGAGTGTGGAACTATGCCCGGAGAAGTTCCGAGTTGGCAGAATGCGGCTATGAAAGGGCACAGAGTGTCGCCCGCACCTACCAGCCTAAAATTTCGGAGCACAGACCTTTTGTGTTTAGCTTGCATTGGAGGACGAACGAGTTAGTATTCTCTTGCATATTTCTGATCCATTAATTTGGTTAGCTGCGGTTCGTCCGCCTTGTTGATGATTTACGTATTTGCATCTTTAATGAAGTATAGCAAATTTTTCTGTTGGCCAGATTGCGGTTTTGGTTATTGATCAATTTTGGAAAAGGCTGGTCTCGGGTTTGGTGCTGCGCTCGACTTTATGCATGGTACGCCTAGCAAAACTCAATCCCATCGTTTCAAGTTGCAAGCACAAAGTGACTTCTTCGTTTGTGAAGTCTGTCTTCTTAGCTGCCTGATAGACGATTTATACGACCACTTTGTGCGTGTTCTTCGCAATCACGGTAACATAAATTATGCTTTTCGGAACTTCGACCAGTTTATAACCTGGTGGGGCCGTCGGCGCGAACTCGGGTATTATATTGCTGGTTTTACCATCGATGTAGCAGCCACTCGCCAAATTACAGTTTATGCATATCACGTTCACTGGAAATATGTTCACTGGCCGCACCAGTGAGAATGCTGATTTCCTTCACATCTCCTGCCAGTACATACCGGAATGCGGAATTAACATTTTCTTCTATGTTGGTTTGGGAGTTATATGTCTTAGAATCCATAATTCCGATGAACCCACTCACATTCCAGCTCCAAGGACTTGTAAAACGTTGCCCTCAGCTCGAATGTCTTACAACTTAGAATGATGGACACTGGCATTCTGACTGGAGAATATAGGTGCAATCACCTTTTATGTAAACGGTTAACAAACAATTATTCGCCTACGATTACTTTTTATTCCGCCCCACCAGAAAGCGAATATACAAATGTCCACATTTCCATGTATTAGGCCGCTGCTCCATTTCCATAATTGTGTACTAGTTGGCAATTTTTCAGGTGCACTCGCAGTTCGGGTGCAGGATGCAATTTCCCAAAACTGTCATAATAGTATTCATGTTTACACTTTTTATATACGTTATCCAGTGCGTGCCAGGTCCTCCTGTCGTTTCCAGATTAATTATTGCACATTCATGTCTCTTGTATTTACCAAGCAAAACAACTAGCATGAACACTCCTCTAAAATTAGCTATCTTCAATTTTCGTGAAAACAGTTCCAAATCCACGTTCGAGAGCATTTGTTTCAGTAGAGATTTAATTAGTGCCTCCTCCTGCTGCGACATTTTTACTTTCTCGCACCTCCTCCTCGATAGGACTGTGAAGTCCTTGGCCTTTTTATTTAAACCCATGGCAGTGGTTTCCAGTTTACGGTTGTGGTGAAGGTTATCCTCCAATTACTTACTTCGTTCGAGACTCGTTTCACCAAACGAACGATATTCGTCACAGCACCGACGATATCGATCAGAGCACCGATTTGCAGGTTCAATGCAGGAAGGAATCCTCCCATATTTTACTTCCCTCTCCTCTTGGAACTTCGTCTTGATTTATTCGCTCCCATGCTCATCTTCACCTTGGCTTTCATCGCTTTGGAAACACTCCACACAGCAATTTTTTTACAGAGACCGGTATCTGGAGATATTCTTATCTCGTCAGCCTTCTGCGCAAGTATCTTTTCTACCTAGTGCTGGAATTGCAGATCCTTGTGCTGGTAATAGACGATATCGTGCCACTTGCATGCCTCGTCCAGCGCGTTGATGCCCCGTATCGCCGCGTGCCAACCTTTTAGCTGACTAGGTTCCTGGCCCCCAGAACCTGTATCCGGGAATGTGCAGCTCAAACGGTAGACTTTTGATCAGCGTTTCGACAATTTCACAGCCAGATTTCATTATCTTTGCCTTGTGACGCATTGAATCAAAATGACCAAAATCGTATAAATACGCACCTTTTATACTTTTACATTTCAGTATAATTCTAGATTTGGAACAGTACGGACGTATCACATATTCAAATATGACATTTCAGTGCGATTTCTGCCAGAAACTGTTTAGTTAGGAATGATAATTTGAAGAGACATTCTTAAACATGATTGTCATCAAGAAGCTTGTTTATGCTACCTCCTCCTCCCTTTCCTCCTCCTGCAATGCCTGATATAAACCAAGCAGAAGACTACAGTTTACAGATCATCAAGCAAGATGTCACTCTACCCATATGCATTAGTACTGAAGATGAAGCTATCTCCTAGGAATCACAACGTGGAAGCCCATTTCCGAATACAATGAGGTGCATCATCATGGGATCATCAGATTGTGGCAAGACATGCATCCTACTGAGCCTGCCAGACTTTGGTGTACCCAGAATTCAAAAAGGAAAAAAACTGAAATAGTTTTTCTTACTAAATTACTAAACCAGTGAAAGGCTGGGCACAAATCTGGTAATGGTGCACTTTCAATATATATTTGTTTGTTCAAAACACCACTAAACGATGGTCTTTTCCCTGTGTACTAGTAAATCGTTTCAAAAATTCTGCTAAGCGTTTGGGTAACAATTGAGAACAGAATAAGGAAGAAACAAGACCTCAGCTCAGCTCACTTGATCTTGACTAGATCACTGGATTCAGACGTGTGGTGCACTCAGTCTCTTAAGTCGTGCAGGCATTAGGCCACCACGTCAAGAATGTATCGTGATTTCCTTGATTCGGATAAAACTACTACCGCCAATGACAACTGTAATGGTGTACAACGTATTGATGTGATATGGGTCCTGGACAACAACATCCTGCATGCAGCCATACCATCCAGAAACATCGCCTTGCCCAACACATCGTGAATTCTGTTCATTTCTTGGTAAATTAACGTAGAAGAGTAGGAAACAAATAGCTTAGTTATGCGTTAAAATATGTACAAGGTTGGTAGGAATTCAATGACATATTGCCTCACGTTGGGCGCCAATATGAGGATGGTCGAACAGGAACATATTATATGCCACCACGTTGGGCAAGCCAATATGAAGAATGTGAAGTAACAATATGCAGCACATAAGATAGTGCCACTATAGGGTTCCTCTGCTCGCCGTACATTACAAGGCTCTACCATTATCGTGGGCACAGGAACACTGCCATCGGTCTCTCGACACATGACAACAGGTCGCTTGCTCTGAGAGGAAAGTTTGTTTCATCCAAAAAAATTCTTGTTTTAATAGGGCCAAAAATATATTTAGTTGCCGATAATGTTATGGCATCGCCAATCCAACGATGCCTCATTTGTCGAAATCGGTTCAACCGTTTGGGCTCTTGAATGGAACAAATGAACACCAATACATTAAGAAACGCGAAAAACATTACCCTATTTTGGCTTCGCAGTAGATGGGTAAAAATAGATACCCACTCGAAATTTTCTAAATATTTGTTGTTTTATTCAGTCTAGCTGATTCTCAACACACAAGTTACTAAGATATTTTATTTTAAAGGTATTATATATATATATATAGGTATTATGTATGTATGTATATATATATATATATATATATATATATATATATATATATATATATATATATATATATATTAAAACAATTTTCCTTCGTTTTTATTTGGTGCTGTATTGCATGTTCTTATGAAACCTGCGTGGCGTTCCTTTGCAAAGGTTAATTTTCCACCCAGATGAATATGGCCAATGCACAGTAGCAGGAGTAACTGCGGCAGGTACAGTATAATGTAAGTAGTTTGAATTTTGATAGCACATACTTGTTTCTCCAGTGCGCTAGAAATTGGATGGGACATATATAAAGGAACGTATAACTTTCAACGTTTTACATCCACAAAATATTATATGAAAACCTTAGATACATGCATTTTTACATAACGGATAAGAATATTTACAAAACTCAAAAACAAGTTTCAGTTAAAATATAAATCGCTTACTTATTTTTAAAATAAATGTTGACCTTAATTACAACAATATGTAGCATGTCAATATGGGATTAAAATGTACACTTGGCTTTGGAAAAATTAGTTGCGTACACATTGGTAATTGTGCGTCACCTCTTAACATTTGTCTAATAACAATATACTGGCTACATTTCTGTAAAATACAAAAGTGTAATAATCTGTTTAAATTAAACAACAATTCAGTCTGTAAATACATGTGAATTCACGTTTCGGCTTATGTAGGTTAAACTCTTGATTGCTATACACCCGAAGCTTTATGTAAGCGAATATGAAGACAATTTAATTTAGTATTGCTTTACACACAAAATCACTCTTACGATAATATTTTAGTTTAGCAGTTCTCTTTATTTAAAATCTTGTGAACAGATTGTACATGTACAGTGATGTAATGCTGAACATATAAAGTATAAATATTAACACCTTATCAATCGACACCATGTATCTCTGTATAATCATCAGTTTGCCAAATTTTAGACGATGCATGAGCACTTATTTTGCAGATTATAAATGTCATGAACAACCTATTTCCACAATGTGTTCTCAAACAAATTGCTAGAAAACGCATAAAAATCGTTTTTGGTGTACTTTAACCAGATGTAAGCAAGCCTATTGTTATGGTGCAAGACAATGGCAAGGGGAAAAAAGTCTGGCACCTAAAATGTGGTGATGGCACCTGTGGTTGTTGCAAAAATGCGAAATTCTTCTACCCTTGAAATCTAAGGACGACATTATAATTAAAGTACTTTGAAAGTTCAAATGGACTCTGTCCATCGCCAAACGAAAGTAAAAAAAAAAAAAAAAAAAAAAAAAAAAAAAAAAAAAAAAAAAAAAAAAAAAAAAAAAAAAAAAAATGTAGATAAAGTCATTACAAACACACAGACATGATAGACATGGAGTAAGAGAACAAAACCGAGCAAGCAAGTCATTTAAACACTGCCAACATTCAATAATTAATCTACGAAAATGGAAAATAATCAACAGAAAACAAGCTCAACAGAGAACAACAACAATGAAAACCAATCAGGAATGTACAATACACTCGTAGGCTTTGTAAACACATGGTGACAAAACACATTAAGCCGTAACTAAAGAAATTTATATGTTTTACATTCTAGTTACACATTATTTTTACCCTATCCTTGATTACAGACACATTTCGCATGCAAAAATAAAGATAAAGAAACTGTAAAAAAAACCTTTTAAACCCAAGCTTTTATTTATAATTGAACTAAAAAGATAAAAATTATATTAGGAATAGTTACAGAAATCGTAGAACTTGTAAGACTTAGTCGAAGAGCCTTAATAAACTTTACTACAAATTATTATAGGAATAGTTAAAAAATCGTAGAACTTAGTCGAACAGCCTTAATAAACTTTACTACAAATTAACATTTTTGTATCAATTTACATTTAGTATATAAAAGTTTGGCGCAATATAGAACGTATACCTCATTTACGTAATCGTAGTAAGCACATATCTTGCGTAAGGCTCTTAACTATTCGCGCCAAGCTTCTATATTCTAAATATACATTGAAGTTTATACGGCTGTTCGACCACGTCTAACAAGTCCTACAAATTCTGTAACTACTTCTATAAAGATTTGTAACTTTTTGGTTCATTTATAAATAAAAGCTTGGTTATAAAGTGTTTTTCACTGTTAATTAATTTTTACCTTTTTAGTCTCCTATATTTTTATTATTATTGTTATTATATAGGTAGACTATCTATACATTCGCAGACTCGTCCATCATCGGTATCACCTGCTATCCATCGAGTTTCAGCGCACTCTTTCCGCAGGAAGTTGAACCGGCATGCTGAATATCCATTATTCATATTACACGTGTGTGTGTGTCGATGTATTTGACATTTCAATACGAGCTCACGCAGATCGGAATCTTAAATTGATATTTCACATACACACACGCGGTCAATCATTTGAATCCCTTCTTGTGTTTCAAAGTTTGGATGGTATTTTACCCACACAACCACGTATAAATGAGAACTTCCCCAGCACTGAAACTCTATATACCACCAGTAATCGACAACTTGTCCACCAAATACTTTGTGATTGCTAGTGATTCAGCAGACGCCTGACAGACACCTCACAGACACACAGCGTACATACAAACAAGTGAAGTTAAATAAAAGCTTGTATGCCAGCCGAAGCGACACAGAAATGGTTTGTGTAATAACGGAAATTAATAGAATATTTATGTTTCACAGTTGAGGTAAGACATCTCTTACAATAGTCTACTAACAGAGACATCTCAAAATGTTCTCACAACATGTAATTATTAAATGTAGTAAAACTTCGCTCTTACATTCATTTCACTTACATTTTCTTTCTAAATATAGCCTACCAATTTATTCGGCTCCCACTATTTTCCCCCTTATATACAACGTACCCCGTATTAAATTCCTGCATTTAAGCAGCAATTAACTATGGTTTTCCATATTTTACACTTCTGTTTTCAGTCAATGTGGTTTTTTTTTTTTTAATTCATACCCATTAATTTACACTGCTGTCTGGTTCACAAGACCTATCCATTAGATAATGGGAGTGCAATTGTCTGTGCACAACAAAAGTTCATGTGAAAGTTAATCTGTCAGATTGTCAATATTGAAAAAAAGTTTAACACTGTAAATATCATTAGATAAGCAGAACAATTAATAATTTTACTGTTTTCAGACAGAAGTGGAAAACTTATTCTTAAGTTTTTAAATATCTCAATATTACTTCGAAATCTGACATAAAGTAATAAACAGTTTTTGAAATTCAGTAGATATCTACGTTTCAGCAAAAAATATTTCACTGTTATCTGTAATGTCTATAAATCTACATAAACTTTTCCTGCTAAAGATAATCTTTTGAGTTTCATTATCTCTTTTCCACAAAGTAAATGAATGGGATGCATCAATAGCCAACATTCTTGCTTCGAATGACTTGATCATAAAACTGCCTTCAGTGATACACTGTGTGGTGTCAAATATACATTATAAAACGTATGTTAGCACAAAATAACAAAGAATAATGTTATCAACCTACCATCCAAAAATTTTATTTGAAATTACGCTAAGAATATTTTGCTAGATGCATCACAAGAAAACAGTCGATGCCCTCAGTCGATGGCGTAGGCAGCTTATGCTATGTAGGAAACACAAACGTCACCACCATGCGTATTGCCCATTTCATGCAAGTGGAGTAGATGTTAACAGTTCTAGAGAAGTAGCGAGGCCACCCTTCCGCCACAGCTGTCCCGTCAGCGAAGAAAACAACGTTTGTAAACTAATGCTATAAGTCCAATGCACACTTGCGTTATCCTCGTGTTTCCTTTCGTGCAACACCTGCTACGGCTGACGCTAGCTAACTTCCACACAGTAGTCAATGTAGGGTATTGTAATAAATCCGTGAGAGAGGGTGGAGAGAATACAGAGGACAAATATGGATTCTGTGTGTTGGAAGGGAAAACTTTGCAACCTCGTGTGATATTAATACCTTGTAACGCTTACCAAACAACTTGCACTCCTCTGGTGCGGTGGTGAGCTCAGGAACTCAGTACAGTAAATTCAGGACACTGGCATTCACAATAACTTGAATTCTCGGTAATATCAAAAAGCACTTCATTTCAATATCTCCATTGAAAAAAGAAAATAGAACGCGTATGACTCAACATTAAAAATGAAATAAAATACTGTTAATAATCTGTAATTCAATGCAGAAAAGAGGGAAATTTGAAATATGTAAAACTGCTTAACTGTGTGAAAAATCACGTAACGTCCACGTTTTTTACTATTTCTGCATCTTGTTAACATATTTCATGTATGTTTCACACGTTTAACTTTGCTTACATTCAACACTGGTAATTTTCTGTATGTTGTCACGTATATCATTTATTTACCTTTTTGTTTATTTTCACATGATTAGCGTTTTGAATAATTATATGTACGAATGGCAATATTCATGTGTGAATGCATTTAGTTAGCTAATTTTATTTTTGTTTGAATTTTTAAATTAATATTTTATATTAATTACTTTTTCTTGGTCTCAACTGATCGTTAATGTTTCAGGGATATTTCTGTATTTTTTTAAATTACATTTCCACGATGACTTTAATTCTATGGATTACGGATTCAGGCCGTTTTGGAGCGAGTCGGTTTAGTTTTACGTAGTGAGCCTTCCGATTGGATAGCAGGTTCAAACCCTGCACCCCTATTGGCGGGAGAGTCTAGCTTGGGCATAGGCAGGTCCATTCCGGTTGGAATATCGCTCTCTGGATCGCCATCTTCCGACGTATCAAGACATAGAACACGACGGCCGTCCAGAAGTTGGCCGAGGATTAGGATTTGAAATTAATTTTTAGGGTGTTCCGTTTTCACTAATTGCTTTTAAGTATTTTTGTGTGTTAACGTGGAGTAGACTGCGTAAGAGCTCCTCCGTTTAAGTTTTAAGCAGATGTTAGGAGATCGTCAGCAAGACGTCGCAACATCAGTGAGCCGTGAGTCACGTAAGAAAGAACCCCTACACTAGATAGTGTTGGAGCCTGAACCTACTAGAATTGATCCTGTCCTGTTCCTCACATCAAATGGCATTTCCCTTCGAGAGTAACTCTACAGCAGCATATGAAGTACTGTACGGCATTCAATTGCGCTACGTATCATAGTTCCGACAAGATGGCGCTTGTTCTATACATTTAAACCCGACGCCATGTTGGCCAGGCGTCAGTAGCTTAATCCAGCATTCTTTTTGCCACAAGAAATCCTAGTAAGAGTGAAAGTTTTTAACGGCAGCAGCTCAGCCAGAGGCATAATTTTATTAGTTTTTGATCTGAGACATTTTTATTTGAGTAAGAGGATTTTTACAGTGTAACTGTGTTACGTCAGACTTTCATATATTCTAACGACCGTTACGCCTGGCCACTCCCTAACGGAAGTATAAGTTGTAAACATATTTTCCTCACTATTGCTATTGCCATTCAATGCTGTCTGATTGTTTCATTTTCCAGCATTGATTTTTAAGTTTACACATATCTGAATATTTTATTGAATAAAAGGACAATAGCTGGAAATTCTATTGTGTCTGACGTCTTTTCATGTACTCTCATTTCTATATGATTTCTTGGTTTGAATCCTCTCCTAAGCTATGTCAACTAAATCTGAAGGAACTTAAAGTAGTTTTAAGAATCTTTGCATGGCAGAATAACCTTTCAGCTGATTGGCAAACAGTGGTTTGTCGTGGTGTGTAACAAGGTGAGTTGGGTACTCAAAGAACGTCTGGGTTCGGAGTCCGCCTGGCTTCGGGCGGATGTGTTCCTGAGCTGCAGGACTAAACTACAAATATCACACTCCAAATTTATATCAATACAGCCAACAAACTGATTAATGGAAACGTTACAAGAGGGAGGTGCATGAGCCATGTACCTACTTAACTGCACATGAACACAGGTTGTAGTTCCTTTACAAGTCACGTTGGTTGATGAGATATAGTATTCAAATCACTTCAGTTATTATATCTTGCTTAATTTAGCTGGCTCCCTTTACCGAGTAACATCACGTTGCAGTGTGCCAATTCACTTACCCATGATATCAGTATTCAGAAATTCATCTGCACAAAATTAAATAAATATATGAAATACAGCATTACACGCGCTGAAGGTGCCATCATATGTTATACATAGTGTTACACGTATTGTTTGCTTACATTTCCATAAATTAAATTAAATAATGTTCTGCAAGTAGAGTAAAGTATTAAAATGTTACCACTATTCAAATAAAATTTTACATAATCAGAAATTAAATTAAATTAAATTAAAAATATAAATGTCTTTAAAGCTGCTTGCCGTTAATTAAACATGAATGTAATTCAACTAAACAGTTCCATAAAATAAGTGTTTTTAGTTTCAGTGCCTCTTAATAAAATCTTATGTCTTGAGCTCCATTTATAAATTAAGTTACAAGTTCAGGTCACATTCCCACATACTTATATCAGAATCTCTAATTTATTTAGGAAAAGTCTCAGGGTTCTCCAATTAAAATTAAGTCCAAACCACCAAAAATACTAAATAATAAAAGGGTTCTTGACTTCAAATTTAATTTAAATCAATGTAAAAATCAAAGTTTGCTCTGGTAAACTAACTCTGGTCGGATAGAGCTGGGCCACTGGGTTAATTTAGCAATTTACATTAAGCTCAGCAACTATTTCTTGAAAATACATAGCATCAGTCATAATCAGATAATGAGCATTAAGAAAAGCTGAATGAACCACTAATTAGCACAAGTTCATTTGCCAAAAATTTGATGGCGTCACCTAAATCTGTAGACGTAGCTTACGCCTCCGGTATGGCGTCACCTAAATCTGTAGACATAGCTTACGCCTCCGGTATGGAGTCACCTAAATCTGTAGACGTAGCTTACGCCTCCGGTATGGCGTCACCTAAATCTGTAGACGTAGCTTACGCCTCCGGTATGGCGTCACCTAAATCTGTAGACGTAGCTTACGCCTCCGGTATGGCGTCACCTAAATCTGTAGACGTAGCTTACGCCTCCGGTATGGCGTCACCTAAATCTGTAGACGTAGCTTACGCCTCCGGTATGGCGTCACCTAAATCTGTAGACGTAGCTTACGCCTCCGGTATGGCGTCACCTAAATCTGTAGACGTAGCTTACGCCTCCGGTATGGCGTCACCTAAATCTGTAGACGTAGCTTACGCCTCCGGTATGGCGTCGTGGCGTCGTTGTAAAGTCCACTCGCGGCGACTACGTCCACTAATAAAACTAAGCTGCAAACGCTAAATTTAGTCTCTTCTCTAATACTAAGTTAGCCCTCACTGAATACTAACTTCGGGTACACAATAACTCAACCTATGTTAGGCCGATGCCGATGCCCTGGCTGCGAAAATCACGTCGGTGGACCTCCATGTCCGTACCCAGAAGCACTTAACTTCCGGCAACTCCCTCCTCAAATCCTACAATGGAGCTCAGCTACATCCGGTTTACTTAGACATTACTATAGCTTAACACAGGGTGTGTTCACAGGTTAGGGGACCACAGGCCGCTTATTTTTTCAGGCCCTCTCCACGCATACCCTCATTAAAGTGAAATATTTTGATACCCATTAAAGGAATTACAAACTGTTTCGTAGTTGTTACACTGCGGGAGCTTAAGTATTCTATACATATCTAAAAAATTATGCATTCTTACAGATTTGCACACAAAAAAAAAAGTTTGCCTTTTCATTTTTGTTATGTTGCCTAGCCATATTGTTGTTGATAACGAAAGTGTAACGAAATTACAAGTTTTGAATTTCTGAAATGCGTTGTAATTCTTGGCAGAACATCGTAATATTCTGATCCCACACATAATTCATTTTATTCCACTGTTGAAGGTGGTCCACGAGTGTTTAAATTTCCTAAAGATATTGAACGGTACATGTGATTATAATCATATTTGTACTGCAGTTTTAAGAAGTTCATGGTATGTCCGCCAGGAGCGCTGTAAGTACTAAGTAGCACCAACTTCGTAGTTCGAAGTGATGCAGTAGTTGTGCCGACTAAGTTGGCATGCCTGGAGAGGGCCAAAAAAAATTAGCGACCGCTCAATAACATTGCTGTTGCCACTCTGGTATACACCTTATTTACTCTATGGCTTAGCGTAAAAATAAATACAAAACTGCAAACAAAAGAAAATAAACAATCTTAAAATAAAAATAATAAATTCCGAGACTTCAAAACCCTTGAATAATAATTAAGTAACATAAATAAGTTAAGTTGCCAAATGCTCAGAATAAGACACTCACTTACCATAGAGTAACATAAACAAACATAAAAGAACTGAAAATAATTGTGGATCCTAACTCATATTACATATTAAAAAAACAAATTTTTGAAAAAATTGCAGAAGGGCTCTAATTAAATTAAGAATACTAAAACATATGCAAAAATATTAGTGTCATATAGTTCAAAGCAATATATGTGTTAATTTGCATTACAGTATCAGAGACATGTAAATGAGGTTACATAGATATGTCACAATATTATAGCTTGGTTGGTATTCCAGCATGTTTTATTTTTGTAATGGGCCAAGTAAATTTGCTTGGTGATTTGTCTATTTTATTTCAATGGTTGAAAGGAAGGGTGGGAGGAATTAAGTTTCACCCTTTTTCTTGAGACGGCATTGTTTTGCGGTTGTTTTACGAGATTGTGCCGTTTTGAATTGCATAGTGTTTTGATCGAGCAGCGAAAAATTTTGCTCTCGCGGAAATAATATTCAAATTATTATAACTTCGAAAGTCTAAACTTCAATAAAATAACGAAACGCGATACATGTGTCGCTTTTCGTACATCTGCAGCAATAAATATAGACTCGCACTTACAGAAATTAAACGTACACTCATTGTAATTACAATGGGAGTCAAATAAACAAATATTTTTACACTGCACTAGAGTTTAAAGTACAGATTTCTAGTGTTTAGAAGTGTTTAGAAATGCATCATTTACGAAACATTTTAATGTAGAGCTTGTAATTCGCAACCTTTATTTCTCTGGAAATCATTAAAATCACGTTTGTCTGACACTGATATTAAATAATTTATTTAAATATTAATTCCGTAAAGAGAGCACTTTGACTGTTTCGTGAAGCCAACAAACTTAAACTTCGGAGCCTAGGGTATGTTCATGGCGCTTCATGACGAAAGCCGGTTGGAAAATGGTGGAACGCGCTGTTTCACGAAGCGATAAACAAGTGACGATATTACATTTTACTCATGAAAATGCATTGAAAAAGCACCTATAATCATGCACCTTGTGATTAGTGAAAGAAAATAT
Source organism: Dryococelus australis (assembly GCA_029891345.1). Lineage (NCBI taxonomy): Eukaryota > Metazoa > Arthropoda > Insecta > Phasmatodea > Phasmatidae > Dryococelus > Dryococelus australis. Next base: position 11,486,057 of record CM057005.1, on the reverse strand, counting down.
AAACATATTTGACTACAGATGAAATATACCAACAACACTGGCAATGGACTCTCATAAACATGATGTCAAAGAGCACTTCTGCAATAACTTCCAACGGCTGGAAACATTTTATTAATCGCATGTTTCCGCATGCTTCGCATAATTACTAAACACATTTTTAAAGCCAATACACTAAAATAAGTAAAAAAAATGGTATGCTTCTTTATAAACATAATTTACTCATAAAAAAAGACAGACAAAACTACACAATAAAATCTAAATATATCTTCAGAATTAATGCTTACTTTTTACCAGTCGATCGAAACCCTTATAGTTGTTATTCAAAATATTCTTGGCTAATAAAAATATACGATATTTTTGTCTACAGAAACTCATTTGACTGTGCTGTGATTCGTTGCACCCTGTAATGTCACAGATTTACTGCATATTTCATAGCATTCCCTTAATTAACTTCTTTTAATGACTATTCTCTGATGGTGCAGTGATCATTTAGTGGATCATGACCAGATATTTACTTAATTCGGTCAGGTCATAATTACGTAATGCAAAGAAAACAATCCAAAACATGAGGGTGACATGGATACCTGCATATTGTAAACTTTTTCAGAAAATAAAAACTTATAAAAACACTACTCTCCACATGTCATCGTGGTTGTCAATAACTCGTTTTATCTTTGAAGTTTAATGGCAATGGTGAGTTCATGCTCTTATGATGGTTTGATTGGACTGTGTCCATTGCGTTCTATGTGCATGTGCGAGTATTAATTTTTTTTTATTTAGTCCCATAGTAGGCAATAGGCACAGCCCAATCAAATCATAGTAATAATAAGTCGGTTGAGGCACCACATAACATTTTATATATGCACACGGTTTTTTGCTTGGAAAGATTCTTGATCCAGTGCTTACAAAATCCGCAGTGTTTTAACTGGTGCTTAAATTACACATGTCATTATAACATCAAAAAAATTTTTAAAAAATAATTGATGCTTTTTAAGCTATCTTTTTCAGTAAAATTCCGGTAACTGGAACACTAAATATGAATTTATATATTTACAAAACTGACTTAAACAACTTGGTTAAGATTTTATATTCATAGAAATAATAGGACTGTCCTCAATAGTGATTATGAAAGAATGTAAAATATTTTATTTATAAATAAAAAACATGCCAATATAATTTATAAAATATGCAAAATAATGAAAAAAAATGCATTATTAATTAAAGTATAGTTCGGACATGTAAAGTAATAAAATATTGTCTTTCGTATATCACAAGTCTGTTTAGGACGTGCTTCAATGTTATTGCAGAACATTCACTCTAAGAAGCCGCAGCAGTATGAGAGAAGTCCTATGCCGTCGTCTCTCGTAACACGATACTCTGGTTGTTGGGCTGTTCTCCATACTGCGCCTGCATCTGTTCCTGCTCCAGCTCGTAGATGCTGGGTCCAAGAGCCTCCTTGAGACGCTTATAGACAACCTCGACCTCGCCTGTGCGGTCATCAGGCTCCGGCCACTCCAGGTATGTGCGCGTGTCCATCAGGTACTTGAGGTGACGCGGGAGAGTGCTCCGGTCCAACCTCTCCAACTCTATGAGCACCAGAAACTCCCGAGACTCCTCGAACAGCTTGTGGTTGGCCATCTCCAGCTCCCATTTGCACCACTGCAACAAAAAACATCGACAATTAACAACACTAGATCATAATTGCACTACTACAACATACATTCCACAGTGAATAACACTAGCTCCCACTTGCATCAATACAACACATAAACACCCACAAAATGAACATTTTCAAAATTCATTTGCATAAGCACAACACACCATCCACAGAGGATATATTCAGCTGCAAGCTGCGCCTTCGCAACATACCACCCATAGCATTACATTTAGCTCTCACTTATACCAGTGGAACACGGATACAACCCACACTGAACATCTCCAGCTCCCTTTTGCTCTACTACAACACACATCATATGTACTTAATGAATCTAGAGCCTGCTTGAACTAATGTAACAAACACCATCTACAGCGAACAACAATGTTCAGCACTTCTGTAAATGAAATGTTGTGTACATATGCGCCATTGGACCATATGATTTGGTGCATGAATACTTGGATCCTGAAATAAATGCACGCCAACCCCGGAAAATGAGTGTAACTTAAGATGACGCCGGTGTAAAATTGCTAGTGACGATATCTCAATCATTGGTTATATGGTAAAATTTGTTTATGAAACACGAAACTTTTTTGTACCTTCAGGCCGAATTGCTTCACGCGTGAAACCGATCAGAGATTACGTGTTGTTCTTTTCACTCGACTGAGCATGCTACATAATTTTAATATCCTACAAACATGGTTAAAATACCGACGTCACGACAGAAATACACTCACTGTTCAGACTTTCTGTGAAGGACTGGGTATCTGCATTCATCTCATCATTTACGATGGATTAGACTCTTTGTGATCGTTTCAATTAAATATTGATTGTGCTATGTTAGGTTTTTTACCTTAATTTCCGAAGGAAATAAGGGCTTATAAGATCATTTTCCTCTTTATGAGAGAGTGGGTGAAAATATTCGAGCAGCTCTTAACAGAGAGGTCTTGAGATCCGATGAGGGAGAAATGAAGTAAGTATGGATCAGTACCGGAATGAAAAGGTGGGGGAAACGGGAGATCCCTGAGAAAACCTACCGACCAGCGGCACCGTCCGGCACGATTCCCAAATACTAAAATCCGGTGTGAACTGTCTGGGGATTGAACCCGGTTCACAATTGGTGGGAGGCAAGCAGTCTAACCGCTGAGCCACCGTGGCCCTGCTTCTGTCTGTAAGTGTGCACCTAGCATGTGAGTGTCACCCAATTTCAACTTTTGAACACAGTAAACCGAATTTTACCAATCCCGGTGCACATATATTATTTAGTAAGGACATCTGACATATAGTTTTCAAACACTCCTGGCATGTATTTCAAAATGGCGACCATTAATATTTTTGAGTGATGTTGTATCTCGAGAACTATTCAACAGATTTAAACCACATTTTGTGTGTTGACATGTCATAATGTTAGAATCGAATTTAGATATGGATATTGTTGTAAGTTCTCCATTTTGGACGATATCCATGTAGCAAACCACATATGGCCCATTGATGCTATTACAGTCGAATGTTAAGCAGGCAAACAGTTGCTAACAGCTAGCATGCTCCCGGCACAATTGCTGGTCCTGAAGTGGCACCACTATCTAACCATAATCTGCCCATAACTGGTCTAGGTGTAGTGAACAAAAATGACCCAAGCATGGCTTATATGTTTACAGCAGCAATGGCCCATCGATGTACCATTTAAAAGCCATCAGATGGCCTACTGGTTGCTAGCCATGCTTTCACTGTAACTCTTAAAAGTAATTATTTTGACCAACGATATCAAGTTGTCTTTGTTTCTAATTTCCTTTACTTCACTATTAAACACATTATACAACATGAAAATCTTTTGCTTAGCAATGGAGGAGAAGGGGTGCGAACCTACACTCCTTGCATTGACATTACATATGTCAAATTATTCAGTATTTACAGCACTTTGCCATAGATATTTCCATCACTATATATTTAGAAATAATCTATAATTATATTATACACACATATATATATATACATATAAATGTGTGTGTAGTTTGAAGACGCTATCTGTGAAAAGAGGGAACCAGAAAAATTCCCATAATAAGCCAAATTGCACCAGCAATAATCCATCTGTGTACCATCAAATGGCTTATATATGGCTACCCATGATTTTACTAGCAATATGTGTATGTTATGTGCGGCCATTACTAGAATACAGTTGGCCAGCCATTTATGGGCCATTAATAGGTCACCTACTGTCAACCACCAGTTTCATTTCCATCAACATTCCATCAGTGGGCAATAAATGGAATTCCAAGTGTCCTGTTGCTAGCAGTCAGCCATAACAGGACCATTAGTGTAAACCCATAAATATTCAGTTCAAGCAGACATCCAGCAGTGCCAACAGTAAAACCACAGTCTGCAGACTGTGGCTTGCTGGATTGGTAAGGTTGCATGTGTTTATGGTATTATCTCTAACGACATTGTTTTCAAAATACGTCACGGCCTACATACTATCTCAGGTTTTAAGAATTTAATTTAAAATTATTTGCAGCCATGTAGAGGAAAGTAGGATCATTAGTTACATCAGTAACTTCTTGTATTGACGTGAATATGTGTTTAAATTTGCAACCATAGTGAGAGGCAATCCAGAAAATTCGATAACGATATCGGGGTATACAGTTTGGCATCGCAGCTCCGAATCTATCGTCTACATTCAGAATTCAATTACAGTTACATCACTCGATTGCCAAAGGATTAAAGAATATGTTATGTTGGGTGAGGACTGCGAAGCATTGTTGTAGCAAGGTTGATGTAACCTGGAAGTGGAAAAAAAAAGGGGGGGGGCGGAGACACAATTTTGAGTTCGTTTCGCCGCATCTCATAACTTCCGCATAGTATAACTTTTGACTAGGAGAAGCTACGACGCTCGTTTATGTTTCAACCGACAATTATCGTCAAGATTAATCGATTGCGCGCATAAAACACTTGTGTGGCGTGGTTATGGCGAAATTTAAGGAGTTTAATGTTAAAAATTAAGAAAACTTAACACAATATCGGCCTATACTCGTCAAAATGCCAAGTCGAAATACAGATATCGTATACGGTTGCAAAGAGAATATCAAAATCAATCCAATGATACCCATAAAACATCATAAGAACGAGTGAAGCGGTGCCCGGGAACGTAAAATAAAGATCAAGGCGTCCGAACTCGTCAACATAGACATATTCACACAAAACAAACGGCCGTGTCCCTAATGCAGTCACACACGATTTTTTGTCACTTTATCTACTCAAACTGATGCTACTTTGACCACGTGGGTGAGTAATTTATACATTGTATTTTATCAGTATTTTTGCTTCGTGCGACCTTTAATTAGCCAAGATAGACACATTGAGTATTTCAACATAAGTTTTTTTCGTAGGTCTTCGACTATTTACCACCTAACAAGATCTACATAACCTACCTTTGTTCTGTGACACGGTAGGTTACGGTTTTGTCATCTCTGTACCATTACACTATTGATTGTGAATATTGCAACACCCAGAAAGTATGGCCTGAATGAATCTAAACTCTGAGGACGTGTGGAACGGTGTACCAGCAATAAGTGACTACGATTACAGAGAGATGACATGCACGTAGGCCAAGCAGCGCCCTCTCTTGTATGACTGGAAAGGTCAGTGTTACACCAAGCTCAGTCAGTGATGAGCAGTCAAGTGAAAGGGAAGCACGTGTCATACCTCGTATATGTCAAAGGGTACCATATCAGAATGTGAGCGAGTTCGAAAGGGTCATAATGATCGGTCTCCAGGAATTAGGTTTGTCATACTGTGACATTTCGGCTCCTACAGCACATGCTGCTACGAAAGTGATGCATGTGTGGAACCAGTGATAGAAGAGGGTCACCCGCAGCGACGAGTGAGAACTGGACCACGCAATCTGACCACCACACAGGATGACCACCATCTTGTCCGCATGGCCATAATGGAACATAAAACCTCCTCCACTGTGTTGGCTCGACATTGTAGCTCTGCAAAGGGCGTGGACCTGTCTTCATCGACGGTTCGACACCATCTGCTATGGGCTGAACTGGTGGCACATATGCCATTGCGTCGGTTTCCAATGTCCGGAAACCACAAACGCCTCAAACTGCAATAAGAACGTGAACGCAGTCGCTGACATGCCTAGTGGCAAAATATAGTGTTTTCGGACGATCCCAGCTTCGACCTAGCCTACACTGATGGCCGCATATGTAGACCGCGATCTGGCAGCCTGCATTGTGGAGCGACATATTTGAAGAACGCAAAGTGTGATGGAATAAGGTCCCATTGTACAAAACACACAATCTCAACTCCTACATATTGAGGGCAATCTGAACTGAAACCACTACATCAGGGAGGTTTTAGAGCCGGAGGTACTGCCCTTCCTTCAGGCAACTCCACATGCCTTATTTCAGCAGGACAATGCCCGGCCACATGTAGCGAGGAATGTGCAAGCCTTCTTCAATGAACGACGGGTACCACTACTTCCCTGACCTGCACGTTCGCCTGAAATGTTGTCCATCAAATATGTCTGGGATATGGTTGGTCGCCGACTTGTTCGTCATAGTCCTCCAGCAACCATTGTTGTTGCTTTGTGGACTCGCATACAATCCAGGTTGAGGGAGGTTCCCCAGGAATATATCCAGGTCATCTTTGATTTCATGCCACGATCTTTAGGGACTCTGATTTCACCATGCGGAGCCTACACACCATACCGAATTCTCAAGGACAGAGATGATGTACAGTTCTGCAATCCTAATCAATTTTGTTTTGTCATGTACCTAATATGTGGTATAAAGTTCATTTCATCCACATGTATCCATCTTGGTATTACATTTTTCACAAACATGAATGTATAATTGCCTCCTCTTTTGCTTCATTATAATACTCGACATGCATTCCATGGCATTTTTGAAACTTCAACTTCAGGAATCTTAGTTCGGCACATCAGCGAGCGAATACAGGTGTTAACAAGGGTTCCACTTAGTTACTGTGGAAATTTTACACGAGGTAAGTGCATTTGGTATACAATTTTATGCTATTGATAGTACTGTAATTTCTGTATGTGGAAACATGCAACTATCAGACCGACTTCCTGAAGATTAGACGAAAAGTTTTTGACACTCATATGGTGGCATAGTTTTGGGTAAGTATTTTATTCAGAGTGAATTAACTCCACCTGCTGCCGATCCATCTGTAAATGTAAGGCATCCCAATATCAAGTTGCCTATTTTTTCTGATCAGTGGAAATACTGGTTAAAGTTTTTCCATTTGTACCAGGTCAACATTCACAGCAACCATTTCCTGATTGATGTTGAAAAGTTCCAGTATTTAATGGGTTGCCTCACAGGAAAGTCTTATAATTGGTGAAAAATCTCCCAATTATTTTTGATGAGAAATGGGAAGTTCTTAACCTAAGTATGAAAATCTGAGAAATCTAACAACAGTATACACACCCGATTGTCGATTTGCATTCTGTTAACAACAAAAATTACAAATCTGTTAGTTATTTTGTCAGCATGTTTAATAGAAATGCATGGGACATTGAGGGATTAGGTTATAATTTAAATGGCGAAAGTCTTGTTCTTGTTACAGTTCTGAAGAGAATTCTGAATGTTGAACTCCACACTCTTTGGAAGCCTCTATGAAGTGTGAACTGATTATAGTTTCGAAACTTATAAATCTTCTGCATGTGAGGGTCTCTACTATGGACTGTGCCTTTTATAAAGGAGTCAAAATAAGCATCAGTCTCCCATTACAACATGAGGGACAGTCTATTGGAAATGTATATGTAATTGTTGAAAACAGATTCTATTATCTGGTGCACAAATTCGCATCTCAATCAGACACAAAATCAATGTACAAGGATTCCATGACTGATTATGGTAATTCAAATCATATGGAAAACCATACATCACATCTGTACAACAGGTAAATATTCAAGAAACCTCTGAATGCTTGAGGGCGATTTTTGATGGTAGTGCCAAGACTTTCAGTGGTGTGTCCCTCAGTAATACTATTTTTCCTAGACCAAAGTTTTAAAATATGATATATGATAACATTTTAAGTTTCAGGCTCTACATTGTTTTCTCGTGTGACATCAAGCAACTGTATCAGCAGATTCTGAGCCACGAGGACGACCGACCATATAACCTTATTCTTTGGTGTGAAGACTCCTCTCTCTCAATTAGTGTGTTCCAACTTAATACTGTATTCTATGGACTAACACCATTTCCATTTCTAGCGATTCGTACCTTGCAATAGTTAGTCATTGACGAGGGTCTCCTATAGATATCCTCTGGCACAAAATACTCTTCAGATTCATGTTTTTGTAGATGGATATGTAACTCGTGCAACAACAGTTGTGGCCGGTGTCTCAACACCGAACACAATTCCACTCCCAACCTTCCTTCTAACCCTATCACACAAAGGACAGGAAAGAAAGGAAGAGAAAATCTCATATCATTAAAACACATCAATAATAGCAGCAAGGTAAAAGTATGTTTAAAATATACATTTTCTCTGTCCAAAATTGGGGAAGTCTCACGACCTCTACACTCAAAAACACACGAACTCTTGTCTCTTTACTTTGACACTTTGACCTACAATTTTGCCATAACATGTGATCGTTTCATGAGCACAATTGTGGCAAATACAGCAACCAGGACTCGCTGTAGGAGAGCTAGTTCTGGTTGGAGATGAACATGTACAACCTCTGGGCTGTTGCTCAGTTAATGTTGTCCAGTTCCATTCTGAAAGGGATGTCATTACTGGAATGGTGGATTTAAGTATGCAGAAGGAACACATGTGGAGACGTGCATTGGCTCAGTAGTGTTTTATCGCCGATTGTGACATGTAATAATTGTACATAGCAAAGATGCATTATACTAAATTCTTAGGTGACTCCTCAGCCAGTCTTGGCAGGTGGTAATGTTCAGTAATTTTGTTAAATAAATTTTTGTGTACACATGCACCAACAGATTGTGTGAATGGTTGCATGAATACTTAACTCCTAGAAGTAATTTCCACCACCCCCCGAAGATCAGTGGAATTGAAGATACATTGGGGTAAATTTGTTAGTGACGATCTCTCAATCGTTGGTTATTCGGCAAAGTTTGTTTATGAACTACGAAACAATAACTTGCATTGCAACAACATGCACCAGTGAACACCACTACAACAAGCATCATCCATAGTGGACATTACTAGCTCCCACTATACGACTGCAACACACATCATCCATAGCGAACATTACCACTATACGACTGCAACACACATCATCCATAGTGAACATTACTAGCTCCCACTATACGACTGCAACACACAACATCCATAGTGGACATTACTAGCTCCCACTAAACGACTGCAACACACATCATCCATAGTGGACATTACTAGCTCCCACTATACGACTGCAACACACATCATCCATAGTGAATATTATTAGCTCCCACTATACGACTGCAACGCATATCATCCATAGTAGACATTACTAGCTCCCACTATACGACTGCAACACACATCATCCATAGTTGACATTACTAACTCCCACTATACGACTGCAACACACATCATCCATAGTGAACATTACTAGCTCCCACTATACGACTGCAACACACATCATCCATAGTAGACATTTCTAGCTCCCACTATACGACTGCAACACACATCATCCATAGTGAACATTACTAGCTCCCACTATACGACTGCAACACACATCATCCATAGCGAACATTACCACTATACGACTGCAACACACATCATCCATAGTGAACATTACTAGCTCCCACTATACGACTGCAACACACATCATCCATAGTGGACATTACTAACTCCCATTATACGACTGCAACACACATCATCCATAGTGAACATTACTAGCTCCCACTATACGACTGCAACACACATCATCCATAGTGGACATTACTAACTCCCACTATACGACTGCAACACACATCATCCATAGTGGACATTACTAGCTCCCACTATACGACTGCAACACACATCATCCATAGTGAATATTATTAGCTCCCACTATACGACTGCAAAACATATCATCCATAGTAGACAATACTAGCTCCCACTATACGACTGCAACACACATCATCCATAGTAGACATTACTAACTCCCACTATACGACTGCAACACACATCATCCATAGTGAACATTACTAGCTCCCACTATACGACTGCAACACACATCATCCATAGTGAACATTACTAGCTCCCACTATACGACTGCAACACACATCATCCATAGTGGACATTACTAACTCCCACTATACGACTGCAACACACATCATCCATAGTAGACATTACTAGCTCCCACTATACGACTGCAACACACATCATCCATAGTGGACATTACTAACTCCCACTATACGACTGCAACACACATCATCCATAGTGGACATTACTAGCTCCCACTATACGACTGCAACACACATCATCCATAGTGAATATTATTAGCTCCCACTATACGACTGCAAAACATATCATCCATAGTAGACATTACTAGCTCCCACTATACGACTGCAACACACATCATCCATAGTAGACATTACTAACTCCCACTATACGACTGCAACACACATCATCCATAGTGAACATTACTAGCTCCCACTATACGACTGCAACACACATCATCCATAGTGGACATTACTAACTCCCACTATACGACTGCAACACACATCATCCATAGTGGACATAGAACATCAGTAACTCCCATTTGCACCTAGGCAACATACACCATTAGTAGTCAATATTTCCAGCTTCTGCCAACACCACTATAACACACCATCCACACTAGGAAAACTCCACCAGTATCCACTAGCACCAATGTATCGCACAGACCACTCCACTGTTAACATATTCAGCAAAATAATATGGAATACATGGGTACTGGTCTCGTTAGCGAGATGGAAATATAAGCCGACATAAGTATGAAAGAGTTTTTGGAAACGAGACTTTAGTTACACGATGAACGAAGGAACGAAGGGCTTATGGAATCACTTTTCTATCTGCGTATCTGTATGTGTGTGTCTGCTCCCAAAAAAAAACCTTCTGAACATGCGGACCGAATTTAACCAAACTCGATACACATATTGTACTTAATAACGATGTGTGACATTAATAGTTTTCGACCAGGCCGGGTGCTTGTTTCGAAATGGCGGAAAATTAAAATTTGCGGTGTTATGTATTGTCTGAGGAACCATTTAAATGGTTTTAAACAAATGTGGTTTGTTGACAGTGCATCGTAGAAGCGTTGAAATTAGTGATGGTTATCATATTCGGTCCGCCGTTTTGGAAACTATTACTACATGAACAATTGAAGCTTTCATGTTATATCTAGAAAACAACTCAACAGACTCTCGCCAAATTTGACACATAAGTTAAACCACTTAACCTATGCAATTAAAATTGATAAGGCAGTTATCATCAAAAAGGCAACTACATATATTTTGTTCTTTGATATATCTATCTTACCGTTCAGCCAATTTTTACCTATCTTTGTATACTGAAATTATATATTACAAGCGTTATATATATACCATAGTTAATTTTGGCCGTCATTTTTCAAAATAGCGGTACATAATAAATAAAGGTTTTATGTTATATCTCGGGAAACACTATACCGGTTCCTATCAAATTTGGCAAACAAGTAGAACTACGGCAGGATATGTAAATGACTTGTTTTAAGTATGCCAGACACTTATTTTCATAATGGCTGCCATATAAACATTTTAACTCAGTAATTTATATCTAAGAACGTACGAAACAAATTCCAACTTTACTTTTCATGTTAGTGGTATCTATTATAATCATAAATTATTCTATACAGAACCTCATTTCACCACCATTTTGTAAGACAGCCCCACATGAAAAATAGTATTTATGTCATATCTCAGGAAACAATGAACTGATTTCCACCAAATTTGGTGAAGAAGTTGTACTGTGATAGGCAATATTAAATTGTATGTTGTAAGAGTGACATACACTTGTTTAGAGAATGGTGACCAGAATAACATTTTTGCTTAGTGTGCCTAATCTACTACATTATGTAACTGTTTTAACTCAATTTTGTATACTGTATCTATGACAACGATCGAATATGATAATGCATAACCTTTTAGTCCTCCAATTTTGAAGATCGTTAAATGAAAAAATGGATAATTTTTGCCATATCTCGAGGACCAATCAACCGATTACCACCATATTTATATACAGGTGGTGCTATAGTAGGATATGTAAACTAACATATTTTGGGTGTGTCAGGCCTTTTTTAATGGCGTAAATATAAATAATGTGGAAGTATATCATATATGTATACAGATGTGTGTGTGTGTGTGTATATATATATATATATATATATATATATATATATATATATATATATATATATATATATATATATAATTCAACAACTTTTTATAAAAGTTTATCATCTTACAGTATTCATTAGAAGCATAAATTAAGTATACATAGATCCTCTTTTCCCGACATTCCTACAAATAATGTCAGGTGCGACAATTTTACATTTTGTCTAATTTCCGTAACAACTAAATTAATTCCACCAAATTTTGCACTCCATTAGTGTTTCATACGGCCATTTAAACTTACATGATTTAAGGAGAGTCAGACATTGACTTTCGAATTGGCGGCAATTCAAGTTTGCCATATCTGTTAAACTATTTAAATAATTCCAACCAATCTTTTTATCCTGATAATATTTGTTAGAAGCATCTTATACAGATAAACGAAACTATATAACCGATATAAACTTAATTTTGTAAACTGTATCTGTGACAACGATCGAATATGGTAATGCATAACGTTTTTATCCTCACTTTTGAAGATCATTAGACGAAAAATCGAAGTTGAATGCCTTTTCACGAGAACCAATCAAGCGAATCTCCCCATAGTTTTCATACTATAGTTGTGCTGCTATAGTTGTGCTGCTATAGTTGGATATGTAAACTAAGAGCAGCAGTGTCGCTTCGATCCCACTGTTTGTACCACCGCATTTCGGGAAATTGTAGTTGGCTTAGCCTACATCTTCACTGTGTTTGCATAGCTTTCTTTGTAAAATGCCTGGCAATATCATTGATCAACTCTTGTAATTGTATAATGCTGTACCGAATAATGATTCGCTTTTTAATACATAAAGTTTATTTGAAAAATTGATGAATTACAATACTCCCATTTACATTTATGAGATTAATAAAATTAATCAGTGTAATATAGCTAGTTTTGCAGAGCAACCTAGAATATTGGTTTCGTTACAGGGCTTTCAGCACAGAATTTGCTACCTGCAGCTGAAAATTGAAAGCAGTCCATAGCTCAACCTGCCAGAAATAGTTTTAACGTACGGCATTAAGTCTTGAAAACTGCTTTCGAGGAAATTCAATTGTTGACACATGTAAACATTTCTGCTGCCGTAAGTATGGCAAGAACCACACACATTGCAGGCAGAGGAGCCTGTAAGAAATGCCATTTGCACAAACAAATCAAAAAGAAGAATCACAACATTCGCACCATATCACCGTAAAGTTAGTACTATAATATAATACTGTACAAGCAAAGATTTATGTAATTGCAGTAATCAGTTTTTGGGATGCTGGCCTACAATATAACCAAATTACCTGTTATAATGTAACGATAGGCAGTCGGAACGGAAGTTTAAAGTGTTTTACATAATTTATCATAGCTTGCTAACAACGGCTGAAAATGGCTGCTTTAACTATGGATAGTAAAAATGAATCGCGTTTAGGCAGCAAACTAGTAATCTTAGTTAAAACGTCCTTAATTTTGGCTAAATAAGTTTTATGTACATGGTTTAAATAGTTGTTAATGTTGATTTCCTTGCAGTTAAGTATGCTAGAATTAAAATATTTATTTTCATTGCAGACAGACCTGTATGTGCATACAGAAAATTCTTTGGTGTGAAAGAGGAGCAAAATTGCAAAATGCCGTAGCAAACTCTGAATTGAAAATAATTTTGTTTCACTGCCTAAAATTGACCACTTATGTAGTGATTCAAATCCACACAGATCAGTACCTGACTTCTCACGAAGTTTTCTGTCAGCACGACGATGGTGTTTCTGCTGGTCTGCATGGCGCCTACGATGTTGCTGGTGATGAAAGTCCCCAGCATGAAGTCTCTTTCGTGCAGGCACAGCCTGTACTTCTCAGGCCCGTTTTCCAAAGTTGGCAGCAGTTCGCCCACCACCCACGCTCGGTCGGAACCACTGGAGAAAGAAAAACAAAACTATTTTGTCATGCGAGAATAAAAATAGACTAATTAAGTAAACAGAAGTCTCCTCGACTATAAGGGAAAACAGTACAGAGTGCTGTTGTGATTACAGCTTGAAATTCGACATGAAGGGACATCAATACCTATTAATACCTAAAAATTGTTAGAATTATTATTATTAGTACATGTGAGGTTGGTTGTAGGGCGTCTCTATTCCCCCCTTTAGAGCAGGTTATACCACCCTACCTAAGGCAGTAGCTGGAGCTCGGATGGGCTTGAAACTTGCGCGATCAACAGATTATGGAACCCCGTGGTTGGTAAGTTAGACGATTAATGCCTTTCTTAGATACATCTAACCAACAATGTTTATAGTCTCCACAGGTATGAAATGGACTAACCAGGAAGGGTCTGACAGATATACTGCTCACAAAAAGTTTAGCATATATCAGAATCCAGGATGTTATATTGAGTAAAAGTAGTCTACATTTCATGTTGTATTCCAAAGAGCACATTAGGTGGAAAAAAATAATACTCCTTACACCATCCCAGTATTAAACAAACAAAAGCCATAAACTGAATAACATCATAAACAAAGGAATCTCATCAATTTCAATATAAAAAAAAAGGTCTTCTCAGATGCAGTGACAAACTTCAATAACGTATAGGACCTCCACGATTCCTGAGGCACTTTTGTATCTGACGAGGTTTGCCAAATAAAGAGATCATTAAATATTTCCTGAAGCAAATTATCCCAATCCTCAATTGCGGCTATTTTTAAGGCCTGAATAGTCATTGATGGTTGTATACGGTTTGAAATCGCTCGTTTTAGGAAGGACCACACATTCTCTATGCAGTTCATGCCAGCTGAATAAGCTGGCCAGTTTATTCTTTGGATCCCATCGGGGCATATGCTAAACATTTTGTGAGCAGTATGTAAAAATATCGTCTCTCCACACCCTTGAGTCAGCTATGTTTGTGGGCTGCTGTCCTGGCGAGTGAGCGAATTGAGAAATGAGTACAGCGCAACACGAAACTGGTAACTTCAATACAAAGGCATCAACTAGGAGTAACGACGTAATGTGTATATGAGTACACAAAGACATCAGTGGTGGAAGTATTCACAATGTAGGGCAGAAAGCCTTTACGTGTGTCATGGCTGGAGATCATCGTGTTGGCCACTCTGAGGTGCGGAGCTGTGAATTGCGTAATTAAACTGATTTAATTTCAATTTTTATTATTTATGTATTTCAGATATAGTGAACAAACTTCAGCCTACTTTGAGATCACTTTCATGATTGTGTGTGTGTGTGTGTGTGTGTGTTAGGGATAGAGTGTGTGCAACCCAAGGATTTCGAGTATTTTTTACTGCGGCAAATGATACGGTTTGTTGAATTAATTACAACTAATTAATTCAACAAAACGTATCATTTACCACAGTAAAAAATACTCGAATTCCTTGGGTTGCACACACACTATCCCTACCAGTATCGTAATCTGAATCACGAGTTCCTTATACGCACAAGGCAATACCCAAAAAACTAGGCTACTAAGAACGTAGCCTTCTGAGATAGGCGATTTTCATTGCTCCAAAATTGCAATATCAACTGGACTAGTTTTTGTGTGCTTTCTTTTTGTAAAGAGACAGTATGTTCTGATAAAAACCTGTATTTCATACTCTCTCTCTCTCTCTCTCTCTCTCTCTCTCTATATATATATATATATATACACATACACACACACACTTAGCAGTTGCGACGGACCAATACATATCTCCACTATCAAGAATGTATTGCAATGAAAGAAATGCAATCCCATTCTAATATCATTATATAAGCTAAGAATCATTCTGAGTATCATTCCGAAAATATTAAAGCCAGCAACCTCTGATTGGCACAGTTATCGGAAGGCTTTCAAAACGGTCGTTGTGGTTGCCCCTGAGGTTTTCTCCTGGAGTATTAATAGTATTGGAAATGAGAGTACCAGCACAGCGCACTAAAAATCGCGGAGAGTTCTACTAAAATTGCAGAAATAATATTTTTATACCGATACTGTTTTCTTACGAAAGTACAAAAAAATTAAAAATCAAAATCTGAAATTCGATGAAAAATGGCCAAATTCAAGAAAATTTAACCTTAAATCACGCAAATTTAAGCTAAAATCAAACAAATTTAAGACAACATCAAGTACAGTTAAGTCAAAATCAAGCAAATTTAAGCCAAAATCAGGCGATCAAAAAATGACACAAAAATGTTACGATAAGTTCAAAGAAAAAATCATACAAATTTTTACATGAATTCTATATCATGGATAGATTTTCCATTTTTCATTTATTTTAAGCTTTCCTATGTTATAAAAACGTGTTTCTCATTTATTAATTTCAAACTACTTTTATCAAAGATATTTATATAACTATCTGGTAATGTAATTTTGCACTTCCCATCTAGAATACAATTAATTTTTTTTTACCAATCTTAGATTCATAACATTGAAATTCTGTAGCAGCATACTTTTTATTTTTTCGAGCTCTTGTAGTTTAGCGATTCCATTTGTTATTTATAAAGAAAGAAATGTATTAAGAGGAAGAAAAAAATGAATGTTGCTGAAATTTTAGAATATGAAGGAAAAAATGCAACTTGCAACTATTTTTTACACATCAGATATATATATATATATATATATATATATATATATATATATATATATATATGAACAGCCTTTATAAGCTTTTTAAGAACAATAATGTGGGAAGAAAACTTATTTTCTATGGGAGTGTTTATGTTGCTGAAATTTTAGAATTAAAAAAAATCTAACTATTGTTTACAGTACACATAAGTTTTTTTATAATTTTTTACATATTTATGAAACCCCATTTTATTCCTCTTAATAAATTTCTTTCGTACTAAATAAAAATGGAATCACTACTCTCTTATGAAATGGAAAATAATGACATATGAAAACATTGTAAAAAATGTGGTGAAGTATTACACATAGAAAGTTTTTCATTACATAAACACACAAAAGATTAATCATATTAACATCAGCACCTGTAAAAAAAGTCATAAAGGATATGCTAGAAGATGTTATGGGTTAAACAAAGTACAATGCGAATGTGGAAATTATGTTTGTCATACATATCTCAAAAAGCATAAAAATACTAAATTACACAATACAAATGAAACTCAACATTGTGATTATTCAACTAAGATGTTAATAGTACAAAATGGGAATAATTCTATCTATTCATTTTGTACTTATAAAAACACTTAGGACAAACATACAACAAAATGTAAAAAATGTTTTACTCAATATTCTAAGAAATAATATCACAACATGAAGTTAAATAATTAAAAAACAATATTTTCCAATATTAACAATAACTAAAACACCAGTTTTTAATTTGTGTAAGTTATTTTTTATTTTCTTCTTGGATAAAAAGCAAGGTACCAAATTGCAGTAAAAAATAAAACAAAATTTTCAATTTTGTTCTTTATAAATAACAATTGAAAATGTCTACAGAGAATCTAACTGCTTTAAAGGTGGTGGAGTTAAGGCCTATAACTAAAGGATTAAAAATAAAAAATATACACAAACTGAGAACATGTGATTTAATACTCTTAAAATGTGTGAAGATCATTAGGTTAGAAAATGGGGCATTGGAAATTTGCCTTTTTATGGTGTTGATGACAAATAATTATATGAAGAAGATAAAAATTATTTAAAAGAAATATTTTCTCTTTCTAATGATATATTTTATAAAGAAGATAAAAACATATTTTAGATAAATATTCCCTCTATCTAATAACATATTTTATAAAGAAGATAAAAATAATTTAAAAGATATATTTCCTTTTGCTAATAATATATTTTAAAAATTAATCAAAAGAAATATTTTCAGTTTCTAATTATATATTTTATAAATAATAAAAAAAATGATTTTAAAGAAATATTTCCTTTCTTTATTTATATTTTTTCATCTTATAATTACATAACTACTTTTATTTCACGGTATTACAAATACGTCAGGAATAAACCGATGTTTAAAAGTTTGCCCTTTTCTAATACAGTATTTGTAAACCCTAGTAATAATAATAATAACCAGATGAAAAATGGAATTTTGAAAATTTACCTTTTTCAGATGCCAATGTCAATTGTCATATGAAGAATATAAAAATGAATTAAAAGAAAAATTTCCTTTTTCTACTAATTCAATTGTAAACAAAAGAAATAGAAGAACTAATAAAACTTTAATAGTTAATCCAGCTTTTATATGTATGTTAACAACATATAACATTGAAAATAGCACTAAATTAGTAAAACCTAATACAGTTTCAATTCAGTAAAACATAAGTTATTTGAGATAATATATGATCACCTTAGGAACTTTACAGGGGTGAAATCTCACATTAGATTTGTTACCTATTTTTTCAACCGAAAATCGGGCGATATATGATTATTTGATGACATTCATTCATCTACCTATATGATATCGAACGAAGGAGAAATTAAAACGATTTAAAAAATTATAAAAATATATTTACTTACACAAATATATAATATTGAAAAAAGTTCTTTCGATTGGGCTTTATATAGTATAATTGGATTAAGCTTAGCTATAAATAAGTATAATCCATTAAATTGATCATCATATTTTGATCCACCAGAAGATATTAAGAATTAAAAAAAGATGCATTCATGAAAAAATAAAGATCAAAATTGTTTTCTTTGGGCAATCAAGTCTGCATTGTTTCCAGCAGGCAAAGATCCACAAAGAGTAACTAAATATACAAGTGTGGGTATTAATATTGATGAAGTAATAGATAAATTTGAATATCGTATTAAAATTGATGATATAGCAAAAATATTATATCAAATTGATGCCTCTATAAATATATACTCTATTGAAGAAGAGTCCAAAAGTATATATCCACTAAAAGTTACAAAACACAAAAAGGATAAGTATATAAATTTAATTTATTTCAAAGATGATAAAAACTCATGTTACTCGTGTATAAAAGATTTATCGAGGTTGCTTTCAGCAAAAAAAATCATAAAAGTAAACATTATGTATTATATGATATGTGCCTTATATTCTTTACCTCTCAAGAAACTGCTCAAAAAAAGAATCACTAAGAATCGGTTTACCTTCAAAAGGCGAACAAATAGCAATAAAAAACTACAACCATACAACAAAAGTTCATTTTACAATCGTAGCAGACTTTGAATCATTACTTAAGTAAATATCAACCACTAAGTCTAATCCAAGGGAAATAGAGAAATTTATATTAATCAAAATATATCCAGTTTTTACAGAGGGTGGTATTGGTAATGGCTTTTATAAGGAGGTACTTAAAGAAAGATATAAACTTACTAATGAGCAATTAAATACAATTGATTTAAAATTAATGATGAATAATATACAATGAAGGATCAGTTACATGAAGCTTCTGTTTTTGTTATTATACTGTATCTAGGTATAGTGACTATAAATCTCCAGTTGTATAAGGAGATTCATTTGCACATTGCTATTATATTTTGCACAAGCAATTAAAAAAGAAGTAGAAGAGATTGGGGAAATATATTCTCAAATTGAAGCAATGCATCCACTACCAAAAGAAGAAAAAAGTGTTATATAATAAATCTAAAAATGTGCTGTATGGGGACTATACGATGGAAAATAAAAGAATTTATCACCATGACCATATAACTGGGAAATTCATTAACCCAGTATGTAACAATTGTAACCGCCAATTAAAATTTCCCAATTTTGGTCCAATTTATTTTCATAACTTAGCTGGGCATGATTCTAATTTATTTATTAAAGAGGTAGGATATAATAAAGGAATGATAGATTTAATTGCAAATATTGAAGAAATGTTTCTTACTTTTGGGAAACAAACAAAAAATTTTTAAATGCAGTTAATAGATCCACATAAATTTATGGCCAGTAGTTTAGATAAATTAGCATAAATTTTAACCAAGGAACAGATGAACCATACACAAAGACCTTTCTCAGAATATCAAGTAGATTTAGTTATTAGAAAAGGTGTTTATCCATACGATTATATGGACAGTTAGAAAAAATTTGAAGAAACCTAACTTCCATCAAAGAGCGAATTCTACAACAAGTTAAATGAATTGGACATAACTGACGATGACAATGAAAATAAAAAACTTGTATGGAACCAATTTAATACCTAATACCTTTGGGATAATCACAAGTTATACTTAAAAAGTGACATTACAATTGACAGATATATTTGAAAACTTTAGAGATACATGTATCAACACATACAGTTTAGATCCAGCATGGTATTTTACAGCACCGGGATTATCACGTGATGCCATGTTAAAAATAACCAAACAACCTTTAGAGATATTACATGATTATGATATGATATTAATGGTAGAAATGGAGATTAGTGGTAGAAAATCATAATTTTGTAAACAATACGTTAAAGCAAATAATAAATATTTAAAAGTATTAATCCTAATCAAGAACCCAAATATTTAGCTTACCATGATACTAATAGTCTTTATGGTTGTGAAATGTCTCATTATTTACCATACAGAGGTCTCGAATGGGTTACTTATCCAGAATTTAAATTAGATTTCTGGTGGAAATATATACTAAATATGAAGGATAATTAATATCACAGGGACATATTAGAAGTTGATTTAAAATATCCTCGAGAACAACATATATTACATAAAGATCTTCCATGTTGCCCAGAAAATAAGGCAGTTCCAGGAACAAATCAATCTAAATTGTTAACAAATTTACATAACAAACAAAAGTATGTAATACATTATCGTAGTTTGAAACAGAGCCTAAAAATTGATCATAACTTACTAAAATACATAGAATATTGAAGTTTCATGAGCGTGATTGGTTGAAGGAGTACATGGATTCAAATACAGTGATGAGAACTAATGCTAAACACAACTTTGAAAAAGATTTTTATAAATTGATGAATAATTATGTTTGGCAAAACAATAGAAAACATCAGAAACAGGACTGATATAAGACTGGTTTCAAATGAAACATTATGTTATAAATTAATAGCAAAACCACATTTCAAAAGAAGTACTTTATTTAAGAGTCTCTTGCAGCCATACATACAAATCAAACAAACATAAATTTTAATAAGCCTACTTATGTGGGATGTCAATTTTAGATTCATTAAAATTATTAATGTATAAATTTCATTATAAGCTGATAAAACCAAAATATGGAGATAAAATCGAATTATGCTATCAAGATACTGATTCATACATTTATAACATAAAAATAGAACATTTTTATGAAGAAATGAAGGCAATGTCAGAAAAATTTGATACATGTGATTATCCAAAGGACAATATCTATAACATGCCTCAAATGAATAAAGTGTTAGGTAAGATGAAAGATGAATGTAATGGTAAAATAATTAAAGAATTGTTTGGTTTAAAAGCAAAAATGTATGTGTCAGGGTTGATGCAAAATAAAATAAAAGATTGAAGGAACGACTATAATAACTATGTGTTTATTGATAAAATAGAATATAGAACAATGGATTTTATAAGGAGTGAAAAGCATAAAATATATACAGTCGAAGTTAATAAAATAGTACTAAGTCCTTGCGATAAAAAAAGGATTATACTAGAAAATTAAGTAGATACATTACCATATGGGTATCAAAACATATAATTTTAATTTCATTTTAAATCATTTTAATTAATTTTCAAATATATTAGTATCTTCAATATCTAGAATTTATGGATTCAAAGATATGTAATATTTAAACAAATATTTTAAATGTCTTTAGTTTCGAAAATAATATAAATGTAAATGTAAATCAATATAAATGTCATCAAAATCAATTAGATTTCCATTTTCATCTTTAATTTCCAAAATAATGATTATTAAACTATTCATTATTAATTTTATGAAAAATTGGGTATGTGGATTTATAAATAATATAATCTCTAAAACCAAACATCGTTTTAGTAAACAGTGGCAATTATTTATGTTTCTAAGTGATTAGATTCGTCATATTTTATATTAAAAAATACCGTATACCAAGTTACAACGAACATTTATTGTTTTAAAAGGATCAAAATTACATAATTTAATACCTATATTTTTTCTTTTTCAATAATTATATTTCTCTCGAAACCAAGAATATCAGAAATCCAACTTAACTAACATTTAAACTTACATTTGACTAAACTTACATTTAAACCAATATTCAATTTACACATACTGTGGTTTCAGTTCAATGTTATAAGTTTAAAAAGGTTCAATTGAATCTATAGTTTCTATTTACAGTTCAGTATTGTATTGACCTCTATGGATATTTATAACTTCATTGTTATCAATAAATATTATGTTATTGTTGTTTATATTAGGTATTACAAATTCTGTATGAAAACTAATCAAAGCAATCGATTTATTGTTATGGATGCTATCACAATGAAGTTTTTTCTTTGCTATGGAATTATTATTTGCTAACTTAAATACTTTATTGTCCATATAATAAAAAAATCTTATTAATGAAAAAGTTGATTAGGGTGTTGGTGTTCTAATTTCCGAAGAAAAATCTTAAAATAAAAAGAATGGAGAACTATTACGCGACAACATGAGCACCATAGTAGTGGGGCCAAGTAATGTTGAAAAACCAATATTAAGATGAAAGTTAGGATAGGATGGTTAAATTTTAATAAAATGTATGTTTGCTCAAAAAGTTTAAATCAACCCTAACATATTCGGTTACAAAAATATGTCGATGTTTTATCCAGAAAGCTAAAGGTTATAAAATGCATACTTTTTAATAATAATGTGGAAATGATTCCTTTAGATCAAACTGAAAATAATTCTCTGGTTATATTTGATGATGGAATTTTAGACAACCAAAATATAATCCCTGAATATTTCACTAGAGGAAGGCATAACATATATATATTATTTAACTCAAACTTATTCGAAAGGGCCTAAGCAACTGGTGAAATATAATATGAATTTTCTGTGTATATTTTAACAAGATGATGCTAACTTAAAGCACATTTGTAATGATTTTGCTGGTGGAGATGTCTTATGAAAAATTCAAAGAAATATTGCTAAGTGTTGCAATGAAGTTTGAGGTTATAACACATTAGATCTGAGTAGAAAAACAAAATAAGTGAAATACAGAAATAAAGTCAAAGACTTTATTATATTTTAAAAATTTTTAAAATCTGAAAGATTTTTCATTATGTGTTAGACACCTCGATAATGAAGATAAATTACATTTTTGAAGATTTTACTAAGAGCCCTATTTCAGGGCTCTTTAAAGAGAATACTCATTACATTTTTTAATGGTTATTGAATGTGTAGAAACTGGTGTAAACAGCTGTTGAATGGATATAAACAGCTGTTGAAGGGGTCTTGAAATTAAGTATTTTTAGAAAATCAAATTTAAATTAATTTTTTCAATCAAAAATACAAATGTAACTAATGATTACAGTGTGGGTGATTTTCCCATCTCTTTAAATATGCAGCATAGATCTTTAAAGATATTTGAAATGGGTACGAATAGGTGGAAATGGCCTACGAACAGATATAAACTGCTGTCGAGCGGGCTTTGAATGGCTATAAGCGGTTGTTGAATGGGCATTGAATGGATGTTGAATGGAAGTTGAATAGATAAATTTACTGTTAAATGGGCATTGTACATGTATTATGAATGTTACATGATGTTGCATTTGAAAGTATTATTATAATATTTAAAATTAGCAAAAAATATGTTTTAATAATACAAGAGTTATGAGAATTATAAAAACCTAACCATTTAACATAAATTTTATTACCTTCAGTTTTTAAGACCTTTTCTATCAAATATTCATCAAGATATTTTTTTTCTTCATAATTTCGTGTTTACAAAAACTGCCTTTTATTTCTTCTCCTTTGATATCTTTCAGTTTGACAACATCGCCGACTTTATATTTCAGTTTAGTAAATGTATTCACAAAATCTGGTTGCCTCAAATTTTTTTCATTTTTCTTAATAACTTCAATGGGTTTCATACAGATAGTTCTATGTTTTGTATTGTTGTAGTCTTTCTCTAAATACTCTAATATATTTACCCATTTATAATTACCATTGAAAGCAAATTTCTTCATTTTATTTTGTATTGGGCAATTTAATGTTTCTACAACAGTAGCTTTCAATTTACTGAATTTAAAATAATGATTCATGTTACATTTTTGCATAAGCTCTTTAAATGCCTCACTATAGAATTCAGAGCCAGTATCACTTTGTATATTACATGGTTTTCTTTTCATGAATATACATTCTAAAGCATTTACTACATTTCTAGCTGTTTTATCTGTAATAGGTATAGCAAATGCATACTTTGAAAAAACATCAATAATTGTCATAATGTACTTGTATCCATTCTTTATATCTAATTACCAGTATTCATCTCAACAAGATAATCTGCCATAAATCATCAATTCCATACAATATTACCTTTCTTCTGAGAAAATTACTTCTTGCAGGTTTATATAATTAATCGATTATTCCTTCTCTTACTTCAAGGTTTTTTTTTCTTTTCAGAATGTCGATTTATTGGAATTACATGACAAATATTTACTTTTATTAACTAATTCACCATTTTTTGTATTTTCAATTTTTACAACATTATTCTTAGTAACCTTCTTACACTTCAAGCACCAATTGTTCTCTATTTAACAGTAAAAAAAAATATTTATTCTTTATATTTTACAAATATTCCTATTGTTGTCATCAATCCATCATTATATCATATATATATTTTTTTAAAAGTTAAAATATCACCTCTGTTAACATCAAAAGACTTACTGTAATATATTTATTGAGATCCATTAATAACAGTCACAGTACAATCAGGTAAACTGAAATTAGCAGTAATTATTTTATAAGCATTACAATCCAGCAAAAAAGAAAAGAAAATGAGATTATTATCTAGGGTAAATAAAACACATGAGATTTTTCTTCCTTGCATTTTTCAACTTTCATGTTAACAAGTGTATCACAATAATTAAAAATGATTGGTTTAAATTTTGCAATTTAATAGCTGTTTCTTTATCACAAAATTTTTTGTTGACTCCATATTTCCATCCCTAGGGTTAGCTAAATTATTAATTCTATGATTATGAAGAGAAATATAATCTCTTGTATAAACAAAATCTTTACTTATTTGATCCCGTAAAGCAGAAACAATAATACTGTATCTTGTATCTACATCTTTTTTTTTAAGTAGAAACTTATTCCTGTCTCACCTCTTCCCCATCTTTTATTCAGTTTTGTAAATGGTCTAACAATAATTATAGCCCGGCAAATGCATTTCAGGCATATTTAAGTTGTTTAGTGCCCAATTTATTATTCCTCTGCCATGGTGTTCGGAATTCCAAAATGAATTGGGCATTACATTTAAAACTCTATGAGATAAGGAATTCCTTTGGGATTATTAACAACAAATTCAGAAAACTTATTGTTCAACATATTCATTATGCATGATTTTTCATTTCAGTAGATGTTATTTCCTATATTTTCCTCATCGTGAATAACTAACAACCTATCAATCAATTTCCTTACATCATCCATACAAATATATTCTTTTGGTAAACGGTTTTTTTTTATGCCTTCTCCATATCTAGGAGCACTCAGAGAAATTATTATTTCAGGTGTGTTTGGTTCTGATCTTGAATATGATTCTTTCATATGCTGATCATAAATTGGTATAGTTACATGTATAACTTATATTCGAGTTTATTTGTTTATTAGGATTATATTCTTGGAATGCAGCATTGATTGATAAAATAATTTCTGTGTAGTTTTCATAGTCATTATCAGTGAATTTACCTTCAGGATCTTTATGGTATTTTTTTTTAGCAATAAAGAAAGACCTTCTGTTATTTTATAATCTTTGTTTTTAATAAATAGTTTATCATACTCTTGTATCCCCAATGTAAAAAATGACCAACTCCTCGAAAGCCATATTGCTTATTAATGACATTAATTTGTCCAGCAATTTCTTTTCTGTGCTTTATGGTAGAATCTTTCAACGCTATGATTCCCATTTGCTCTTCGAAGTAAGGAGATTTATGTTCTGGGAATAATTCTCTTTCAAATAATATTTCTTCTGGTGTTAGTGCTACGAGAACTAACATCATTATTAAATTTTTATTTTGTTCACTTATTTGTTCTACCTTTTTGAAAAATATTTTGTAATTCGTGATTTAAAGGTAGACCTTTCTTCTTATTTCTTTCATAATCTTCTTCAGGATTCTTTTTATAATTCTGGTATTTTTCAATGAGTAATTTAACTTGAGAAAATTCCTTTGATGAATTTTTCATTTATATATGATTTTTTTCTTATAAATGAGTTAGAAAAGTATTGAGAGTTTTGAAAGATAACTTTTCCTCCAACGGATCAAACAAGGGGGATTTTTAATGTTTACAATAATAGAATTTAATTTTATATTCCTATAGGTGATGGATTTTCTTTCCTAAATGGTGCTTATGTTTTTGAATAATACAGGTTACTAAAGAGAGATAAAGTTGGAGATGAGGCAAAATATGAAAAATTAGATAATATTTATGTTTGTTCTAACTTTTTTCTTTTTCAGTTTTCTAGAGTAGAAATCTCAAAACATGGAAATTTTATTGAGGCTGTTGATAATCCTGGAATAACTTCAACACTAATTAATGCATTGTTAAGATCTCCGAGTGAACAAAATTACTTAGAGTTTGCTGGTGTTGATAATAAATATCGAGTAAAATCTTTCCATAGGGATAAAACAAACGAAATAATCTATCCTCTAAGATATATCTTTGGTTTTAACAGAGATAACGCAGAAGTTTACTGGAAAGGTGGTTATAAATTCTTTTTTTTTGTAATTCATCTGATAACAATTGTTTATTGGTTTATCAAAGTAAGAAAGCAGATTCACTTGATAGAGATTATGCTGATCCGGGTAAAATTGTTATTCAAAAATTAGAAATTATGTGGCCTATTTTTGAATAAGAATCTAACACAGCCATTGCAATTAGTTTTAATTATTTGAAATTTTTAGAAAAAGAAGTTCCTGCTGTGGATAAACTGTTTTTAACTTATAAAATATCAGATTAATAATTTACAATTTCACATGCCTGATTTTGTAATTGTAGGGCCAACACGCTTCTATGTTTGATCAGTGTAATGTAAGAAATATTAATGTTACAAATGGAATCTAGATAATGAAAATGGTCTTTGCCATAAAATGTTTCTTGCTTATAGTTATTTTAGAAATTCAAAATGGAAACGATATACCATATATATATATATATATATATATATATATATATATATATATATATATATATATATATATATATATTATATATAATGAACTTTATTATAAACCAACTGTAAACTTTCATGGTGATATCTATACTTATTATTATTCTTTCTGGGGGCGAAGACCATTATTTGTGATTTATTGTTTTTATAGAAAAACAACCGTAGTTAAAGAATAAACAAACATAAAAATTAGTGTGGATTTTGATAAAGCCATTGAAGCAGGAACAATTTGTAATGGTGTTCTAATTAGTCAAAGGAATCATAACCTATGATTATTTGAAAGAGAGGATTACTGAAGATATAATCTGTAAATTTTCTAAATTAATAAATTGAGAAAGTAAACAATATTACGGAAACAACAAAATGATACGATAGTTAAATACAAAGTTTTAGATGTATTGTTAAGTTGTTTAATCGAATAAAAAATCATTTTGTTAAACTTACATGAGATTTCTTTAAAAGTGCCTTAAAATGTTTAAATTGTATAGTTCTTTCATTGTATTTCATGACCTTTTTCATCAGATTTATCGTATCAGTTTGTAACACTTTTTTTATCGGCTGATTTTAGCTTAAATTAGCTTGATTTTGGCTTTAATTTGCTTTATTTTTAGCTAGTTTAGTGTGCTGCGCTAGAAACCGCATTCTGTCACTACTAGTATTTCCACCATCCTTTTGGTAGTACTAAAAGGCGAGATCTCATAATGTCCTTCAAGTAATTTTTAAGGAGTACGGGAAAAAGGGGGTGGGGTGGGGTGAGATTTAAAATTGCATGCGAACAGAGGTCGTATATGGTATCGTTGGATACATCGTCTACACTCTAAATCGGAATCAGTTATCTTTTTACTGATTGTCAGTTGAAACTGCTCCATCCAAAATCTGTAGGAAAAGAAAACTACTAATACCTTCAGTTAAATGAAATCCACTAAAACAAACAGTAGAAAATGTTATTTATAGTTGATTAATAAAAAGCGGAAGGATTGAGAACAGTGTATTATGGTTTGAAATAAATTAGGTATACAATTATTTTGTTGCAAAACAAAGTTACTACATATACAAGGAAAGTTTGGAAGTGGTTGGTATTGAACCGCCACCCCAACGCAACACAGTCTCTTATTTCTTTTGGCTGACGTTCTACCAACTCTGCTACTTTGCTATTGAGATAAACGGTCTCGTATTTGCGTAGTAACATAAACTTACAATGTCGAACGGCTGTAAGTTTCGTAATGTGAAAGTACTTCATGTTGTCGAATAATATACACATATTATGCGTACGTAGGTACATGTCTTTGTAAGGCTCGAAAGTAATACTAAGTTAATTTTAGTTCAGATTGTGTGCTTTATAAGAGGAATATAGTGGTTTTAAAGGTGTTGATGGTGTTTTCTATGTACCTGCTATTTTGCAATGCAACGAGATTTTACAGAATGAAATTGATATTTTGAAGAGTTAGATTGACTAGTAATAACTGTCCTAATTAGACAGTGGAACGTTAGAAACAATGCAATATTTTATCAAATTCGTCGTTTCCTCATTATTTGACCTGTTAACTTGCAGAGACCACAAAACTTTTGTTGGTGTAAATCCACCTTTCTTATTGAATCACAGCACTATCGAGCCAGTAAAATTATCACTGATCTATCTGTCACCAAAAGTAACCGTTTAAATCTGTAGTGTCTCGTTGCATTGTAAAATGGCGTATACTAGTGGACATTGATAACCTCGTACATTGAAACCACTATATTTATCTTTTAAAGCACAGAATCCGAACTAAACTATAGATAGATTGATTTTCGAACTTTGCAAAGACGTGTCCTTACGCCGAAAATCTGTATATTTCGACAACAAAAAATACTTTCACATCACGAAACTTACAGCAATATTTGACATTAGATTTTGTGGTGCAGTTCCCATAAGATGGGCACACATTTGGCCGTGGTAAAGTAGCGCAGTGGATATGGCTGATCATGAGAGCTTCAGCATTATTTGCTTTATGGGCGGAGGTTTGAGCCCAACCACCTCCACAAATGTTTTTGTGTAGACAATATTTGTGTTCTGCGACAAAATAAATCGTACCTAACTTACATCACACAGGAATGCTCTGTACTTATTTATTAATAACAACTATAAATAAGTAGTTTTCTACTGCTTGAATTAGTAGATTTCTTTTAACTGATGAATTAGTGATATTTTTTCTACAGATTCCTGATGGAGCAGTTTCAACTGACAATCGGTAAAAATAACTGATTCCGATTTAGTGTAAGAGGAAACAACATCTACTAACACAGTTTTTTTTTTTGACGTACATAGTGAAACGCACAGTGAAACTGAAATAAGATTATTTTTATTCTTACTACAATCATATGGAATTCAATGAACATGGAAACGTTTTTCTGGCGTGCATACCTATATTACGTAAAATAAACAGGTCGTCCGATGTACTGTAAATACTGGTATGGTGTGAGAGAACTACTGGAAAATGGGAACTAGGAACACTTTTCTGACACATCACTCATCATAAGTGTTCCAAATGTCGAACACCTTTTATCAGACCCGACTCTGCTCTCCTTACTTTCGCGGTTGCTCGGGGGACCTCAGCACTGATTAGATATACGCATGCTGCTCTGATTATGTCATTCATGCAATGTAGAACGAATGACTGTCAGAATGAACGGGAACGAACGATCGATTGTCAGTTAACGTGAATGCAAACCTGCAGGTCCTATAAGTGCGAGATTGCTTATCTTCTTGTTGCTTAGTGCTGCCTTATTCTCCGTGTTTGTTCGGAAACCTTATAATAATATACATTAAGTTTAATGAATTATCACTGGTTGTGCGTAAATTATGCACGTTAGATACACAATGTGTGACATTACGGTATTGCCGGTTGAGTATGATACTCGCTTTGATACTGGCAGTGACCTGTGTGCTTTACTGCATGGACTCGTGCAGTAGCTATTAGACTGTTTACAAGCAAAAGCGGAGATAATACAGCGCTATAGTCCATTCACTGTATCTTCGAAAGTTTCTGAAGCCGTACTAAATTTCTACTTTTGGTTACTGATTACGAATAATTCCGCAACACCTAAACATAAACACTGCCATGTGACTTCTACTTGTAAAACTGTAAAATGCGTTGTTTACTGTTTTCAGCTGTCCAAAGAATTCTGTCATATTTCAAAAACCATTTCGTACGAATATTTACAATTTAGGCCTATAACAATATTTAGGTCAGCTTTATGACTTTATTTGTTATAAACAATATAGCATATTAGACATAGTATACATTAATATTTTGCCGCGACTGTATTTAACCATGTTACATGTGTGGTGGAAAGAACCATATAGTATTTAAACTCTTGTTATTGATGTGTGTTTGGTTATTTCGTTAAAAGGGCGTTCTTAGTTGGAATAAATATTAAAACGAAGGCGCAACCAGTTCAACGGAAAATACAGTGAAATTCAAACACGCAACTCGTGTCGCTTATTTTTGTACATAGCAGTGACAAACTAAACGGATAGTGGTAAACATGCACACAAATAATAGGCCTATCGTATATCTTATTCCGCTCATATTCATATGCATTGCTACTCACTGTTCTTAATGTTTATTTAATTATTTATTTTAATTTATCTGGTTGGGCTTAGTATTTTGTTGGGATAGTAGCAAATATTCAAATCACAGAAACGTAAGCATGGTATACAACTGTGTTTCAAACACCTAGGGAAAAGGTATAACATTGTGATAAATAAGCAGACGTTAATTTAAAAAATTAACATCGTCTTGAATCAGTTCGTGGTTAGAATGTATACATTTTGCACATCCAATATTTGAAATCACATACACGCTGGGCCAGCGTAACGACCACCATGCAGCCACCATAGAAGAAGGGTGGTAGGCACGCCCTTTCATCACATGCAGCGATCAGGACACACGTTACAATATATTTATTCCTGCCTTGGAAACGCAGATTTATCACATTATAACTCGTCTAGGTAGGTTTAAAAAAACACGATATGTACAAACTTGATGTGCTCTATCCAGAAGAACACAAAAACTGTGAAAATAATACATTTTTTGTTATTGTGCATAATGCCCAAATATCATATCATTAGTTATTTAATTTATATTTCTTGGTCTGGATGAATTAATCTAGCTGGTAAAATAAAACGAATGCATACTGCTTTCAAAATTTAACTAACCTGTAACAGACGAAACCGTCGTACTTGTAGTCACTCTCAGTTCGGTTTGCACTGGCTTTCATGCGTCTCTTGATCTTCACGAGGTGGAGAAGATACGTTGCTTCATATCGATAAGCATATAGGATTATACCTAATAATATTACCAAGGAACTGATGGCTGCTAAAGGAATACCAAGGAGTATAAACAAATTCCGCTCATCTTTCTTGCACAGAGCTTCTTCGTCAAATGTGACGTTCGATACCAAGGAAGTCTTCAGTTTCAAAGGTCTTGTGCAGAGAAAGTCATTAACAGTATCGTTGAACATCTTGATAGTTACTTTATTGGAGTCGTTGTTGTTCTGGTATTTTTTGAGCCACTGCTTGAACTGAGGAATGGTACAGTTTTCGCAGTCGATAGGATTGTCGCCCAGATCAACAGTCTTCAGTTCCTCCAAGGACTCGCCCATGACAACTGTCAGTGCAGGAATTGTGTTCAGGGACAAGTTGACGTTCTCCGTGTGACCAAAGACAGATATATTTTCGTATGGATATTCTGGGTAGAAGTTGTTCCAGTCAGTGATGTTGTTCAGAGAGAGGTTTAGGTTCGTAACAGTGCCTTCGTCAATTATATGCAGTGGTGTTGTTAAGTTGTTGAAAGTCAAGTCGATAGTCATTAATTTGTGTCTCCTAGGGAAATTTAAATTGGGAGAGTAACCCATTCTGTTACCAGCAAGGAAAAGATGTGTCATATTAGTTTGCTCTGAGAACAGATCGGGGTTCTTGTAAAATTCTTTGAAATCACAGAAACTGAGATCTAAAACAGTCAATTGCATTGGTTTAAGACCTGGTTTTGTATTCCGAAGCAATGGTGTTATGAGATTTACATCTCTGATAGGAACATGAGACATGTTAAAAAAATTGACAAGTGGAAAGTTTTTCAAGTGCCGTGGCTCAAAAAATGATTCCAAATTTTGAAATGGGTTTCGCGAAAGATCAAGGAAGGTAAGTTTTTTTAGGTTGTATATTTGCGGAGGAATAATGGATAACTTATTCCGTCCCAGGTTTAAAAATGTTAGGTTTGAGGCCACAGTGGTTAAATAATCTGCAACAAATAAGAATTACAAATGAATCAGTTACATATGTTTAATATTACACTGGTATATTAGTACCTTACTATAAAGTGTTAGATTTTTAATAAGTTCCTAAAATTAATTTATTTTATTGCTGAGGTCTGACACATTTAAAACGAAATGAATGTTTTGAAAAAGTGTGTCACAATATCAAATAATATTTTAGAATCGTTATGTTACAAAGAAGTATTAATGCAGTGTCCATACTAGACATTTTACCATCCCAGAAATAAAAACTTGAAGGAGGTATTTCCGGATTTTCAAGTAATTTTATATGCAAAATTATACGGAATCCATACCGCTGTACATGTTTATAAAGATAAAAATACTGCACTTAACAATGACATTTCGTAAGTATTTTGTAAGAAATCCCCATTAATTTGGATCATACAGCTGTTACAACTGTGACTTTCTAACGCC
The DNA here is from genome assembly GCA_029891345.1 of Dryococelus australis. Lineage (NCBI taxonomy): Eukaryota > Metazoa > Arthropoda > Insecta > Phasmatodea > Phasmatidae > Dryococelus > Dryococelus australis. The sequence continues at coordinate 11,453,083 of CM057005.1, read as the reverse complement.
GATGTGAATTTTTCTGAGAGGATACTAATGTTTCGCCTATAAACACATACACTTTCTTAAATACCTTAGACCTTGGAGACATTGTAACGTTATATCACATTGATATATATATATATAGATAAAATGTTTGCAACCGCACTAAATCAATAACATGCACAGCGTTAAATATATTTTAATATAATCTTAGTTTGTTTTCAAAATTGTTAGAATAACTAATACATTATGAGCGTTAATCAAAAGCAACAAATACAGTTAGTGTATTTTAATAGCTTCTATATCACGTGAGTATTGGGTAGAAATCACTTCATCGTGTTGTTACTAAGCAAAAAATAGAAGATGATAGGGCGAAGTAGTATACACAATTCACAAAATAATAACAAAAGAAAATTATATTGTTTAGACAACTGAGACATCAAATATGAGTTTATATTCGTACTTTTGATGATCACCTACGCCATCTTAGGTTGTTCCTTACTGTTCTGAGAAGCAGTATTAACTCTAAATCCTGAAAAGTTAACATGGGCCAAAACTTATGTTAAGTATTTAGAGTTTCTGATAAATAAAGGGATGCTGCTTATGGGTCCTGAAAAGATTAGGCCAGTCGTAAATTTCCCCACTCCTAAAAATCTCAAGAGGGTAGGCCGATTCTTGTGAATGCTATTTAAAATTCATTCCTGAATTTGCAAAGATCGCAGAACCATTAAATGCTTTAAAGAGAAAATTTTTGTATTTGCATGGGGTCCGGAACAGCATCATTCATTTGTCAGTTGAAAGAGAAATTTGCTATTCGTCAGGTATTGCATCTCCCACAATTTAGTAAGCCTTTTACATTACAGGTGGATGCTAGTTCTGAAGTTCTAGGGGTTGTGTTGTGTCAGTCTGAAGGAGAAAATTTAATCCCTTTTGCATACGCTAGTCGGTTATTGACATCTGCCGAACAGGAATTCTCATCTTATGAGAGAGAGGTTCTACCTGCTATATATGGAATGGAGAAATTCTCTGATTACTTGGAAGCTGCATAATTTGAACTACAAACAGACAACCAGGCCCTTAGTTGGTTTTTACCCATCAATAAGCCAGTAGGTCGTTTGGCTAGATGGCTTGTATGGCTTACTAATTTTAAGTTCTGTGTAAAGCACTTTAAGGGCATTGATAATGGGGTTGCGGACTGCCTCTCTCGCCATGTTCGATGAAGAGGAGTTTCATGAGGTGTCAGCTGGAGATCCATTTACTAGGGGCATCACTGTTCAGAGTGTTGAAAAACCTAATACAGTTTCAGTTCCTTTTGTTGAACAGAAGGATCAGGAAATTCAGGTAACTGTTTTGCAGGATTTCCCCCAAGTCTATTGACAGTCCAATCTCATCAGGAATCAGATTTATAGTGCATTTCGATAAAAGCAGATATTGTTGCTGGAAAACCTGGATCTTTTGAGATTCGGAAGGGGTTGATCGGATACACTGATCCGAAAAACAAAACTTTTAAGTTGTATGTTTCCAAGGTATTGAGAGTTCAAATTTTTCATTGCCACAACACCTTTTTCGGGAGGCATCTGGGGAAAAAAAAAAACTGTTTCAAGGATTCAAAAGATGCTCTACTGGCCTGGTTTGCCCAAGGAAGTAGAGGGATTAGTTAGGCAATGTGAATCATGCCAATGCTCCAAACCTCGAAAAGTTAAAATAGTTAGTCCCCACAGTACCTCTATGGCAACTTTTCCCTGGTAGCAAGTTTACTTGGACGTGTTCAGACCTCTTCCGAGAACAGCAGCCAGATTCACATCAGTTCTAGTTGCTATATATAGTTTTAGAAGTTCCTGTTTCCTTTAAGATCTATGAAGTCATCTGAAATATGTAGAATCCTTAGCCAGCATCTGTTCCCCTGATTTGGTTACCCAATGTATTTTATAACGGATAATGTGACCTATTTAGTATCTTCTGAGATACAAAATCTAGCATTTGCATGTAGCATTAAGATGATGCAAACAACCACTTATCATCCGAAAGCTAATTTAGTTGAGAGGTTTAATCGAAACTTGAAGATTGCCTTGAGAGGTTTCCAAATGGAGACCCATAAATAATGGGATAGTGTACTACACCAGCTTAATTTAGCTTTTAACAACGTGGTAACCAAAGCTACAAAAAAGGTTCTATCAGAGATTTTCTTTGGGCGCAGGTTGTTTCATTAGCTCATAGATGCCTGGGGTTTACATCATACATGTATTGATTTTGTGAATTGAACACAGGATATTGAGATTATCTGGTCACAAGCTGCAAGTAATATAAAGAAATATCATGTGAGACTTGCATCTCAGCACAGTGAGAATTTGGGAGCTACATATTTTCAGGTTGGTGATACGAGTTCTCTTGGAGACACACTACCTTAGTAATAAGGTAGCCAAGTTTAGTGCTAAATTAGCACCCAAATATGTAGATGTATTTGTGATTCGTAAGTTTCTGTATGGTGTTACTGGAGAAAGAGAATAACCCTAAGAATGTAGTTAAGGGTCATTTGTCGCAGTTGAAAATGTTACAATATGGATGTCTTGGACAAGATATGTTCTTTTTCTTGTGTTTTTAGTTTAAATTTTGTTTAAGGTATATTAGTATCATGGTAGTGTTGTAATATTGTGTATTTTTAAATATTATCATTGTTTCTTTTGTTATATAGGGTCATGTTTTTAAGTTAAAGGTTTTAACTTCTGTGCTAACCCCCCACACCAGGTATGTCTCAATTTCATGCTCATTTTAATTTTTGTGTTCATCTTTATTTAGAATTACGGTAGGTTTCGAAATTTAGTGCTACCTCATGTAAGATGTTACCAGCAATTTATAATACCTGAAGTTAAAAATATAGGATTTTCAAGGTGAGGGATTTTGAATAGGGGATTTGTCCCCATCAGCTGGACTCGTGTTTTCTTTCATGAGGAGAGGGAGAGAGAGAGAGAGATATGGCGGTTGGACTGTGACACTCTTTGGTTATGCTGGCATGTGATCTCATGGAGGATTTTCTATCTGTTTCTGAGTCCTGGTGTATATTAAGAAGAGGTGATCCTGAGGAAATGGCGGGTCGGGGGTCCATCCAGAACTGGCCATTACGGATTGATTCCTCGCTGCACTGATCTTGGTCTTCAGTTCTTCGTCATCAGAGGAGGGCCTCTGATAGGGGCGGCAGTTGAGAAAAAGGAGTCTAATAACTGGAAAGTTTTGGTCTATGTGTCACTCCAATTTTAGCATCAGCTCATCCGCCCTCTACAAGTCTACCTGCCTTGTTAGCTGGTCACCGGCCCAGCACTTGTGTTCGTCAATACTACACAATTTCGTACACTTTAACACTCCCAAACATGACATTATAATTACTTAATTTTACTTGAAGACTCCTTACCATTTGAAGAAAATGATGCACTGACGCCAAACATAAACGATACATGTTGCTGTGGCGACACTCCTGACACCAGGACACATTCGACCACTTGGTTCACGCACTTACACATGACTGGAAAATGGCCGGGGCTAAATGCTGGTGTGTTTGCTGGCATGCCGCTTGAGGCATCAGTAGTTGGACAGCTGGCGGTTGCAGCCCGCAGGCATTCAAAAATGCATAAAGAGTGCACTGCTGTGCCAGATATGTCATATCACCAGAACATTCGATATAAGTTAAGATTATTTCTGCATTGTACACTATCGACCAGAAAGTAATTGGGCACCCGTGAAGATAGGTAATTCAGTATACGTCAGTTGACTTGTGTGGCCGCCATATGCTGCAGGCCGGTGTAGAACCAGTTCACAAGGAGATGGTACGAGGTACAGAGCTATCCGACTTCGATAAGGGCGTGATTGTGGGCTGCCATCTCAGTAGGCTGTCTAACCGGGCGATTGAACGAAAGGTAAACAGGCCTAAATCAATGGTCGCATTCGTCCTGCATAAGTGGAAGGTCGATGGGCATTGGGCCAATGCTGCACGTTCTGGGTGACCTCTAATCTTGACCGACACAAATCGCAGAACCCTGAAACGTGAAAGTGTCAAAAATAGGGCACAGCCCATGGCTACCATCTGACAGGAGTTTTTTTGCAGCAACAGGAATATCGGTTTCCATTGGGACATTGCATACAGAGGCCCACCGACTTAGATATTTCGGAAGAGGAGCCCCATATCACGAAAATTAACAAAGCTCGGCGAATCAGGTGGTGTTTGGACCATCGCAACTGGACACTGTAGCAGTGGAAATCTGTTCTGTGGAGTGATGAGTCGAGATTTACCTTATTCCGGTCCGATGAACGTGTATGGGTGTGGCATCTACCCAGGGAACGTCTTCTGCCGGAGTGTACCGTGCCAACTAGGAAATTCGGTGGTGGTGGTGGAGTGATAGTGTGGGGCTGTTTCATGGCCTTCGGAGTAGGACCGCTGGTGTTTGTCCGTGGTAGCATGAACACAGAGGCCTATTGTAACATTCTGGATAATGAAATGCTCCCAACATTGTGGCGTTTTTTACGGAATGGACCCGTATTACTTCCAGGATGACAATGTCAGGTGCCATGTTTCAAGGGCTACTATGCAATGGTGCGCCGACAACAATGTTCGCCGATTGGACTGGCCCGCCCAGAGTCCCGACCTCAACCCTATACAACATCTTTGGGACGAATTGGATCGCCGGGTCAGGCACGGCCAAAATTCGTTGCTCAGCTCATGCAATTGTTGCAAGAGGAATGGCGACGAATCCCCATAGAGGTCCTGCGAAGACTCGTAGAGAGCATGCCAGACAGGATGGCTACAGTTACGGCCGCAAGAGGTGGCCCTGAGAGTTTCTAACAGGGTGATAACCACCTTGCAAACATTGTGGACAGGTGCCCAATTACTTTTTGGTAGATAGTGTATAACTGATATAGGTGGCACTGTGTTCGCCGGAAACTATGTGTAATTGGAGGAGTAGCTAAGCCAATGGGATTTTTGTGGGTGGTTCTCTCCTGTCGGGTTTTATGACTGTAAAACGTCCTTACAGTGGACTGATTAATGAGAAAGGCCTGTCCGTTGGAGGTGACCAGTACAGCACTACAAGATGTGAGGTAATTAATGTCGTTAGGGCCATAAGGCCAGATTATGTAGAAATGGGTGTTCTAGCCCTGGAAATAAGTAGATATCTAAACTTAGCACTTAAAAACTACGCAGTGTAAATTCTTAAAGAAAATAATATTTTTCATATTGAAAAATTGTCATATTAAAAATGGTAATGCATAAAGAAGTTAAGACTTAAGCGTGGTGTTAATGCAGAAATAGTTCAAAGTATTTAGCATTTTAATGATGCATAAAAATATTCAATTATATGTAGCATTTTGCGGACAAATAAAATATATTCAGAGATTGCCAAGTATGTAAAGTTCTAAAATATTTCAATGTTAATGTTCAGAAAATTCTGAAGTATTCTTGCATTTAAAATGCATAAGGTCTTTGTATATTTTGAGACAGATACCCTTGCACTCACTAAAGATAGAGTATAATATATTCTTTAGAATCTCCTGTTTTATGAAAATAAAATTGTTCTTTGCCACCAAAAGGGACAGAATTATTAACGTTTTAATGTATAAAGGTTTAAAAAGGAAAGTTTTTCTAGGTTTAATAAAATAGGCGTCTGAATGATTGTTTTAGCCTACAGTATGTTCTCGAAAACCAAATAAACTTTTATGAGGCTAAAGTAGTTGTTTTTAATAGGCTACAGAATATTCTAGATATAATGTATGAAGGAAAGTTTTTCCTAGTCTAATAAAATATGCTTTTGAATAAATGTTTTAGCCTATAGTATGTTCTCTAAAATAAAATAAAATTTTATGAGGCTACGGTAGTTGTTTTAAATAGCCTACAGAATATTCCAAATATTATGTTTACAGACATTTTGTAATCCCATTTTTAGCCTGAAGGAAATAATAAGAGATTGTCATTGTTTTCTCTTTTCAGGAATTTTGCATCTGTATTTTGTACTCATGTATACCAGGAAATTCCATAGTCGAGTGGTAGATTGCGTGGAAATGTAGATATATTTTGTATTTTGTTTTATACTGCTTGTATAATGTTGGTATTGATGCTTCAATGTAGACAATTTTCAGAACTCATGTGTGTTATCTGGTAGTTAGTCTGTTTAACGTTTTTAAGCCATTAGCCCTTAGGTAATTTTGATTCTGTGTAGTTACGACTTTGGTCGTTGGATTGTTCTTGCGAAAACATGCCCTTACTTGGTTCTGACTTAAAGGACTAAGCAAGGGCGTCAAATGTTTTGAATGATAGGGTTCACTAACCTAAATATTTATATGGCTATAATTTTAAAAATTGGATCCTGAGCCACTCAAATCATCTAAGTATACATGTCCTACTGTGGTACTAATTGTGTGAATAAGTTGGTGTAAATCGGTATATTGGTCCCCGAGATATGACATGAAAACGTTGTATTCTTAATCGGTGCTCTCTTACAAAATTGATTAAAAAAGAGATTATGTATGATACTCCTAATAGATATTGTCAGCAAACACCATTAAGTTGAATTTGGTTAAATTTTTGAATAGATACGCCAAAATTATCATAATATTAATATGCCTGCCATTTTGAAACTCGGTGTCCGACCCTACTTAAATCGTGTTACTTTACAGCATTCTGTAGCACTTATGACGTGAAAAAAATTAGTGGAAATTAATTAAATTAATTCAGAAATACGGAAAAATGTTCAGCTTTCTCAACAGGCACTATTTTGCGAAAAGGTGGGCTAAAGATTAGGTACCTCTATATCGATAAATAATTGATGCCTCCAATGAATACTGTTAGTGTTCTAGCTTTAGTTGAATTTTGTTGATTTGTTTCACAGATATCATGTACTATTACAAATTACTAATATTGACATCAATAAATATGCCTACTGTACCTAAAACATGTTAGCTTGCATACACTACTGTGGCACTACTTCCGTGAAAATTTTTGTGGAAATCGGTTGATTGGTCCTCGAGATACAGCATAAACCCTCCATTTTATTTTTCAATTGACGACCTTCATAAATGGAGGACAAAAAAATTATGTATTATATATTCGATGCTTGTCGTAGATACTGACAGTATACATAGTTAGTTAAAACCAGTTACATGGTTATCGATATAGCATTTTGATTATAAGTGTTTCACTCACTCAAAAGCTATCAGTTTACATAGCCTGCCCGTGTGGTACTTGTCTCCCATATTTGTTCGAAATCTTTTGGTTTTTTCCCGGAGATATGATTTAAAATTTTTGTTTTTTCACTTGATGATATCTTGAAAAATGGTGGATAAAAGATTCTTTGTGTTGGGAAAATTTCACGGTTGTAATATATACAGCCAGCTTTTAACTTTACGTTGGAAATAATTACAAGGTATCGATGATACAACATACAAAGCTTAAATATATGTTTGGCAACAATTTTTGAAAATAAGTATATCACCTACATAAAACATACAAGTTTACATATCCTGCCTCATTATTACTTGTTTTCCATATTTGGTAGGAATCGGTCAATTGTTTCCCAAGATACTACATTAGAATTTTTCTTATTCGTGTGGCGCTGTCTTACAAAATGGCGGAAGGAAGAGGCTCAGTGTAGACACATTTGATATTTGTAATATATACAACTAACATACAAAGTTAATAGGGAATTGACTACCGTACATGTTTCCGATGATATAGCATACTATGCTAAAATAGCTATATTGCCGTCATTTTGAAAATGAGTGTACAATCATAAAGCATACCTGTTTACATCGTCATGTACAGTTTTACATGGTTACTAAATTAGGTAGGAATCGCCCAATTGTTTCCCAAGATATGGCACAAAAACTATATAAATACATGCGATGCTAGCTTACAAAATGGCACACAAAAAACATTATTTTGTAGCATATATGATGCGTGTAACAGATATTTTCAGCATACGAAATTTGGTCGAAATCGGTGGTATGGAATGGTATACAAAATGAACCTAAAATATAGATATGACTGCCATTTTTAAAATATGTAACGCAATTTGAATTGCATACCTGTACATGGTCTGCCACAGTATTGCCTATGTGCCAAATTTGGTGAGAATTGATTGAGTAGTTTTGGAGGTATAATGTAAAAGCTTTATTATTTTCTCATGTGGTGCTACTGTTCAACATGGCTAACCAACAACAATATTCATTTATAAATTCGATGTTTATACGATGTGCTGTCAACATATAGAATTTTGTTTAAATCTTTTTTAATAGTTCCCGAGAAATGTCATATCGCGATAGAGTTTGCAATTTTGAGAGTCAGTACCCAGAGTGTTCGAAATGATGTACACCAAGTACTACACTAAACTCGCGCTACACCGAAGACCTGGGTTTTGACAGTCAGTATATGTCAGTAGAGTGTGGCCTCGTGTGCTTCCAGCGAGTACTTCCCATTTGAAGCGAACACCAAGTTCGGGTGTTATAATTTCTGCGTGGGAACGAATAGGCTCATCCTTATGCATTATTACAATTCAGGCAGGGAAATAACTATTCTTACACTGTTAAAAAAAATTTCCTCCATTTTACGAAAAAGTGCAGGTAAAAATTTATCCAGAGGTGTCCGTAAACTCTCCGTAAAATTACGGACACATTGATTTAAAAAAAAAAAACGGACTTTCCGTAAAATAAACGTAACCACTCTGTTAATTCCCTAGTTAGATTTTCTGTACTTCTAGTTTATATAATTTTCAATATCTGTTTTGTTTAAATTTTCATTATGTGGGTGTTCTACTGTGTATAGATAAGTTATTTTAAAAAAGTTAAAATTGTTTATACTTAAGCAAGATTTGAACCAGAGTCAAAAAGTTGCAAGTTCACGACCCTAACCACTTACCTACAATACTCACACGCTGGACGTAGTATAACTTTTGAATGTATATATTAGTCACATAAGCAACTTTTTTTAGTTTCTGTTAAAGATAGTGCATTTTAAGTGTTGCTAAGTGTTACATACGCTCGTTGCTAACTTGTAAATGTTTGAAAGAACAGGTCTTAGTGACGTGGATAACCTTAACTGCCGCAGAAACGATCATATTCTGGTTACAGCATGACGAAGAAAGTTTCGTGTAGACTCGCCATTGTTTCGTGTTTGAAACCTGAAGTTATAGGAAATACGGATATTTTTCGTATTTTGTATTAACGCACCTAACTCCGTTTTTCGTCATAACGGATTGCGTTTACGTATATTTACTGTGCATTTTCATAAAAATTTCCGTAAATATACGCAAAATTTTAACATTGTACAATGAGCCAGGGGGAAAAAAATTATGCATGGGGGAGTTCCGTATCGCCCCCTTCCCCCAAATTTATTTGCACACTACTGTTTTCTCTTTCCTAGCCTATTCGAAATTTATAATTATGCTACTGCTATACGTACCTGGTTGTATCTCGGTTATTCCATTGTTGCTGAGGTCCAGTCGAGTCAGCAGAGGCATTATCTGGACCCAGCTGTCGTTTAGAGATCCCCAGTTGGGGTTGTACTCGCTCGAGGACATGCGGAAGTCGTATATGTCCACGTGTTCTTGGTCCAACATCCACATGAGCCAGCGAAACAGCACGTTGTTGTGGTCGTAAGGGAAGGCCATGTGCAGCCTCGCCAATTCCGCCCCGAGTTGCTGATGGAGATATCCCTTCATGGACTCCCAGAACTCCTCTGAGAAGGGGTTCTTCCGGGAGAATGCAGTCTTCATTTGTTCTTCCACTTGCAGCGACAGGACACAAGTGCTGTATTTCCTGAAAATTTCAGGCAGTGAAGATATTTGCATGTAAGTGTATCTAGTGAAAATTGTTTTAATGGAAATTACTCATTAACTTAGGAGTTTCAATTAACAGCACATAGGGTGAACTGTATATACTGGAGTCGATGTTGATACTTAAAAGTAACATAAAAAATTATGCATTCATAAAGGCAACAATGTCTTTGCCAATACAGCTCAAATAGCACAGCACGCTCTAGAAGGAATCGACACTATTCCTTGGCCTGAAAGTTCACTGGATTTACTTCCTGTAAAATACACTAGTATGTGGTTTTATGAAGTCTTCTTCGCTGTATACCGCTCAAGCTAACACTGGATGTTTAACATATTAATTTGCTTGAAGAATACTAGAATATGCCTCAGTACACCATGAAAAATATATATATATAATTGTATGCCTTATCGCATGGCTGTCTGTTTTTTCTCGAAATGAGCACAACCCTATTCTTTAATCTTGTCTTACGGATGCCAAAATTATTTACTCATTTTTAAGGGATAACTCACTATAGCAGTCCTTGCACAGAAAGGACTGATTTCGATTGAAGGTCAGAAACTAGCATAACCAAGTACAGCAAATGTAGTTGAAAACTAAGATCATTAAATAATCCCAAAAATTATACTACAGGACTAAAATTGCAAGGACCAGGACGAATAAGGCACTGAAACGGAAAGACTGACATCATTGTAAATTATTATATTTGTACAAAGAAGTGTAATATTCCCTTCATGCAGTAGCTACTCAAATATTCACTGTGATGCTATCACTTAATTTCGTAATCTGTAACGGATTAATGAAAGACTTTAACAGAGAAATGCAAGGATGCCAATAAAATATTGCGATAATGCAAAATATATACTGGAGTGCAAAAATTCACGATTAAGTGGAAAAATTTAATAACAGCAGAACTAACTCGCAGAATCGACTTGAAGACGAAACAAGAGATCGCATAGGGTCTAACACAGTACTGCATGTGGATATACTAAATATTACACACTGCGTGTTTGTGCGAAAGTTATAAAGCACGAGCACAGTGCACACTCAGCATTACAATGTAAACTATTGCACTTCGCACATCGGGTTGAGTGACATCAAGCTGTGTGTGACATCTGATACAGCCAACATAAAGTCTCATAGACAACATCGGGATGACTTCAACCACGGTCGAATCAAAGGGGAATTGGAAGAAATTAAAAGTGTGGTTAGTGTAGCCGAAGTGTTCGGGATTGCACACAGCTTCATGTCACGAGCTTGGACGTAATTCGAACAAGAGACACAACTGTACGAAGGTTCAGTTGTGGCTATCCATGAACAACCACAGCGACGGAGGACTGGGGTATTATTCTACAGACGAGGAGAGTCCTATGGCAGACAGCGCGAGTGAAATCGCAGGACAAATACAATACACTGCTGGACATCCAATACAAATATTATTGTAGCTTGGAAAGCGCACACGGGTTATTTCTTTGCTCAACTAACAGTACAATGTGTGACATTGACTCCTATCATTCGGAAATGGTGTTTGCTATGGTGCCAGGAAGGCAAGGACTGGGGAACTCAGAATTGTGGTCGAAAGCTCTTTACAGATGAGAGATTTAACCTCACTAACGATTCCAGACGTCTATACATTTAGAGAGACTGGGAAACGTGCAATCACCTTTCCACATCGTCGAAAGGCAGCGGTTGCATTGAGTTCTGCATTTTACAAAGAGGTTCAGTCACTGGTGACTACTGTTGTACCGAGGTTATCCTTCCTGAGATAACGCTTATCCGGGGATTGGGGCCTCTCAGTTCCTCTTAATGGGCTACAACATTTCACCTCATCGTACACTGGCTGTTGCAGAGCTGTAGGAGAACGAAGATATTCAACACATTGATTGGCCCGCACGTTCCCTAGACCTGAATTCAATGGAAAACGTGTGCGACATTGTTGGGAGATGCCTGGCAGCATCTTGCCAGCCATCAGCAATGACTCCACAGCTGTGATCGGTGCTACAATGATACAGACCATGATGCCTCAAGATTATCATACTAAGTATGAACAGATTGTACACATCCTGCACTGTAGTCAGGGGTTATCGTCTACCATACTGATGACAACATTTTTCTTACCTGCCGCCTGTCACATGGACGTTTCTGCCTTTAGTGCTATTGTGCTCGGAACCTACTTTTGACATATGATCATTTGCTTCCTTTGGATTACGTACTTGGTCAGTGTTGTTCACCTTTCCCATATTGTTACATCTGGACGATTTTATGATATGCTTTGTACCTATTTAAAACATTGCTGTGGTTAAATGTTGAAACCATTTCTATCCTTTTTTTTTCATATCAGTTGGCATGTCATGTATCTGTTCAAAAATGTTTTATGTACTTTATTGCTAGTAAGTGATCGCAGGAATGAATATGTCAGCCACAAACATTTGAACAAGAACATCTGAAATGGAAAATTTACATAACATAATGCAATACTGAGTCACATTGGGCGGTAGATTTTATGGTTGTATTTCACGAAAGAAATCTGTCTTGCATGGAAAAATAAGGCATTTACTGGCTAAGAATGAGCGTCTTGTGGAAATTAAAGATATACAGGAATTAATATATTAAAAAATGATAAAATATAGCACACAATCGGATACCCAGTCATTAATTGATAATTCTGAGGTACAATAAAACCCAATATTCAGAGATAAATAAATGTTCTTACATGCAGTCCTTAAATAAAGTGACTGACGATATAAAACAGTTGCCAGTTACACTATATACCACTTGCTATAACCATTACGATTGTTAAATCAAAAGTGCAAACTAGAGCAAACATACTGTTTTCTACTAGATAGGGCAGAAATGTAGTATACAAAAACTAGCGCTAACCTTTCCTCTTCCCAGCAGGTCTTGTTTAGCAGCACATGACCCACAGTTTTGGATGGATTGAATCTCGCCTTCACCTCAAATTCCTTGAAGTTTTCAAAGAACTTAAGTCCTTTGTGGTTGGTTTCGAAGCCTCCCTCTACATCTGCCGGGTCGAAGGTCGTTTGGCGGTCTCTCTGCCTGATGAGGTGAAGCGAACCCAGGCCAACACAGAGGCGGATGGGGTCTTCTGTGATGTTTTCGTTCTCACCAATGCTACTGAAATGGAACTCCATCCGAGTGTCCAGTTCTATGAAGTATCCCGTAATATTGTTGCTTGTGGTCACCCTTGGCAGGAATCTGAATGTCAGCTGAAAACATCGGCAATGCTCACTTTAGATCAGTGCTAGAATAACAACAAGAGTTTAAACTATTTGTGTTTTAAAATTCTGCTGCAAAAATTAAAACAGTTATACTCTAAATACAAATCAGGTGAAAACAGTCAGTGGAATATTTGAAAGACTATAAACACTGTTTAGTTAATAACCTAATACCACTTGGCCAATTGGTCAATTCAACTGGTATTTACATCTCAGAGTACGGAATTTAATGAATTTTGCAGAATTTACAAGAACTGGTAAATTCGGGTACTGCAATTATAAGTTAGCTGCCAGTGATTTCCACTGGACCGCTTTACAATGGTATATAAGATTTTCAACAACTTTCCTCATTTATGATTATGTCATGTGTCAAGTGTCACTCGCCCTAAAGACTGTTCGTCTCGTCGCTCGCACCAACATCTGCAGTGCCTGCAGGGAAAGTACAGCGCTCCCAATAAAGGAGCAGCCACACTGCCGGCACAGGGCCGACATGGAGTACGGGAACGTGCCCGGAGATCCGACGATTATCGCCAATGTCAAGTGACTGCCAAACCTTCATGTACCTCGAGGTCGGCAATAACATGAAACCGAGTCCCCCTGCACCAACACATGTAGTGCGTCCCGACGACATATGCGTCTCGGTACGGCCTGTGTCACTTCATGTGGAACTTGATTTCGGCGAGTCACAATAAACCCAGTAAGTGTGTACGCAGTGCGATAGTGGAGAGTGCCCCCCCCCCCCCCCAAAAAAAAAGAAGAAAAAACTAGGATATTCGTGTGTGCAGTGTATCTTACCTTCAAATTCTGTGCTACGTAAATTTCCTTTTGTGATACTGCAAACGAGCATATAAGCTAACATCCCTTGGTTAAAATGAACTCGCCCATCTACAGACAGACAAATCTAAATTAGTGAATTACTTTCTGTATGTTATTTGTCAATAGTGACCAGTATAAATTTCAAAGATATTTTTCACGACATGTTGAGAACTGCCATTCGTAGTCAGAGATTTCATCTTCATTAATATTACTGTACCACTTAAAGTAGAACCAGCGATCGTAAGATTCACAGAAACCCCATTTCGTACCTTTCGATTACGTTTCCCACATATGTTATCAATAACTACCTATGTTTGAGACGCACCACGAAAACTTCAAATTTGATCCGGCGCCATCTTGGTCGTTTGTGTTTATTAGAAACCTGAGTTAAGAGTCATGGTTTTATATTGTATTTTATTATTTTCAGTTTCTTTTCTGTTGTCTTGACACATGTTTGCCTAACCTCAAACGAAGCCTGTGTCACCAACAGGCAGTCTAGATTCGTGTCTTATAAAGGTTAGGAGTACCCCTTCGTTCCTCTCTGGGCACTTAGGTTTTTGTTCATTAATTATGTAAACTTCTACAGTCAACGTCAGAGTATCGGAATATTTAGTGATTTTCTTTTGTCTGGAGAGCTTGAGTCCTCATCTCGTGGATGGTTCGCCCTAGGATTTTAACTTTCATACATAATTTATTGGTCGTCGACTTGCCATTCTCTATCGCCCCATAGGCTACCGACATGTCTCAGTACCGGGCTTGTGTAAATGTATATGAGGGAATATGTGTTATCTTCTACAGCAACACAATGTGTGTGCTATGTTAATCAATTGTGTCTTCATTCTCATATCCCACATCTCACCCTTTAAGACTTTTGTAACAAGTCTTTAAATCTTGTTGAAGGGCATTTCTGCCTACTGAAGCAACAAATTGTAATCTGTCTACTCCCTTGAGTGCGCTCTCGTCCTGTGAACCCCTTGAACAGCTCTGAAGTGTCTTCACTGACTTCTGGTGGTGGGAGATGACATACTGCAGTGGGTGTTGCTGCTGGCCTGTTCTTGCTGCTGTTTAGAACTGGTGTTACTACTGGCCCAGACTTTCTGCCGTTGGGTAGACTGGTGCTGAATGGCAGCAGAGGTGTTGCCTCCATCAGTATTTCCCCCTATTTGGATGGTCCTGAGATGCCAGGCTGTCCCAAGCTGCCATCTTGGAGCAATCCCGAACAGCTGCTTTGGAGCAACCTGCTGTCTCGAGGTGATTCAAAACTGCTGTTGCCTTCCCTCACCAGTACTTCTGTTGCCTCTTTGTGTAAAAACTGATACACATGTCGTCGACAGTCTAACCATCATTCTCTATCACTATACATATTTGTTGACCCACTTTGATCTGAACTATTCCTTGCATCCTTTTCTGCCCGTCTGCATAATTTCTAAACAAAACAGCATTCTTCACACAAAATTTCCGACCCATTACCATATTACCTGATTTCTCAGACAGGTTTGATTACTCCTTGGCACATGGGTCGACAAGATCTAGAGATATTCTAAAATATAGCCCATAAACAATTCAGCTGGTGACAACTAACTCACTTTGCACAGTACAAATCGCAAAGCAAATAATGTGTGAGCTAACAGTATCTGCCAATCACCCGACATAATTTTCTTTACTTTTCCTTTCACTGTTTGCACCATATATTCTGACTGTCCAATGCTGGATAGGTGAAAAGGTGTCGTCGTAATCAGATGAATGCCATTATTTGTAAGGAAGTTCGTCATCTTACTCGACACAGAGGCTGTTCCGTTGTAATACACAATGAACTGAGGTAGACCATGACCATTAAATGTCCCTGAGCTCCCTTATCAAATTGGCAGAACTTTCAGGTGATATATTCCTGACATTCAGCCACTTTGAATAGGAGTCCACCACTATCAAAAACTTCTG
This sequence comes from Dryococelus australis, assembly GCA_029891345.1. NCBI lineage: Eukaryota > Metazoa > Arthropoda > Insecta > Phasmatodea > Phasmatidae > Dryococelus > Dryococelus australis. The sequence continues at coordinate 11,437,313 of CM057005.1, read as the reverse complement.
TCCCTGAAATAGATCAAAAAGTCAATGCGTAACCAGACCCATGGTTTTGTCGTGCTGCCCCAATGAAAATCCTGTTTAGGTGGGTTGAGCTGCAACTGCTGGCATTCAATACAAACTTCCGCCAATCGTGCAATGTCTTTATCTATTTGTGGCCACCACATGTGGCTACGAGTAAGGGATTCTGATCTTACCACCCTATCATGAGATGCATGCAATACATTATCCGAAAATGCCATTAACGAAGAAGGGATTACTATCACTGCACACCAAAGCACACACATTTTATACACTGAAACCTCATTTTGATGTCTCTAATATGGCTCAAACTCTTCACCTCTCACCCCTTTCGTCCAACCATAGCACACCCATTTTCTTACCGCTGACAAGATGGGGGCCATTCCTATCACACTCTCAATCCTGCTGGCACAAACTGGTAACTCTGGCAGGGGTTCAAGCATCAGGACATCACCCACTTCTGGGACCTGAACATTCTTTGGAGATGATAGCCTACTCAATGTATCAACATGGCTGATGCTAACCCCAGGCCTGTATATAAATGACAGTCAAACCAGGAAAACCACAAACTCCAATGCAGCAACCTTGTAGAGAGTATGTCTGGTGTCTGCTTGGTAGGGTGTAACAATCACAGAAGAGGCTTGTGGTCAGTTACTATGACAAATGTGTAGCTTGTTACATAGTGTCGGAATTTATTCACGTCAAAAACATTATGGTCAGTGCCCCATTATCTACTTACAGGTAATTTATTTTGCTCTTATGCAGAGTTTTCAACCTAACAGCTACAAGAGCTTCAGTTCCATCTTCCAGTATATTAACTAGCACCGTCCCTACTCCGTACTTACACATATCACAAGTTAATACTAATGGTTTCTCACTCTAGTAGTGAACAAGGACACTCTCAGATTCAAACAGCTTCTTTGCATGGTGAAAAACCTCATCATGTTCACTAGTCCACTTCCACAGAGTTCCAAAATCTAACAAATGGTGGAGTGTTTCTACTGCTTGAGTTTTGTTAGGAATAAAATGCTCATCAGAATTCATCAGTCCCAAGAATGTTTTAAGTTCTCTTCTTGATTAGGGTGTTAGGACCTCATAAATTGCCTCTACTTTATTACTGATTGGATGTACCCCTTCTGCATTAATCCATTAGCCCAGAAATATCACAAGATTCACTGGAAAAACAACACTTCACTTTTTTAGTCTTAAACTTGTACTGTTTATATGTTGTTATACTTGATCCACCCAGTACCAATGCTCCTCTGAATATTTCCCTGTAATTAAGATGTCATCAAGCAACACACTAACTGTGAATAAGCATCCCCTAAGACTAACTTTGTGAACAAAGGTCCTCCTGCTAGGTAGGAAATGCCTCATTCACTGTTGGTTGGGGATAAATAATATGTTTGCAAACTGTGTTGATAGTGCATTTGTTATCACCAAATATCGTTATCTAGCCATCAGCTGTTCGAATGGGCACAATTGATGTTGCCCATGTGGAAAATGTCACTGGTTCTTACATTCGTTGCTTCACTAACCTGTCTCAGCACTAACTTCGCCTCGCAGTGCAAATGCAAGTTAGCTGATTTTTATGGATATTGGTTTAGCATCTGGATGTAGCTCTAATGTGACTTGTGGTCCTACGTATTGGCAGAGGCCACTACTGAAAAAGACCATATGGTATTTGATGGCTACCTCTGTTACTTTTACTCTTGCCCCCTGTGGTATTCAGAAACCTACTTCTAATGAAATCCCCAGTTGTGCCAACCAATTTTGGCCAATGAAGCTTGGGCCGCTGCCTTCCACCATCAGCAGAGATAAGGACACTTCTACTATCTTAGTCTGTACTCTTACCTGATATGACTCTAAAACTCAAAACTTTTCCTGAGGCCACAAGTGCAACACAATGTTGGTGATTTGTAATGGTGACTCGTCAGGCCATAACCTTTGAAGGTATTCCAGCTCATTATAGTCTGCCCTGCACCTGTGTCAATTCCCATCTGATGAACCTTACCATATAATCGCACTTCCATTAAATTGGTGCCTGACCATTCACTCTCGCCTCTTTTTTATCATCTTCCACCACTGCCTAATCTGCTAGCCTGTATGTTGTACCTTCTCCTGAGTAACCTTGTCCATTTCTCTGCTGTTTTGATTTTGTATTTCCTTTCTTTCTTTTAGTAATACAAGTTATCTCCATGTGACCTGGCTTCCCACCTGAACAGAAAATTGTCTTAAGAATAGGATGGACTGGAACATTTTCTGTGAAATAGTTGTTTGCGTAAATATGCGTATCTCGGTAAATAAATGTTCTGCAAATGCGACTTTTTGTCAGAAAAGATAAAAAATAATTATCTATGCCTCTATTCTTTTACTTTTGTCATATTAAGTGTATTCTTAGACAAAAAAAATCGTGAAAATGGTCAAATATCGCAATTTTAAAGCTTGTGTATGCAGTTTTCTTAAGCTGCAAAAGAAAAGTACACAGATATGGGCGTAGTTTAATCTGTGGGCTTTCATCTCGTGTAATAAAACACCACTGTTACAGATCTAATTTGCTCAGAACAGCATTACAATTGGAACACTGCACGCTTTGTATGTGGGAGCGATGAGTCGCTAAAATTGTGAGTTAGTGTCGCCCATATCACTCCCTCGCTTATTGACTGCGAATGTGCAGCTCCATCCCACTCTTAACCAGTCTACCCTTATCTGACACATGTTCACCCCTATACTTCCAACACACTTTGCTGTATTGTTTCGACTCATTTGAGATAAGGCGTTCTTCATGCGCCCATGTTCTTCTGATAATCCCTTTAACATTTGGTGTATATTCATATAATTCCTCTCGAGTTCCTCTGATGTTTCCTTTAAGTTTATGCACCGACTCACACCTTAATTCCATACCTCTCCTAATGTCGTCAATATTCCGTCCTGTGTCCTCGATCGCCATAGCCAAATCCACATCACCTTTAAATTTCAACTTATCTTTGGACAGTAGTACTTGTACTGTTTTTTTTTTTTTCGCGCACCCCTCACAAGAACCTATCATGTAACATTATGTCCAAGTTCAAAAAATTTCAATGTGTTGACATTTTCTACAGTTCAGCCACATACTGTGCCACTGTTCCCCTTTGCACTGGTCTCTTTTGTAAAACTTTAAAGTTTCTACCACTTCAATGGGCTTGGGTTCAAAATGATAACCAAGCAAGGCAAGGACTTCAGTTAACCCTACTTCCAATGTAAACTTCGGGGCGATCAACTACGTAACTTACCCTTACATCTCGAATCCCACAACACTATAGAATATTGCATGGCGTTTATCTTCCTTTGTTACTTTATTAGGGAGAAAATAAAACTGTATGGATTCCGAATAGGTCGTCCGGGTATCCCGACCCGGTACAAACTCGCCACATGCTGACATCAACGCCATACTGTCCTTTACTGCTTGAACAATCCTGACTCCTTACTTGAACAGTAACCACATTTACCAGTTTCCTCATCACCAAAGTTATACCCGCTTTCCATAGCCACATTTTGGTACTTAACACTCAGTTAGATGTTTGCATGGTGATCAAAAACTGCTGCTCTCTTGACTACTGAAAAAAACACTAGTGCCAACCTCACTCTACTGGCTTTCCCAAACCTAACCACATTAACCTAGATACTATCATATACCACATAGACACAGCCTGACTTGCATCATAACAAGCTTACTTAATCAGGCTCTGCTATACAGAGAATTAAATTAGGTACAGAAGCAGCTGATAACCACACTAGCCGAAGTCCTTCTTGACCCAACACTTCCAAAGATTACTTAATACATAAGAATTTCATACTGAAGCTAAACATTATTTATATTAATAAACTTTAAACTTGTAGCTGCTAATTGTCTGAAGATGGCACAAATGTGTTTCTCCTAAGGCTGGAATGGCAGTTTTCAACCCCAATATCTGAGAAATGTGATTACCAACATTTGTCCAAAATGATAATTGCCTGTATCCTTGTGAATAAAACTATAAACGAAAAAAAGAGGACTATGCCAGTCAGTATGAAGTCTGAAGGAAAAAAAAAGTTTTCATTTGCCAGTGTTTTATTATCTGTCTAAAGTTGATACAATTATATCACAAGGTCCATATTTTCCAAAAGCGAAATTGTGGCAACAATAATGGGTCGATCGTTTCAATGAGAGTGTTCCAACATTGTGAAGGTGAAAGCACGTTAGCAGGACTTTGTCCAAAAAACTCACAAGATCGCTGAAGAGTAATGAGTACTGTGGGATAACAATTATCCTCACTGATGTGTCTATTTCTTTCAAATCACTGGATTAATTGTGGCAAATGTTAAAACTTGGAATGCTAGAGAACACTGGTACGGAATTTCCCTGTCGATGATAAACCAACACAGCGAGTGATGAGAGAGTTATATTATTATAATAGACAGGTAGTAGGAAGTGGAAAGCACTCCGACAGAATCACAGGCGTCGTATGTGAATGATGGTTCTCAGTGGCAGACAAAGAGTACCAGACTGGGTTTTGCAGTCTGGCAAGTTCTTTAATTAACTTAAGGGTCACTGTATTGTTAAGAAATATAACAAATCCTCGTCTACTGAGGACGAAGCATGATATGGCCGGCGGGATAAAAGAGTTCTGCATTAAAACAAGTTGATTTCATGGTTGGCAATGTGGCCTCGTCTGGTCTGTCCATTGGTATGCCCTTCCAAAGGGCCTGAGAAGCTTCCTCTGTACTCATGCCACTACAAAATCAAACATTATTTTTGCTACCCTTTATTATTTCTAACATTTTAACTCAAAATTAAGTTTAAAACCAAACATGCTGAATTAGTGGCATAGTACAAGTAATTCACAAACAACAATCAAAATTAATAAATGTAGTTAAGGATTCCGAGTATCTAAACTAAAATAAATTGAACAAGGGAGTTAAAGAATTCGTGATTTCACTATATATTTTCCTTTCTGTCAAATTTAATACCAAAAATATAATGGCACATTAACATAAGTTTTTGGTAAGTTATTTCATATTTATAAAATAATTACATATCAAATTAATTAATGACTAGCCAATAATTAAGAAGAAGGGTAGTTAACTTCAAAAAGATGGCCTCGCACAAGATGTCATTGTTTTAAGATGATAATATTTATTTTATTGTTACTGAATTAGTGCCTTCGTTACTTTACACTCCAAATATGTGTACCAGATTTAACGTGCAACTATTATTATTATTATTGTACATATTTAAATGCTCATATTCACAATCTAAACATTCAGAAGATAAATTGTGAACTTATAAACAGTAAAACTGTAAAATTGTGAAACTGTAAAACTCATAAAAAACACTAAAATAGTAAATTGTAAGACAGTAAAAATGATCAAATGTAAACTCATAGAACAGTAAATTATTAAACTCTAAGATCATAAACACATAGAACAATAAAATAGTAGACTGAATGATCATAAACTTCTAAAACTCATATCTGGATGGTGAATTACCCTCGTCAGTCCGGTCCCCAAATACGGCCAACAGTGTCGCGTTGCTGCCATAATCAGCGATGACGAATGTTGTAGGTATTTCACAGTATCTCGAGGTATTCAAATCGGTCCCAGGGTAGGGATGACAAGGAATACAGGCCCGCAAGATAGTTGAACATCACAGGTGAAGGTTCCCAAAATTACGATAAACGGACCAAATCGAATGGAATTGAACTTGAAATTGAATCTAGTAATGGAACTCTACCACTGGAAGGTTTAAAATCGCTAGGTGGCGAACATCATAGTGTAGACAGCTGGCGAGGGCATCACCAAAACCCCAAAATTAATTACAGATATATGTTCACTATATGTGCTATTCTACGTCTGCCGTAGACTGGTTACACCATAGTCAGTCAATAAAGTTAATTGACTACATCCTCGTTGCAATAGTGAGAACACTACTGTTACGAAATTCATGGATCTCACGTACGACGCGGTGTCACGCGTCAGTCGCAGAGCTGTGCATGAGAGCTAGCGCTCCCGCGCTGGGCTGAGATAAAAGGAACTAGAAATTTTTATTTTACGGCGCATTGTGCCATTGGAATGCTCAAAACGTGCTTTCAGGTGGTAGATAGAACATTTTTCTACTGCATAGTAAGCTACGAGCTGTGCTGTCAACGGGAAATTACCGCATCGCCAAGTGGAAGCTGCAGAGCTCAGGAGATCCTGAAATAATACACGGAGATGTGCATGTAAGCGCAGATGAAAGCATCTGGTCTTCTGATAACATGCGTGGGTGGCGTCGCCAACGCTGCTCGTGTGACAACCGTCTTGCCAAGCTGGATATGATGCTGAAGTTAGCCGAGGCGAAAACTAAATTGAGAAGACCTGAGCAAAAGATAATATTATAGTCTTTAAGCAAATTTACTAAGTTGACTAAAACCCAAACAAACCACTAAATCACCCCAAAAACCTTTTATAAGCCTTTCAGTTCTCTTGCCTAACTAAAATTGGATTTAGCAGATAAACGAAGACGAACTAAGTCTTCAACATGTCTATACGAAACGGATTTAAAGAACTTTCTCAGATACCTGAAGACGCTCAAAATTGGAATACAGGACTAATGACCTAAGTATTACAAAGTACAGATCTCAATAATTGTAGCAAAAATATCAAAATCAGTCAAAATTGAAGATATGGTGCCGTTGTAGAATTTTATACAAATTCTACAACGGCACACCTCCTCACTGATACAGAAATTCTGTCTGAAGTGAGTCATGTGATTCGATGCGGAGAACTTCACAGAACATTACTTCTTATGTCAGTTCAACTGTTGCAATGCACGAGGTGGTGCAGTGTTAACACACGGGACCTGCATTCCATGGAAACCATGCCCAATTCTAGATTCAGCTATCGTGATTTCGATTTTCCAAAACACTTCGGTCAAGTTATTTACTCTTTATACTTTTCCAGGCTGTTTGATCTTCTACGATGATCCTGCTGTCAACCAATAAAGACGTGCCTCTATATCTACCTCGCCTGTTGCAGGGAGATGTTTAAACTATAAGATGAATAAATCTCATTATTGTGAAAGGAGTGTACTGTGGTAATTGCCTGTTGCTGAAAGGCCTTGCAAAGACAGCTTACAACTTAATGTAAAATGCATAAATTTTGCAATGGAACCGGGGACCTGCACATGAAAGAATGTATGCTCTGTTCCATTAGTATATAAAAAGAAGAAACAGACAAACCAGGTTAAAATCTTCCTTCATAAATAAGCCGAGATGAAATAAGATATCTAATAAAACTAAAAGATATCAAAATATGGTAACATGAACGAACAAAAAAAAAATATTAGAATGAATTATTACGCAAAGAGATTTCAAATTCGTGTACACTAAAAACGCTACTCCGCACTTACGTGTAACACAGTGAAGAAAAGAACGTAACAGCAGTATATATGTTGTTGAGCTGTTCATCTTAGATTTGCCTGAAGATACTATATGCGAGGGCTGATTCAGAAGTCATGGCAAATTTATTTATCTCCCGAAAATGACCCAACACAGGAAATGTATCATGTATAGTTGAAAGTGTACGACATATACGTTTTAAGGGTGATACCTCGTGGTGTATGGATGCAGGAATGTCCGGCTAGGAGCAAATACAAACACGGCTGAATGAAATCACCTTTTAATTGATATATTATCGTTCAAACTGTACACATTCATGTGAACACGTTAGTATCGTACGTGTACGAGCTGTTTATCATCCTTCAAAGTAATCTCCGGAGGTTGACCACGGTTCGTTGCCAGCAGTTGCATGAGATCAACGTGCGCCACCTCTCGTCGAAATGCTGTGACGATGTCTGCCTCATCGCTGGCAACGAACCATCGGACAAAATCGGGGCTACTTTGAAGGATGTCAAACAGCTCGTACACGTATGATACGTACCCGTTCACATGAGGGCATACAGTTTGAACGAGAATATAGCAATAAAACGTGGACTTCAAGCAGCCATGTTTGTCTTTGTTCCTTGCCGGACATTCCTACATCCACATCCCATGAGGTGTCACCTTTAAAACGTACATGTCGACTTGTCGTACACTTTCAACTATACATGATACATTTCCCGTGTTGGGTCATTTTTCCTCCATTCTTAACGAAAATACAGCCATAAAACAGTTATATTGAAATGCAGCGGCAAACAATCAAAACTGAGGGTTAAAATGATATTGGAGAAAGAATAATCATATATTAGAAAGCTGATGCATGAAACTGCCATCTTCAGAAAATGGCAACTGTAGTGTTGATCACAAAGTGAGAAAAAGTATGTTAATTTACATATTTTTTAATTGTTTATTCTATATGTACGGTTGCGTGACTTTGAACTGCATATGTACTGCTTGTGCCAATTGTTTATTCTATATGTACGGTTGCGTGACTTTGAACTGCATATGTACTGCTTGTTCCCAATTGTTTATTCTATATGTACGGTTGCGTGACTTTGAACTGCATATGTACTGCTTGTGCCAATTGTTTATTCTATATGTACGGTTGCGTGACTTTGAACTGCATATATACTGCTTGTTCCCAATTGTTTATTCTATATGTACGGTTGCGTGACTTTGAACTGCATATGTACTGCTTGTTCCCAATTGTTTATTCTATATGTACGGTTGCGTGACTTTGAACTGCATATGTACTGCTTGTTCCCAATTGTTTATTCTATATGTACGGTTGCGTGACTTTGAACTGCATATGTACTGCTTGTTCCCAATTGTTTATTCTATATGTACGGTTGCGTGACTTTGAACTGCATATGTACTGCTTGTTCCCAATTGTTTATTCTATATGTACGGTTGCGTGACTTTGACCTGCATATGTACTGCTTGTGCCAATTGTTTATTCTATATGTACGGTTGCGTGACTTTGAACTGCATATGTACTGCTTGTGCCAATTGTTTATTCTATATGTACGGTTGCGTGACTTTGAACTGCATATGTACTGCTTGTTCCCAATTGTTTATTCTATATGTACGGTTGCGTGACTTTGAACTGCATATGTACTGCTTGTTCCCAATTGTTTATTCTATATGTACGGTTGCGTGACTTTGAACTGCATATGTACTGCTTGTTCCCAATTGTTTATTCTATATGTACGGTTGCGTGACTTTGAACTGCATATGTACTGCTTGTTCCCAATTGTTTATTCTATATGTACGGTTGCGTGACTTTGAACTGCATATGTACTGCTTGTGCCAATTGTTTATTCTATATGTACGGTTGCGTGACTTTGAACTGCATATGTACTGCTTGTGCCAATTGTTTGTTTTTTCCATATTAGAACTTTTTGTAGTATTGTATTATTATTACTACTACCAATTTTAATTTATAGTCATTAACATTAAAAGATTACCAACACCCTTATGGCAGCTAAAACCTATTTTTTTATTGCGAAAAATGCAAGTTAAAAGTTAGCCATGCAAGTTATTCTCATATTACATTATCGGCTAGCTAAATAAAAGCTGTAGAAGAGTTATAAGAAATAAAAATGCGACTATGTGCTACATGTGTTGTTATCCCATGGACTAATTTTTCATTTTTGCCCATCATTGCCAATTGGATGGCTACGATTCGAATGAACAGAACTTAATTTTGACAGATTTTGACATATTGTGGACTTAGCTAATAAATGCCAATATACCAGTTTAAATCAAATGACCATAATAAACTTACTCAAGATTCGAAATGAGCAAAAATATGAAAAATAATTGAACTCCTTTACTTTAGGAATATAATTAAAACTGTCTGTAGTGCCTGCAACATGTAGTTCCCACGAGAGGAGTGGAGTGACTCACCTTACTTACACCTCCATCGCTATCGTTCTCCTCTGTGGTCTTGCCTTTCAGGAACTTCATCTCGTGGAGATCGGACAGTGGACTACAGTATTCTGGGTAGAGAGCGTGGCCCGTGCAAACCGATGCACAGACCACCAGCAGCAAACTAATCCTCAGGACTTCAATGAACGTCATTTCCGTCCACTGGATGGGTTTGGTTTGGTACAAGTTAGTAGTTATCGGCCTCCTGGGCCAGCCAGGTTTCGGACGTTTCTGGCGGGAGCAGTTATCTGGAACAACAAAAAAAATATTTAATAGGTGCAAGTTTCATAGTTCTTGCAATTTGTTTTCGTAACCCGTTGCAGTATGAGTACTTCCCAGTAATTCTGTGCTTGTCATTTTGTCTTATGCTAAAATATGGCGTGTTTGTTTATAAATGCACTGGCTTTACAGTTGGCCAGGAAAAAATTAGTTAGTTTAAAATAAATTTAACATTTCTCAAAGTAAAACTATTGAACTTGAGGATGCATTTTAATTTTGCAGTGTATTATACAATGCTATAAGTAAATTACAATAATATTTAATTAGTTACTCTGCGAGAATCACATTATTCTCACAATAAGGAATAAAAAAATGGGACATAATTTACTTTTATGACGGGCTGCATAGTCACTTTGAGAAATGCCATTTGTGGAAATGGTAGCAGAATGAATTGTTAAATGCACCTGGGCGAGGCCAAGTTCGTAAGGGATGTAAGTCGTATTGAAGTGAAAAAAGTATATTGAATTTTCATATTTATTTCTAAATATACTAATACACAATAGAGGTATTTCTTCCACAATGTAGCATAATTCATGGTTACAATCCTCTCCACAAACGAATAAATCATTATTACTGAATATCTAATTACACTAATCAATCAAATAAATAATTCGTGCTGCTAAGATGATAGTAGTCTTAATTCTCATCCCGAGTCAGTTCGCCCAAATTTGTCAGTGTCTCATTAGCTCCCACCTCTTCTACGATTTCTGCTCAACTGCAAATACCAACACACTTGTTTCTGAGAACACAGATGATTCCACACACATGCTCCGACTCAGATGTTATGGCTACTGCTTCATGCACTGGCTTGCAAACACGTGCCAGAACACTCGGTGGGATGAGACCTGTACTTATACTCGCACCTATTGTTTATAGATACTTCCGCACATACACATGCCATATTCAATGTCCACAGGTTTCTTAACCGAAGGAGGCAATCTGCGACATTCTGGAATGTGTTGGCCGCTACCAGGTACTAGGTGTCAGTCAGAGGCACATTATGCCTCCCATCATTGCGCTCCGCGCTATATCATCCTTGGAAGAACTCGAGCATTTTAGGAGTGTGAGTCACAGAGTCCTACAGATGGCGACAGGCAGCCAGGAATGTGTAGGATGATGGATCACCCGCTCGCAACACTACCCTCTCCAAAAATATGTTCGCCCTGTACTCAGCTTCTTCGGAACTTTCTTAGAGCGCCAATCGGTTGATGTGACCTTTCAAGAGCACCGACGAAAGACAGAGAAGACCGTGCTGTTGACTTCCTTCGATCATTGATAAGGGCCTTCCCAAGATGCATGGTCGGACAGCTGTGGCCTTCACATCGTTGAGAGTTATACAGTCACACCTACCCTCTTCTCTGATAGTCTCATCTGTAACCCTCTGATGATATCGAGTATACTGTCTAATGAGGCCAGCTGAACTTGCAGTATGTTCTTCTTCTGTTCCTTTCTAGCTGGCTTCCTTCTGCTGAAGATGTATATCTTCAAATATGTCCCTTAAGGCGATATTACACGATACCAGATTCCATAGAAGCTTGTACAAGGTCCGCCATAGCAATCGTTATACGGGCTAGTGTGGCACCCGTCATGGTATTTCCCGCATTGTACTGCCAGATTTCGCACCAGGTTTGGTAATTGGAGACGTCCGACGTCCTATTTTTCGTGGCAGGTTCCACACCGGTTTTCGTACCTGGCCAATCACATCGCAGTTTCAGAGCGTACGGTGCTCCTCGTGGCTACTACTTAAAACGAGTTGATGTAGAATCCGAAAAGGACGTCTCCATCTTAATTATACATCCGTGAGGTTGAAACTCTTTCAAATAGATTTAAAATGCAACAACGACGAATAATATTGGCGATGACAACTTTTAATTACTGTTTAAAATCGTTCTGAATACTTAACACATTACTTACTACATGAAACGCTTAATTTAAAAAAAAATTAACTTGAAGTCTGGTGGGTGAACTGGTGGTACAGTGGTAAAATCGTGATTTCAACTAAAAGTATGTAACTCTTGGGCATAAGTTCGAAACTCCGTCGGTCCCAAGTTTTTTAATTATTGAACTTAACATGCAGATAATATCGCAGTACATATAGAAAAAAAACTATATTTCGCGACCGGTTAGTAATTTTCGATAAAATTAAAAATAGCACACTTTAACTCGAACTGCACGGAATTTTCAAGAAAATGAAAAACTATACTAGTAAGCAAATAATTTATGTAAAACGCGAGAACAGTATTATAGCAATATTAATATGTGCTAGCTAGTTTTTCCATAGGCCTACGCAAGTTACTAACTGGTAGCAGTTCTACGAATGGGGTTCATATTTACTACAAACCACACACTGCGCACCCACCGAGGGTAACATATGCTAGTACGCGAACTGCTGTCGTGTAATATGAACCTTCCATGACGGCACATATAGCGACTGGTATACCGGCTCGTGCACCAGACCTTGTAGAAGCTTGTATAAGAACCAAGTACGATTGCAGGTATCGTGTAATATCGGCATTAGCAGGGAATCTCTTGTTTTGTCTACATTACCTGTTACCACTAGTTTTGTTCGGGGTAGCAAACTGTCAACAATCAAATTGATAAAAAATCGTGAAATCCTGATTGCTCGTTTCAATGGCAAATAGTCTAATACACAAACACAAAAAAAAAACCTCATGTTACACTATATGTTGTCACTATTTTCCGCAAAATTTACTTTGTTGTTGTTACATTAAGCATTTTCTTTCATGGGTTTCTTATGCATTTTAAACCATTTCTTCCACTGTGCGGCACATTTGTTGGTTCAAATTATTACACCTGTTATACTTGGTTAATACATCTACACATGCTCTTCAACAATTGCCTTTGTCTGGCTGTAGCCGTTCATCCCCAATATGTAAATACGCTTTAATAGGAAACCCCTACTAATCAAGTTGAAGGATTCCATGCATGAAATCACCCCACAAAGAATAAAATACAAATTAAAATTCTCTGAGGGCCTTATCCGCAGCTTTATCAGTACTAATGCGTTCACTATTCTTTGGTAGAACACAAGAAAACCAATATGTCTAATAGCTTAGTAATCGTGAGGAAACACCATTTGAGCATGAGGGTGTGGGACTACCTACTTAGCCATGAGCCTAACTCCTAAATTACAAGCGATCGCAGGTAGACGATGGTGCAAAGGTCGCCTCATAATATCCCACATATGTTCAATAGGGGACAAATATAGAAACCTGGCAAGCCAAGGAATGATATCCACATCTTGTAGAGCCTGTTGGTTGTTGCGAGCTGTATGGAAATGAGCATTTTCTTGCTGCATGGTAGTGATGGGTATAGTGCACAAAGGTGGCAGAAAACGGGGCCGTAGAATCTCATTAATATAATATCGCTGTGATGTCCCCATGCCATCGACAAAAAAATGGACTTGATCGGGAATAATTATGAATGGAACCCCATACCACTAACATCTGGTATCTGAGACGTATGGCGTTCACGTATTACAGTAGGATCGTGGTGTTGTCCAATGGGGTGTCAAACTCTGCTGCGATCATCATCTGCATTCAGATTGCAGCGGGACTCATGGGAGAACCCCATACCTCGTCATTCCTCTGTACAATGTTGATGCCCCTGGCACCATGACAGCTTGTATCATGGTGCTGAGGAGTCAATGGTAAACGGCTCAGCGGATGCTGTGAGTGTGGGGTAGCCGAAATCAAACGACGACGAATGGTTTTTGTTGAGACCAGCAAATGCAGTGGATGTCCCACAGACTGCATGGTCTCTGTGAAGGTAGTACCACGTTCTTATACTCTGTCAGCCGATACTACTATATTTTCTATCTGCAGTGCGTCCGGCAGAACCAGTACGTACTCTATGTGACGTACGATCTGTACGTATCCACGCCTGCACGCATTGTGCTGCAGTGGTGACTCCATTGCCAAGATGAATGACTGCACGATGAGCCGACCATCCCACTTGGTGCAGTCCGACCATAAAATCTCGTTCAAATGGGCGATATAAGTCGCGAACACGACGCCTGGCGTACTGCTCCGCCCCTAATGCGCTGAATTCTGCCTTCCCTGCAGGTTATATAGATAGGCGTTTCAAACACTGAGCACTGGCCACAAGCGCTCTCTATATGACATGTTGCTGTCACGTTCCTGTGTCACTTTGACCGTTTGATTGCACAATTGGTACTGTATGTTGTCTTGGATTTGCTGCAAATTGATGGCATTTTATGTGTGTGCCGATTTCCATGTCCAACAGTAAAAAAGTTTTCAATTATAATAAACTCATAAAGTTAAGGTGGTGTTCGATTTGGCTTATTAAGTGAACTATTGTATGTGGTCTCGTTGTATTAAAAGTTATCTTCCGGTAACATGGTGATACTATAATTACACTACTAAATTTAGCAACATAAAGGATCTCGGAAATAACAAAAATCATTTACTTTATTTCTAGGTACAATTCTTCATCAATGACATCATTATTACACAGACTCCCTGTTTATATTATTTTTAGCACGTACAATTCTGGTAGAGTTGGGTGCTCTGGGTTGATGTCCCGGATAAGACAGGGGTGTCAATTTATGTTCGTCTCGAACATGCTGCATGAGCGGCCATGTTTAAGGCATTGCCACTTGCCACTGAAGTACGTATGCCAGCCTCCCCTCCCGCCACGGCGAAACGGGTTCGAATCCCGGGGAGGTCGCCCGTATTTTCGCATTTGGGAAACGTGGGGGACGTTGCTGTTGGCGTCGGGGTTTCTCGGGGTTATCCTGTCTCCCACACCCTTGCATTCCGTCGCTGCTCCATGTTTACATTAAGTTACCTCGACCTCGCAGTAAGTCGCTGACCAACAAATCTCAACTCAAGTTCTGTTAGGTATAATGTAGTATTTTGGTGTGCAGTGTTGTACTCAAGTCGAGCTTGTTTCTAGCAACTATGCGTTCTGTGCCCAGTATTACAGGCAGCATTAATTCGTAAATAAAAGGTGCAGAAAGTTACGTAAACCATACGTATAAGGTACCTGCCCACAAAGAAGGCGCCTGCTTACCTGCGCGCTGATGCCTTACTGTGTACAGGCTTGCCATAAAAGACCTTCGCATGCAAAATGCCTTTACGGAAGTAAATATAGTGACTGAAGCAATTTAATTTGGACGTGATCGATTGTTTTCTTGGCCATGTAGATGATATCGCATGGGTTCGGTATGTGAAATAATGAATTATTACTTATAATTACCATTTTATAGATGTTTTTCATTTTGTAGTATCCTGTCTTTGGGATAATTTTGAGAATTTCTGTTACTGCTTGCCAACATCACCCCTTCCTGCTAGTAGAGTAATCCGAGTTGGCTTACACAAGAAACGTAACCCGAAGTTTGGTCTACAAGATTTACACGTGTGTATTTTTTGCCTTACCTGGTACTCAAACCTATGATCATTTGCGTCGTTTGGCGCTGAAATCTACTGCGCCACGGAATTTGGCGTCGTTACTCGTGTAGAGGTCTTCCTTAGCTTACTAAGCATGCCACGAGTTAACGTAGGATCCTGATTTGGTAATACTTTTTCGGACGAAATTGTGATTGACTAAAAAAATTTAACTAAATTCGGTTAACAGGCGAGTGTATTTTAATTTCTGTAGCTATATAAACGGTGAATTGTATTGACATAAGTGCTGCACATACGGTGAAAAAATGGCGCGAAACCACACGGATAATAGATATATATTTTTTTAACATGGAACCTTATTTAGTATATAATTAACAAAGTTAAAGTGCATACCAATAAATAACTGCACTCCGAGATACTCCACTATTAATATGTGTAGATGAACTTCTTGTTGACAACGGGCCCATAACAGACACGGAACCAGTTACATAGAAGAGTAAGTAAGTGCTTCTTTCTTTGCTTCTTTCTTTCAAGGAGGCAACCCGGAATTCCAACCCGGGTCCTTCCCAAATGCGAGTACAAGTCCAGCTTAGTAACAGAGCTTCTCGAGTTGCCAGGTTCCGCCCACGGGTTGTAGAAATGGTAATGTTCAGCATTGTAGTATTGTGGTCCCTACACTGTAAAGATAATGGGAAAATTACCTAACAAGTGTAAGGTAATATTCGCAACCTTGTGGTAGAAAAACAATTTTCCTTACGGATAAGGTAAAATTACCGCACTCTGGAGTAAATTTCACGTACATGATAGTGGAAGATTTCATACATGGATGGGAAATTTGCCTTACGGCGCGTGTATCTCTTCAGCAATGTGTCAACAGCTAAGTGGGGGAACTGGTGGTAGAAAAAATACTTTAACACCCTAATTGTCACTATTGTAGTGGTGTATGATAGCGCATCGGCATATCGTCATAAAGACCCACGGTACGCGCCCACCCACCAACAAGAGTCGACGATTTGAGTGCTGAGGTGTCGGGTACTATCCGTCTGAGAATGTAGGTATATAAAAATTAACAGTACTAATACACCGGGGTATTTTTTAATATAATTTTATTATGCAATAGAGTTAATTTACCCTAACTTGCATGGGATCCCCCCCCTACCTCCACTTTTGCCAGGTACTTTTCCCGTACGATTAGGGAATAGCACCTTACTTGTTATGTAAATTTACTCTACATTTAAGAGGTAATTTTACTTTACATGAAGAGGTAATTAGCTTCCTTTACGTGTAAGGGAATTTCACCTCAATTTTTTTTTTACAGTCTATATAGTAACCTTTTGTTTTGTTGGTTACAAAAAGCGGCAGCGTGAAACTATACGAGCTTTATTTCTTGGTGTCAGTCACAGTTAAATGTGGACAACCCTGACTCACCAGCGGGACAGGAACATACATATGGCCTCTCGTATTGTTTCAAGCCGGCGCGTGTTGCAGCTGCACTGCTCTGGACCGCACATAAGCAAGCTGGTTCCCAGCTACGAACGAGAGCTGACTTCCTGTCCGCCCGTCTCAATATAACTGATGACGGAAGGGATAATTCCTTCCCCGCGGTTTCGCGCTGCTGCGAGTTCTCACTTCGCACAAAAGAAATGTGGCGCCAAATTTCCGCGCAAGCTAAACATGAATGTCGTACATGTTGTTGCGGGCACGGGAGTCGAACCCGCAACATTAATAGAGTGGGGAGAGTGAGTGTAGTGTGAGGCGTCGCTGCAAGTCGGCCAGTGGCAACTATAAAAAGCCGCTGGGGCCTGATGACGTCACACTCCTTGACCCACTCTGCTGGCACTACTACACTATCGACCAAAAAGTAATTGGGGGCACCCGTGAAGATAGGTAATTCTGTGCGTCAGTTGACTTGTGTTTCACGGCCTTCGGCGTAGGACCGCTGGTGTTTGTCTGTGCTAGCATGAACACAGAGGCCTATTGTAACATTCTGGATAGTGAAACGATCCCAACATTGTGGCGTTTTTACGGAATGGACCGGTGTTACTTCCAGGATGACAATGCCAGGTGCCATGTTTCAAGGGCTACTATGCAGTGGTACGTCGACAACAATGTTCGCCGATTGAACTGGCCCACCCAGAGCCCCGACCTCAACCCTACAGAACATATTTGGGACGAATTGGATCGCCGGGTGAGGGCTCGTCAGGCGCGGCAAAAATCCATTGCTCAACTCAAGGAATGATTGCAAGAGGAATGGCGACGAATCCCCGTGGATGTCCTGCAAACACTCGTAGAGAGCATGTCAGACAGGGTGGCTGCTGTTATAGCCGCAAGAGGTGGCTCTACGAGATTCTAACGGGATGACAACCACCAAGCAAACATTATGGACAGGTGCAGAATTACTTTTTGGTAGATAGTGTACTCGATGGCTACATCGACGCCGGAGGTCGGCGAGAGATCTTGTGAGGGCAGCATTGCAGGGCGAGCTGTGTGATACCGACGTCTTGGGAGAGACATGTCCAGATCGGCCATCCATATCCACGACAACACGAGGCGGAGGAGCTCCAGTCGTGACGTAATTAACAGTGGTAAGGAGAAATTCGGTTCTGGGTGCAGGATAGATCCGGAGGTGATATTAAGCGCATCGAACCCTAGAGGCCCCCTCCCCCTCCCCAATTACGAGCCTGTTAATTGTTAATGTAATTGTAGCTTTGAAGAGTCAAGTTTTATTCTATATTAATTGTTGATATATTCCAATCTATAATCATTCAGTATTTGTTTATTTATCTATTTGATATCCTTTATTGCATGGGAAGAAGGAACAAAATAATTGGTATATTCTGTAGTTATTCTTGTGTTATTGAGACGTCTGAGTTTATCCCCCAGACCAGAGTAAAGTGGCGTCTCTAGTAGGCATTTCCAGGTAGAGCGTTATACAATGTGCACCTTGTTTCGGTGTCGTGGAAAGGCTGTAATTCTACGGCCTGCCTGAACACATCATTTCACGTTCAAGTACAATCAGGCCAGCGGGCAACACATTTACTTGGGACGCTGTTGCTTAAGGGCTTTGAACACACTAAGCATCTGTAATTGTGTACATGCAACAAATTATGTTCAACGTTCAGAAATTATAAGCGATTACTATCTCCTAGCAAAAAAAAAAAATTGAGCTCATATTTTTCCCAAAAATAAATGTCAAATTAACAATTATATTGCTGTTTAAAAGTGTACAAAACATTAAAACTAACGTACGTAAAAAATTAGATTATTCACACTGAAATATGCCACGAGCTACTTCAAGATATCTACAAAAATTTTAAAAAATTGTTTTCGCTATTTCAAAAAAATTGCTAAATATAAGGAAATTTGTGCATACTTGTTATTTGTAACTGACCCTGAATTTTTGTAAAACAACTTTTGCTGAGCATACTGTAAAATAAATAAGAAAAGGCCTTTCAGTTCCCTTTATTAAATTTTCTTCACATGATTTTAGTTAATTTTAATTGTGCATTACAGAAACAGTAAAATTTTGAATGTAGCATGTCATTTTGCAAAAAGCATGCAGTGAAAAATATTTTATCTGAAGGAAAAGTATTCCCAGATAGTGTCAACGATTTGAACACAATGTGTTAGAAATGTATACAGGATGATTCTCAAGCATACCGACAAATTTCGGGAGGTGATTCTTCATGAAAAAGTCAAAGGTAAACACATGTGCCACTTCATACCTAAACCGAATATTAAGGGAGGTATGAGCCCTTAAGAAAGACGAGATTCTACGCCGTATTTGTACAAAATATCGGCTCTTACATGGAAGAAGGTCCCGATAACATACAATAATGTTCCGACTAAGTGTCTCACATGTTATCCTTCTACTCCTCCATGAAGAATCACCTCCCGCAGTTTGTCGGTCTAATTGCGAATCACAATGTGTGTGTGTGTGTGTGTGTGTGTGTGTGTGTGTGTGTGTGTGTGTGTGTGTGTGTGTGTGTGTGTGTGTGTGTGTGTGTGTGTGTGTGTGTGTGTGTGTGTGTGTGTGTGTGTGTGTATATATATATATATATATATATATATATAAACAATTTTGTGGCCAACATTGCCTTTAAGACTCGGCTCAGCCTCACGCCCTTTTAGCGAAAATTCTGTGTTTTCGCGACATTATTTCAGATTCATGGTAATTAGTAACAATGAACGGCTATAAAAAATGTACACTTTCCAGTTGTTTAGTATTTTTGTGCGCAATTTTGATGTGCGTTGTCTGCTAGTAGTAAAATGTCAGGAACATATTTATATTTTATCAATAACTTCCTTCCTTTTTCGAGACGGAGATAACAGAAGGTGGAAGTTATATTCAAAAGTATTAAACTCTAGTAATATATAAATAAAATCAAGCATTTCCAAAAACACGTCTGAGACTGATTTAAGACACGGAAACAAAGAATTTCTGCTTAATAAACGAGGCTGAGCCTTAAGCATTCTGGCAATAATCGCGTCTGCCGAACTAGGAACGACGCCAGGCCCAGAGACAACACCGGCCAAGTGATCACCTAAAACCACGTGTTTCCTGTACATGACGCTGCCGTACAATGGAGCCGCTAAGAACACACATTTGCCGACCACGTTGTTATGGCAAATGAGGTGTTGCTGGGTGCCAACTTTGATACGAGTGGCAGGGTGCCAATCAATCACCGTCGTGAGGAGGAAAATTTGGGGGGGGGGGGGGGCAGACTACATAAAACGCGGTCGCCAGAGTTATTAACTTTAATAATTTTCAACTCATTCACTTCCTGCAAAACCCCTTTCAGGGACTTGTAAATAATTAACAAGACTTGTAAACATTCAAAATCTGCGCGAATTAACTTCACCGTCCCCCCCCCCCAGATAGGGCGGAAGGGAAGTATATGAAACTTACTTTCAGCTATGGGTACAGACTCCAGGCGCTACACTGGAGTTCTGATTTAAATGACATTGTGCCTTTGACCTAATATTAATACAGATCTGAGAACAACCAGGCGAAGGGGCTTATCCCCTCCTAACCTGTACTTTACAATCAGTGGCTAATGGGAGGATAAGAGCCCTCACAAGGACTTGTATCTCCCACGCGCTGAGGAAGTAACGTGCCAGTGATGATAAACGGCGGCAGCGGGTCATCTTAAGGGCGAAGTAATGTTGCTATCTTGGATTTACGTATTTTCCTCATTGACTTAATTTTCGGAGTCAATATTTAAAAACCAAGCTAGTCATGACATAGGGAACATTTTAACAGTTATTTATAAATCCCACTTATTTTTCTTACATGATTAGTGTCACATTGTAACCGTAATCAAACATTATCTAATTATTTAATATTTTCAGTCCCACATATGGTAAATTACAGGTATATTTGAAACCCTGCAAATAAAAAAAAATCGTTAAGTAGTCGTCCATGTCACGTCTCGCTTTGATTTTTAATTTCTGGTCATACATTTTCATTACGAAGACTTGTAAGAAAATTCGAAGATGGAGTGGATACTACCCCTTTAATCCTTCTCCACACCTCGGGTCACTGACAGCACAGGATGTTGCCGCCGCTGACAGACTTCGAGCTCCACTGACGAGAGATGACAACGCCAGAGGAGAAGATCCGCCACGAGGGGATGCTGAAGCCTTCTCCGCGGCGCAGGCTTCAACGTCCCGCTAATATAATATTCCAGTGGCGAGTCCGATTCGGATAGCTGTGGATATCGAAGGGATTGTTAGAGAGCTTCAGTAGCAGCTATAATTGAGGAGCATTTGCTATTGAGGTTTGATAACGACTTATTTTGATAGCGTCCGAAATAAATAGTATTTTATATAACCAGAGAGGAGAGTTATTTATATAAAGAGCATTCTTGATTAATAGAGTCTTTGTCAAGTGTGTTGTGAGTCAGGCCCGTATTGAGAGTATCTCAAGAGTAAAATATAGCTACGCCTCTAGTCTATTCCCTACAGCCTTTCGAAGTAGGATATTATAACAGAACGACGTGTCCAAATCACCCTCCGGCTTTGAACTGAGGTAACTCTACCGTGGCTCAATATTAGCCAGGCAGGTAATTACACGCTCCCTCGCATAAGAATATC
Source organism: Dryococelus australis (assembly GCA_029891345.1). Classification (NCBI taxonomy): domain Eukaryota; kingdom Metazoa; phylum Arthropoda; class Insecta; order Phasmatodea; family Phasmatidae; genus Dryococelus; species Dryococelus australis. The sequence continues at coordinate 11,415,667 of CM057005.1, read as the reverse complement.
GTTTTGAATGTAGAAGTTGTTGACATTTATTAACATGTCACTTTATTCAATAACCCCTTGAATTTGATTTGTTGTTTACTAGCTCGCCCCTAACTGAAATTAGGGTATTTTTTTAAACTTCAAAACCCCCATCTTAAAGATAGATAAATCCATAACAACTCGCAGCTTCATTTCGTCATTGGCAGGACGAGTGAATTTTCGCGAGTAACCTAAGTGCAGGATGTTTTCAAATTGCTATTTAGTTATAGGCTATCCCTTGTAAAGTGGGCACTTTTAAACGCCCTTTAATTAGGAAATATTTTCAATAAATATATTTTATTTAAGCCTTAGACGTTAACTTCCGAGCGTGGTGGAATATAGCCTACACAATAGGTTAATTATGTAGACGGCAATATTTATTTGAAGGTGGTTAAATAATAAAACATGGCTGAAAGGAAAAGTAACTACGACCTCAAAAATTCTCTCTTTACCGTGAACAGCCTATAGTTGTAGGTTTTCTTGTTGCATGCAACTGCGACCATAAGTAACTTATTGCCTTCCTGGAGGCCTATGCTGGAGTTCTCTTTCGTATACGAACTGCCCGCCGCACTGAGTGAACTGCAGTATTCGTATATGCTTGAACAACAACTTGGTCTTCGTATACGAGATTCGTATGCGAACTTTGTCCACGTGGTCGAGAGCGAGCGAACTCCAGTAATTAATGTTTACAATTCATATGAAACTGCATATTCACTCATTCCTGTGAAGAGAATGTATTTATGGAAGTTGGGACACTACATATACGATTTATATAGTAATTCTACATACAGTTTCGTATCGCAAACATAACGTGTCATTCGTATACAGCAGTAATAGTTACGTTTCACATCAATAAATAGCGCTAAATTTAATTAATTATTTTAATTATTATACATTTTTAGTTGTCGTATGTAAAATTGAATTATTTAAATGGATACTTATCAATTTATAAAATATAGAAAGGTTTACAGAATGTCAACATTTTTTTAAATATTTTCTTTAACATTAAGCGTATTACGCCATTATAAATGATTTTCTAAGTATATTAATGGAATCGTACTTATCTTCCATTTTTTTCTAATTAGACACTGCGATTAACCACATCACAGAGCTAATTCAGTCAGGGATAAGTAATTATATTCCGGATAAAACTCCAAAATTTCATGCTGATTCCCTCCCCGACGATATCAGGGAGCTAATCACACATAAGAATAGACTGCGCAGGAATTATTCCCGAATATCCACAAGGCAACTCAGAACTCACATCAATGGTATTAGAGAGCGAATTAATTTATAGAGATTTATCCCAATGACAGACTAACTGCTGAGATAAGAAATTATCCCAATTAAATACTGCTGGCAACAAGTTATGACACATGACTAAGGCGCTTTTAAAAGGGCGCTATCCAATCCCGCGTCAAGGAAACGCAGGAGTAGCTCGCATGCCTCAGCAGAAGGCTAAGGCTGTAGCTACATACTTAAGAGTCGGTGTTCCAGCCGAACATTGATCCCAGTGACCCTGTCACATTTATAGGAACCTCCGAGTGCGTCTTCGCCAGCCTTCAGCTGACGAATCAGAATTAACGCATGCCGACGAGGTTAAACGCATAATTAAATACACGAGTCCCCCATAAAGCACCTGGGTTGGACTCTCTCCAGGCTATAGTTCTTAACCAGCTGCGAGACAGAATGTTTGAGGCTATAGCCGAGTGCATTAATGCACGTTTCACTCTTGCTCATTTTTCTACTCCCGGAAAATGTGCGCAAGTAATTATTTCCCCGAAGCCCGGCAAGGACAAAGCTGTGCCACAGAATCCATGATAGAGTTCCGCTTAGCCATCTTGAACAGCATATTGTAACCACGAAATTATATCCCCAACGAACAGTTTGGCTTCCGAAGAAAACCATTCTACAGTTCATCAATTAGTCCGGCTCACCGAGCTCGTGACTACTACTTTTAAATGGCGACACTATACAGCTGCAGTCTTCCTCGATGTTGAAAAAGTCTTTGACAGGGTTTTTAATGCAGGCTTAGTTTATATATTTTTTTTGAAAAGAATTTCCCAGGCTGTCGTGTCAAATAAATTTCATCCTATCAGCTGGCGCTCATTTGCAGTTTCTGCAGAAGGGGCGACGTCAGAATTTAAAGAAATAAGTACCGGAGTCCCTCAAGGCAGTATTCTAGGTCCAGTTTTGTATAATCTATATACGCATGATTTACCACGTCCCCCTAATCGGTAAATTAATCAAGGTGTATATGCTGATGACACTGTCATATACACTCGCTCGCGCCGCGCTGAAAGTGCCATTCAGCGTGCACAAGAACAGCTGGAAAATTATTTCCGCCTGTGGCGAATAAAAATTAATGTCGGCAAATGTGAGACTGCAGTCTTCAGCCGACGACACATCCACCCTAATCTCCCCCAGCTCACTCTATTCGGGGAGAAAATTCCGCACAGAGAAGACGTAACATATTTAGGTGTCACTGTAGATAAAAGGCTGACATGGCAGCGCCACGAGAACAAGAGAAATCTTGCTCACGCTCGCATGTCAACCTTATATCCTATAGTAAAACGCGGATCCGGCCTTCAGCTACACAATGGGATACGAATCTATACCACAATGGTCCATCCCATAACTATACATGCGGCCCCAGCCTGGGCCTACTGTGCTAAATCACACATCCAAAAACTACAAGTGGTACAAAATAAATGCTTCAGACAGGCCGTCAATGCGCCGCGTTGTATCCCCATCAAATACTTGCACTCCGAACTAAAAGAGGAGTTATTACGAGATGTCTTTCAGATAATGGCCGAACAGTTCTATTAATCGTGCCAAGAGAACAATAACCCGTTAATTACTGCCCTCAGGGACTATGATACCGAGGATACCATAGGCCTGCATGTGAAGCCATTGTCCCACGGTACTTAGCCCTTGCGCAGTCGCCTTAGGAATAATTACGCACGTGAAATTACTAATAATCTAGTCTTACTCCTTACTATTACTTTAGGCTATTACCTCTCTCATTACCAGCCAACTTCTGAATATGAAATAGTGGTGAGAGTTGGCTAACTCTGGCGATATAAACCATAACTATAGTCTAGACCGTTTTAAACTTGCGCTATGTTTATCGACAAAAAGATTACCGCCTATTTCATAACAACATAACCCACTTCTCTGATTGGCTAGTCGCCGTGAGAATTAAGTCTGACGGGAGAAACAACTGACAGCCAGAATGAATTCGTCTACGAACGATAGCCAGTGGAGCATACTGTTTCTATTACACGTATGTTCGTATACGAAAATGACCACTCGAAAATTCATCGTATAAGAACGCTCGAGTGTTTTTTTTTTTTAGCATAGGCCCCCTGATTGGCTCGCTCTAGACAGTAACTGCAAGGAAGATCCTCGGTGATTGGTGCGCGCGTAGATACTAAGCTGAGTTCACAATTGAAAGCATACAGTAACCACAGGACATAGGTCGTGTACACAAGACTTGAGAACTATTATTTCGACCTTACTTATTCACAACTGTCCATAACAAGTCTTTTTATTGAGAGGTTATGACACCGGCTACATTAAATTTCTTATGCAGGCGCATGGAGCAATAACCAATCAAAGCAGAGTAACAGGTTTTCGACGAAGTAGTTTATTTAAAATGGAGGAGAATACTAATGTTGCAGAAACGAATGACTGTCGCAAGTTATAAATGTAAAGTAAACAACAGATAACACCAACCTATCAGAAACTTTGGAAAATAATTCACATATGTGTGATTACAAAAACAAAGATTTTTCTGAAAGAAAAGCAAAAATGCCATCCAATTTAAATAGCTGTGCATTTTCAACACAATTGCACTAAATATTATAATGAAATCTGTTTTATGCAAGTCAATACCGCCAAAAAATAAAAATATTAATTACGAATACTGCTAACTGACGTAGGAATCGTCGCGAAATTTCGTTGTCTAAAGTAATACATAAGTATTCAGTTGTGAATCAATTCTGCATCAAGGTGTCTGATCATATGAATGATTTATTCTTACACCCTATGCTCTGTCCCTATGTTTGTTTTCATTGTGAAGCCAGTGCTACTGTCTGCGCCAGACGTGGTGGCGCTCTGTGTACTGATGATTATATCGGCGAGAGGGGCTTAGCTCCAGCTGTTCAGCATCCGACCGACCTGATAACATTAACCGATCACCCGCAGTTTAACTGTTGAAGTCATTAAAGACAGCTGGGCAGCGGTTGCGCAGTGGCTAGCTAGCGCGCTCGCCTCCCACCACGGCGATCCGGGCTCGATCCCCCGGCGGACCAACTCCCGGATTTTCGCATGTGGGAATCGTGCTGGACGATGCCGCTTGCCGGCGGGTTTTCTCGGGGTACTCACGTTTCCCCCGCCCTTGCATTCCAGCGCCGCTCCATCCTAGGGTCTCATTTCATCTCATGTATGGGGATGACGGGCACCTACAGGTCCCAGCTGGAAAGCCCGTCACTCGGAGGGTGATGCCTCGCCCTGGGTCCATCCCCATACGCATTTATTATTATTATGAAGAGATGTGAGCAGCTTTTAACATCAAAGTCTTGAGAGCGGATGGGGGTGAATATATGCCAGCAATGAGAAGCGCCGGAATGAAAGGGCAGGGGAAACGGCAGATCCCCGAGAAAACCCGCCAACCAGCGGCATCGTCCGGAACAATTCGCAAATGCGGGGGTGAATCCGCCGGGACTCGAACCCAGTACGCCTTGGTGGGAGGCGTGTAGTGTGACCACTGCACCACCGCGGCCCCGCCACTACGTGCAGACACAACATCGCCATTACTGCTGTTTGTGTGTTGTTGCAAATAAATATTAATCTCTTCTGGCAGCCTTTACTACTCAATTGCCAATGTGCAATCGTTCATGTAGTTTGACACACGTGTACTATGATCGATTCACGGTTAATTTATTTCTGAAGCCCTGCTAATGTACTACTTGCAGGATATTCCTTGTGCAAACTAAGCTTAACAAGTCTGGAGAATTACACCAGAGGGACAACGCACCTCATTCATGCGCACCCAGTTGTAATGATATTTCGTACGTTACAAATATACCTATTTTCTCCCTGTTTTTAATTCAAATTATTTATCAATGAAGTATTATAGTTTATAGATAAGATGTTAATAACATTTCAATTTAACAGGGGAAAAAAAGGAATTTTTATGAACATAAGTATAAAACGCTTCTGATAAAGAGCTTACTTAGGAAATACGCCATACATGGGGAGATATTTCAAAGGTTTGATTCAAAAAGGCCGAAGAAACAGTGAATGGACTATAACACGCAACCACTAGCGGTGCCCACTATCCTCGTGTTTACGTTATCCTATCAACAGGCGTTCTGCGCATGCGCGCCAGTTCCATTCGCCTACATGGTATGCAACTTGTTGGGCACGCAAATACCTGACGTTGCGGACTCCCGGCGCTGATTTACCAGCTTCGATTTCAATAAAGAATATCGATTAAAATAACCCAACATTTTGCTACTAGTATTTATTGTTTATATTAGCCCATATATGCCGTGATTTTAATTTCGATATGTAGTTTAAAGTATCTTGTATAATAAGGAATAATTATTTTTTGCGGAAAATAGTTCTACACGAGTTACACGTCAGTGCCATGCTCGCACACGTGCAGTTTTTGACTGCGGCAGTCAGAGTTAGGTTCCTCCGCCAATAAACGTTTGTGATTCGCGGGCAGGCATGAACAACGGTAGGTACACAATCGCCAAAGTGTATCAAAGCTTTAGTGTTTTGAAGTACAGCAATTCAGAAATTTCTCTATTCTCCCCGCCTTCCACACCGCCCCACGAAAATATCGTGTGATTCTATATGTAACCAATACAGTCCATTTTGTTAATTACAACAAAAACTTTTCATAAAAAAGTTTTGTTGATTGGCTGGTCAAGCTATGGTGTTCGTGTTCTGGCTAAACTCTAGCAAACGGCGTTCTTATAGCAAGGTATTCGTTAAACCTCAATCTGCATTATTTTAGTCTTATGTCACGATTGTGAGAACTCTCACAAAGTAAATTTCACAGAAGATTGCAGTCCACGAGAGCATTAGATTCATATCCAACTCGCTTTGGTAAGCTGTGTGTGTCCATAACCCATCCACAGTAGAGCCGCAGCAACAAATGACGATGTGGGAAGGGGGGCGGAGGGGGGATAGTCATAGACTAAATTTGAGGTAGACTGATTTTCGTCTTGGGCGCATGTGCCCACCGATCTGACGCGCCCATCGCTAACACAATGCCAGTCACGTGGTTAACAGTGGTCTACGTGTTTATCAAAAGATAGGTCCTTTTTGTTAGCTAAAATTTACCCCAATTGCCTTAAATCCAGCTGAAGCATACAAAACATCAGCATACGTATGTAAACAAGGTTATAACCTGAGATCCTGTGGAAGTTGTTTCTGACAGTGAGTGGTGTTGGTACAAAGACATTGCAATACTGGAACAAGGTGAGTGGATGCTGCACAGCTCGCACGAACTCTTTACCCCATTGTCCCTCTGGGAGAATAAAATATGGCCAAAGACCTTTGGTGGCCAAGGAGGCCAATTCACTATTTAAAGTTCTCGTACAGTCACGGGAATTTTTACGTAAATGTACAGTCGACATAAGGAAACATGATGCGTAATGCAGTACAACGGAGCAGCTGAGCTCCGCAGATACAACATACGTAACAACGTATCCGTATTTCCTATGGATTTGAGGTTAGGGAACGAACAATATCCAGTCTGCACAAAGATTCCTTCGCCAAAGCTACAGTAAATTATCGCTTCTGTGACAGTTAAGATATCTCTCCACTTGGTCATATTCTTTCATCAACATAAAGAATTAGCTACAGGCGCCTGTAAATGTTAGCAACAATTTAAAAATCTAAAAATTTCAAAAAACTGAAAAAGTTACGCAATTAAAATTTTTAGAAATACTGTTTTTATATCTTCGAGTGTTACAACAATGTAGTACGTGAGTGTTACAACAATGTAGTACGTGAGTGTTACAACAATGTAGTACGTGAGTGTTACAACAATGTAGTACGTGAGTGTTGCAACAATGTAGTACGTGAGTGTTGCAACAATGTAGTACGTGAGTGTTACAACAATGTAGTACGTGAGTGTTGCAACAATGTAGTACGTGAGTGTTGCAACAATGTAGTACGTGAGTGTTGCAACAATGTAGTACGTGAGTGTTGCAACAATGTAGTACGTGAGTGTTGCAACAATGTAGTACGTGAGTGTTACAACAATGTAGTACGTGAGTGTTGCAACAATGTAGTACGTGAGTGTTACAACAATGTAGTACGTGAGTGTTACAACAATGTAGTACGTGAGTGTTACAACAATGTAGTACGTGAGTGTTACAACAATGTAGTACGTGAGTGTTACAACAATGTAGTACGTGAGTGTTACAACAATGTAGTACGTGAGTGTTACAACAATGTAGTACGTGAGTGTTACAACAATGTAGTACGTGAGTGTTACAACAATGTAGTACGTGAGTGTTACAACAATGTAGTACGTAAGTGTTATCAAAAACAACATAGATTTCTGAAAGGAAAGGTTTTCGTGCAAATTTATATGTATTTACTTAATTACCTCTAGACATTCTCTTTTTTATATATCAGCTTTAAATTGGGGAGGGGGGAGAAAGCAATAACCATATATTGTCAGTTTAGTTATTAATGGCGAGAAAGTAATTATATGCTGTCCGCACCCCTATGTTTACACAAGCAGAGTGCGAAATAAACTTTATATGGGAGAAGGGACATTGTTGATGTGTTGAGGATTTTTGGATTTTTTGTTTAAACGATATTACGTGGAATGATACGCGTAGTAAGTTACTATGCAAGTCATTTATAAATATTTATGTTTTTTAATAACACATACCATTCAAACATTGTAATACAATTTATTATGAATTAAATTTCCTTTTATATCTAAATAAATTAATCACTTTAAAAATCATTCACGTGAATAATGGAAACGTTATGAAATAAATATTAATGAAGAAATATTTTATTTAAACCATATAATATGAAAGTATATTTATTATTAGCGAGATTTTTATGAAATAGCAAGCTAAAAATACATTTTTATTATGCTGTATTATGTAAATTAAGAATTAGCTATAACTCAAGGAATAATATCACTTCCCGTGGCAATGCCAATATTTTCTTTACACGAGCCCGGAAAACAAATTTATTATTGCGGTCTGGGCAAATTTTACCTACTTTCACCATTCTCCGAAAAAAAAAAAAAATAGTTCACACCCTGCACTTGAACTGAGTTAGTGATTGGATGAATCTTCGAATTTTTTTTTCGCCCATTTACATTTAACAAACACGTTCCAGAAGTAAATATCACGCTATGTGAGTGTGATTAAATTTCTCCAGTGTGTCTGATGCATGTTTGTGGAGTGTGTACATGTCTTTCATACAAACAGTATCCACTTGATACACCCGGAAAAACGAAGTAGGGCGTATTTTCCCAGCAGCATGTAGCTCCAGACTGACCGGAAACATCATTCACACTTCCTGTAATTACGTGAACTAGCAAGTTTCCTGTCAACTGTGAACTGCTCAATGCACAAACAGTTGTTTAATTACACACGCGAGAGAGAAGCTGAAATAGGCGTACACTGGCGTCTAGATGAATTATGTAATCATATCAGAGTGGAAAAAAATAATTTATATAAAAAAAATCTAATATTCGTTCTGCGCTCTGTTATTGATCAACATATGTAGTGGTAGTTTACCATAAAACGTAAAAAGCATACATACATTGCTCCCCAGTTAAAATTGAATCCGCCAGATGAATAATTAGTGCTGGGACTAATGAGTAACTTGTAGCCGGAAGAAGGATATCGCAAATAAGCAGTTTTGGCATGAACGTTTGGAAAATAATCCATCCCCACTTACAGACTGTTCCCAAATATGAAGGAAGTGACTGGGGAGTGATGGTACACCCCAAAACAACAAACATTTTCGCTATGGACTTACGTCCTAAGGTCAGTAGTTTCGGAGTTACATGCCATACGTATTGATGACAGTCGATATTTTACAAGATGCACCTGTTACTGTGATCAGCTGTAATGGTGTAAGTGTTGTTATAGGCTGCTCACGGTAAAATGAGCACTTTTGAAAACCCTGCTTAAGATCTACTTACACGCACAGTGTGTATTCTTCCGCCTTATGTAAAATTAACATTGCCATGGGTGTCATCACTTTATTCACGCGTCGGTCAAGTGAAACTGTGAAGTTACTAGAACAGTAAATATTTTACAAATCTACTCATATTCACTCTTCGATGCATAAAAAAAAAAAATAATAAAGTGAAAGAAATAATTTAAGTTAGCAGAAATGGTTACCTATCACTTTTTATTCGACGTTAAGATACGGAACTACTTCCCCCTCCATTGTTACCAACTTTACTGGGCGCACGTCACTCAGGGCGCCCGTTAAAATATATACGTCTAGGAGTAGAGACTTTTTTCTAAGGTTGATTTCGAAAGTGCTCACTTTATCGTGAACAGCCTTTACCTGCCGCATTGCAGTGGAGATAGCCGACTTGCATCGGTCGCTATGCGCTTAGAATCACGGATCTATATTCACTCGACTATTACACGTGTAGGCATCTCAAGGCCACTGTTTATGCAACTCCAGTTCCGGACATAGCAGTGCTTCGCCAGTGAGCGGAACATGGTTGTCAGCCAGATAGTGCAATTCCTGGAATATCTGAACGTGTCAGACACTCAATGAAGAGGCATGTTCTGGCGAGCTTCAGGCACTTCTTTTAGAGTGACGTATCACTGCTCGTATACGAACATGGCTACAGCTACTCGATCTGGAGTGTGATATGAAGACTATTACGAATTCATACATCCAGTACAACTACTCTGCAACTCTGAAACTATCGACTTTAGGACGTATGTTCATAGGGACGTTGTGTTGTTTATTTCTTAATGTACTATCCGTTCTCTGATTACTTGCCACATGTCTGAGAACATCCTGTATAGCTACATGTAAACATAATCATGCCACTGAGTACTAACTAATAGAAGTAAAACAGACTCAAAAGCTGGATTTACAATAACTCGCCATTCCGACAAAACAGCCCCGACACAGACGAATATTTTTCATCGGCCAAACAGGAACAAGATCACCCCGACAAACAAAGCCCCGACAAAAATAGATTATATTTCTACTTTCGTCGGACGTCGGACCGGTCGGCTTCGCTTCACAGTATAAAAAAAAATTAACTTAACTTTACAAAACAAAATGTCGTGCAGATTTCACTACTGTGGTAAATTTCATATTAAACATATGTTTGTTTTTTTTACGTGTACATCCTGGTTTTCTTGTAACAGAAAGCTAATGAATTGACGGAAATAAATAATCGTGGAAAAATAACTGCTCCAAAATCCCAAAATACTTCGTTTACAATGTTATTAAAAAATTGTACACAATGATATGTGATTTTGTCACACTCCATAGCAAGTTACTGGCCATTCTAGGATTTTGCCGGAAGCTATGCAACATTTGTCGGAAGGAAACTGTTGGGGAATAGTAAACATTGAACTAATTTCGGTGGCGGAAATGGTTGGGCTGTAACGTCGTGTCAGACTGTCGGGAAGACATCGTCGTGGCATTGCATATCCAGCAGCACTTGCCAGCGAAATGGCGACACTGACCAGCAAGGCAGCGCAACGCCGTTAGCCAATCAGCACCTGGTAACCCACACGTCAGCTGGAGCCCAGCCAATAAGCAACCTTCCGCGATATGCAGTAGCCTATCGAACTTAAGGCTCTCTCCCAGAGTCTCGCGCAGCCAATCAGACGAGGGGTGCTCCCACATCAAAGGAACCGGCTCGCCGTTTTGTCTCTGTGTAATTTACTGCTCTGTGTTCACGCGTAGTGGTACGCCGGCGTGAAGGCGCCTTTAATTTACATCGTCACCTGAACACGCCCGCTCACATTCAGTAGAATCCAGGACAGCGATTGCGACAAGCGCGCCGTGCATTGCCAAATGACTGCAAGCAGGAACGCCAACTACTAATGAGAAACCACGGCAGACTGCACCAGTGCGATGGCAATATATAGCTATGTGGAGTGGCGGCCATAGTCTTTCTCCTCGTGTCTCCGGCCGTGAAGGACCGACCACTATAGAGAACAGCTGTGCCGTCGCCATATCGTAATTTCCAACAGCCTCGGAACTCTACTCAAGGTGGGACAAACCCAATAATGTAATATGAGTCTAATCAAGCAATAGTTGACAGTCACAATTCTTATATCGCTCCCCTGGTACATTTGAAGTGCAATTATGTAATGTTTGTTAACTCAATAATAACCAGACTCTCAACCTAGACAGTTGTGCAGTTAATCAACCCTTGTCAACCACTAGCTACAGTCCCTAACATTCATGACAACCATTAGGCCCCTAGCCTATTTCACGTATGAATATGACCAAAAGTCTGCATGTAGCGTTCCATTGAACTCTTTCCACAAAAAAAAAAGCCTACAAACAGGCGCGGCACGGAAACAAGTCACTGGCAGCCGAGGATTACTTTGTTGCAGTAACTGCCATTAGTGTGACGTCATTTGTTGTTTTGCCGGAATCCGCAGCCGGGCGAATGCAGTCTCTGTTATCTGCGAGTCAGCGCGCGCTGTTGCGACTGTACTCTATAACGCGCCAGTTCAAACAGTTTCGACAGACAACACGCCACGCTTCCTGTTGCCTCAACAGCTGTAAACACTCCGACTCGTTTACAGTTTGTTTACATCGCTCGCCAGCTTCTACTCTCCAATAGCATTTGCTCTCCTCGGAAATGCTCTCGTCGCTAGGAGATAGCGCCTTATCGCACGGAAAACTGACTCAGTGAAAGACCTACTCATTAAGCAGTAAAACCTATCAAGCATCCTCTAACCTTGGTTCACATCTGAATATGCGGCTGAAGGACGCCACTTAATTCTGCTTAAGTTTCGCCGTAGAAAAATCAATTCCGAAATCCTGTTTGGCCAATCACAGAGGAATATACATTAAAATAAACACGTATATCCATTTTGATTTCAAATAATTAATATTCAACATTTTTTTCGTTTGGCCTGGTGCTAGAAACAATTATGAACTGGCAAATTAATATTAAATTGCACCGTATTTACATAGGCACGGTTGCAAAAACAATACAGACATGTTTACTACATAAACTAGAAAGCAAGGTGAAGCAGTAGGGTCCCTGTGTTAATATCTTAATTATATTATTTTGAAAAAAAATTACGTATGTTTATTAATACTTTTATACAATAGAGTACCTGCGTAGAGAAAATGAAAGATTTTTCGTTATCGCTATTTAGAACTTAAATGGCAGGAAAACTAATTAACACATTTACGGAGTGATTCAGTGAAATTACAGAAAGTTCTGCGAAATTTACGGAAAGTACGTTTGCGTAAAAGCTGCAATGTGTCCGTAACTTTACGTAAAATCTGTCATGCGTCCGTAACTTTGCGTAAAAGCTGTAATGTGTCCGTAACTTTGCTTAAAAGCTGTAATGTATCCGTAACTTTACGTAAAAGCTGTAATGTGTCCGTAACTTTACGTAAAAGCTGTAATGTGTCCGTAACTTTACGTAAAAGCTGCAATGTGTCCGTAACTTTACGTAAAAGCTGTAATGTGTCCGTAACTTTACGTAAAAGCTGTAATGTGTCCGTAACTTTACGTAAAAACTGCAATGTGTCCGTAACTTTACGAACATGCTGACAGGCGAGCTCGAAGTAAAGTTGGCAGTGATGTGGAGAAAGCATTTCGTCTTGACCTCCTATTAAAAGAGTAATATTTATATTTACACACACTGTAATCATGCATTTAATTCATGTTTGTTGTGTGCGCGTGTAAGGGTTACAGGCAATATACTAATAACGTAGTTACACGTTCATTACAGTTTCCCGCAGTTTCGCTTGATCGGCGCATGACTACGAGTGAGAGGGTGAGAATAGCGATGTTAAATGTTCACCTGGCGAAATGATGTAAAAGGACAGCAAAGTAGAGTCTCAGCATCTCTCTCTCTCTCTCTCTCTCTCTCTCTCTCTCTCTCTCTCTCTCTCTCTCTCGCTTCATCAGTTTGTACGTTAGAGTAATCATTCGTTGAAACACATTCGGAGTTGATAAGTGACTGTATTTGTACGCATGACACTTGTACACATTCCGTAACAACTGCATGTTGCATTGAATATATTAGTGATGTCCCATGAAGTGGATAAAAATAGACTGCATGTTAGTTACATAAACAGGTATTTCTGCCAGTATACTGCACAATGTGGCTGATAGGACGGGTTTTCACATCCAGCTGGCCTTTTCGTGAACAAAGCTTGTCGCTTCAATGGCTGCCAAGTAAACATTAAATTTTCTTCCTACACACCACACATTTTTGGATATGTCGAACAAATAAGCCAGCACCACAACAAACGTAGCCCAGCTCAAATGAAATACGATATAATATAATTTATCTTAATAAAGCTTTAAGTCAAATGTAGACAAATATTTCGTTTACAGAGTAAACAACACGCGCTCTTAAGTTTGTTTAAATATTACGATACTCGAGTTTTCCACAGTATTTGTATTATGTAACAGATTTTAGTAACTAACGAAATGCTTACTGAAAAACTGCATGCGGTAATTAATGAATAACTCACGAATTAATACTCTATCGAACATCGTAGGTGGTGGAACATTTGTAACTATTATTGATCACTAAATACGTGAGCTCTACCGAATCTCTCTCAGTTCTGACAGCATTCTAGTACTGATTAAAAGTTTGTTGAGAACCGAGCGACATAGAAAGTTTTTACCTCACGTTAATAATGAACAATGGTTGTTGTTTGTGCTTTTTTTCCACGAGAAAAAACGCGTTCACTAATAAAATTCGGAAGCCTATATAAACACGTATGTAGCTAGTTTAACCAGGATGAAGGCGATGTGAAGCGTAAGCCGATGGAAAGTTGTCAAATTACTTATACAAATTTCATTAAGAAATAAAATTTCCTACACATTCCTTAGGTTAGTGGATCCCTGTAAATAAATTCTTGAACATGTTGGCTGTAATACAATGAATTCTTGAACATGTTGGCTGTAATACAATGAATGGCCAAAACAATGTGTCCAGAACTATAGTTGTGCGTGATAAATATTCAAAGAATATTCCAGGTAACGAATGATTTATATGGTCAAACGTTGCTTAAATATGACTTCCTAAAATGATAAGACAACCCTACATCACCATTATAATACAACAATCTCAACCCCGTTATTTTTTTTATATATTGTTTTTGTAGATTTAATGTTGGCGACTTTTCTTGTATAAACATATCTCGCAGGCTAAAACAAATCAACATTTTACATAAAATATTACTTTTCTCTTGATCTAGAACTACATTGGAATACAGAGAAAATCCCTTATATAATGGGAACATTCAGTAAAGATGCGCATATATTATTTTTATTATACTAAGTGCTAGAATTGTGGATCTTTCAAACATAGTAACGTATATTTATGATATTTCTACCGGTTAAAAATAAAAATATATATATAATGGTGTTCGTTTTCAGTCGTACATACCAGTGTCGCAAACATGCTGGAACGTGGAACCGTATTTGCAGGAAAACAAGCGCTTGTGGGAACTAAGCTGACCGCTCCCAGCATGCACTCTGAACTGACGTCACGGGTCAAGCAATTGACTAACCTATAGATAAAGGCTGGTTATAATTACTTTCATACCAGACTGTGACAGTGGATGACAGCGCGGGACACTAGCTGACGTTTTACTTGTCACGCTACACAGCGATGGGTCACTTAATAAACGGCGAGCCATGGAAAACTATGAGTTTGCGGTCGAGTTTTTAAACGTTTGGTAGTTTGTGTGGTAAGCGGTGTTGTACCTCGGGTGTGCAGTAGTGCTAGTCCATTTCAGAATTTCGGTTTTGGATGCCCTTTCAAATTTGTTTCGGCTTAACCATAGTGTCGCATTGCTGTGTGTCCTTTTCTAACATGTCGTGTTCGCTCTTCTTCGCCGCCCAAGATTAAATAGTGTTTGCTATTTCACTGATTCCACGACTTCATCGTTAGGGGGTTTAATTTTATTTGGAAATTGTTTGTTGTTCGTTTTGTAAAGTTTTTAACGGTCGTAGCTTTGACGGGTCTCAAATGACTTCCTCCCCCCTTAACGGTTTTAATCTTTTTTAAAATTATTTGATTGGAAATGGAGGCTTTGGAGGGAAGTTCTTGCTGCCCTCCTTTCTGTAGTATTTTAAAGTTAAATGGGTGCTGTGAATAATTCTAAGATTTTAAGTCAATAAATAATAGTAATTTTTTTTGCTGTTGTATTGGCGAAGTGAATTTTGGATAGTTGTGAATTAAATTATTGTTGTAATGGAGCCGAGATGCATATATATATATATATATATATATATATATATATATATATATATATATATATATATATATATATATTCTTTTGGTGCCCCGACACTAGTGAAGCGTTTTCAGTGGATTGTATCATTTGTACGAACTGTTAATGATTTGTTACTAATTGTGATCACTTGTTTATCCACACCTAGTTTTATATACACTATATTTTATTAGTCATTTATGGGTTGTTTGCCATTGAACTTTTGTACTTAAAATAAATGTGTTAAAACCATTCCTGTAGTTATTTGTGAACTTTTTACAAGGCTATACTTTTTTATGTTTTATAATAACATTACAATTGATTAAATCAGATAACTATAAGAAAAAAGGCGTATGTACTCTAGCAAATGCGGTTGGGATCATTAAAAGAAAATTTTTTTATTATTATAACACGAAGGACAGTCTAGGAGAATTCACAGGACAACCCAAAAGGACTCATACTCCGACAAGTTTAAAAAAAATGTAAGTTTTTTCGCTCTGATTATAGTGTCAGATGGACATGGCCAGTAATTAAGAAAGCATTTCGTGCCGGAAATCACATTATTCAATAGCATACTATAATAATAAATGCATATGGGGGTGAACCCAGGGCGAGGCAACACTCGCCGAGTGACGGACTTTCCAGCCAGGACCCGTAGGTGCCCGCCGTCCCTGAACATGACATGGGGTGGGGCCCTGGGATGGAGCGGCGCTGGAGTGCGGGGGCGGGGACGCGAGAGTGCCCCGAGGGAGCCCGCCGGCGAGCGGCATCGTCCGGCACGATTCCCGCATGCGGGCCTGGCGGGGATCGAGCCCGGATCGCCTAGGTGGGGGGGCAGGTACGCTGCCCAATGCGCCACCGCGGCCCCTAATAGCCTACTGATACGAGTAACAAACAAATTCAGAGGACATGAAAAATATCTAAAGAACAAAAACACACACAAAAGATACAACACAAGACTGAGTCCATTTCAGATATCATTTAACATTGTCATTAAACTTGTAAACTGCACATTGAACGCTTTCGTCATGCTCTCCATTCGTAGTAATATATTTTTACTGCAAGAATTAAAATTATCATGCATAAAAGCACATTATTTACTCTCAGGAATATATCTAAAACAGTAAATAAACCCCATTTAGTAATTTTTAAATTTAAAAAAGAGCCGGACAGACACAGTGGTAAGCTGGAATAGCGAATTAGAAACCGCCCTCATTTTCCGCACGAGCTACGTCAAGATATTTGCCCGCAGAAAAATCAGACATTTCCGTCAATTCCCACCTGTCCACGGGTTCACATGTTTTATGCAAACCTTTTATACGATTATCAACGTACATTGGCGTAACAGTCAACGATGTACGATGTATTCTTTTTTAATGAAATATGTCAAAAGCAAATTGTTAATTTTTCCCAAAAAGTTACCAACTAAATGTATTTTCGAGATTAACCTATAGGTAGTGGTACACTATATAATGTTTTGGAAGTGTTAAATATCGTTAAAATAATTTAAAATAATTAAATTAATATTTGTGTCTCATTCGAATTACTAAGATAGAGAAAAACTTTGCATTGTTTAGTTTATTGTTCACTACTTAAGAATACTGGTGTTTAAAATAACTAACGAAACTGTATGGCTGTAAACTGAGTTTCCAGTTAAACTCGAAAAGGTAATAAAAACTTTACATTTACAAAGTATGCAAAATATTCTTGTAAATAATGTATAAAAGCTTGCATTTATATAAACATATACACATTTTTTTCCCTACATTCGTTATGATAATTGACTGACAACTTTCTCAGTGATTCAATATAGTTATGCATCTATAATATAATATAAAAGATGTCATCATTACATTACAAAATGAGAGCGAATCACAATTTGTTTCATCTCAATACCGAATCACATTTTTTTTTTTCCGATCTGACATCAGAACTACTGTCGAAACTCGGCCAAACGTGGACATGCGACACTTTTAGACTAGAATTTATATCCAACTGAAGATCGTGCTGGAACCAGGATCTCAGAATCACGGTTCAAGATATTTGTCGCCACAACTGGCCCTAGGCGCGAACCTCATTGTCATTCTGCCGACCCCTCCTGAAGGCGGACAAATAAACGGAAACAAGGCCCCGTGACGTTTTAGCAAGTGTTTAACTCCGAGCTCCAGTTACGTAGGCAAACATTTATTTTTTGGGGGAAAAAAGGGGGGGGGGGGGGGTTCTTCATTGATAAAACAATGCCTAATTTTTTTAGATGAAGGACAAAATTGAATAAGACGCCTGTGATTTTTATATTGATTATTTTTACTGTTTTATTATACCGTGTTCTTCTTCTTCTACACTTCATGGATTAGGTCACTGCCTAGGATTATAGAGTGTTATCTCCTTTGTAACATTTCTCTCATCCATTCGTGTGATATGTTCTTGTCATTCTTGTCTATACTGATGAATTGTATCATTAAGTATATATATATATACATATATATATACATATTCAATTCCTGTCTCATGTACTCATTTTTCAATCAATCCATCCTCAAAGATATAATTGCAGTGGCTTGTACTTTAGACATCTCCTTGAGATTGGAGACCCAGTTTTCACAGCCATAAGTAAGAACGGACACTACCATTGTGTCTTAGAATTTTAGCATAGTATCTTTCCTTGCATTATTTTTAATGTCTTTTTTATTGTCTAATTGTCTAATTTATATATACCCAAATTTATGTAATTTTTGTCAATGTCATAATCTCTGTCATAGCCAATGTCACAACCTAAATAGTTGAAATGCGAAACCTGTTGTATGGGTAAATCATCTAGACATATTTTTGTCCTAACTGTATTTTTTTCCTTTGAATGCCATAACCTTTGTCTTCTTCTTTGAAATTTCCATATTGTAATTCTTACACAACTAATTATAATGGCGTAGAGATCTTTGAAGGCCGTTTTCGTTATCCTGTATTATAAGTTGATCACCTGCAAACAGCAATGTATTGACGTATCTCTTGCGATTTATCTTAATTCCTAAAGTTATTATCGACATCCAGTCATTACACCGTTTTATTTACTTAATTTCGCGTTTTACTAATAGCTTACTTCGCATATTTTCTGTTTGTTTTTTTAACGTGTCCATTATATTTTTATTTCGTGGTAGGAGGATGAACTGATCCCGGAATCTAGCGGCTTTTGCACCCCACGTGATATACCCTCATCGAGGGGTGTACTCATTTAATGTTAATTACCATTATTGTATAGAATTATGTTAAGTATAGGTTAAGGGGTTACCTTAAGGCAGAAACTGGGGTTTCTTCTTAAGGCATGTGTTAGCTTAGTTTACTTATGTATTTGAGCTGATTAGACTACCTTTAGGAGCTATTCCATGTCGCATACTATTACATGCAGAGTACTTTGTGATTTCAGCCTTAATTAATGTACAGTGCCATAAGGTTGCCAGCTGAAGGAACTCGGACATATAAAACTCAAGACATATTATATAGGATATTATTTGCACAGGGATATAAATATCTCTAAGTGCAGAACACAAACGTATAAGCATTAAATAGGGTTGTTAAAGATATTTCGCTTATAAAACCAAGGACTTTCGAGAACTCTAAGAACCCTGAATTATACAGGCCGGGAAGGCGGCCTGTAATTTTAAAGAAAACGTAACAATAGATGGTTGCAATTTGGGTGCACTTGTTTTAATGGAGATAATGAAATATTTACTTTTTTATATTACGTTATTGTAATTATAATAATTGTGTTATTTTCCTGTCTGATAGGGAGGCGTATAAATGCTATGGTATCAAAATAATAAATAACGTACTTTAAATCATATAAGAGCACATATTGACCGATTGCAGATACAGCACTCCAGAGGAAATGGAAAAACTTCAGGAACTGCTTTGCAAGAGTGTTGAGGGCAAAGAAAACACTGGTGTATGGGACTGCATAAAGTAATCGACAAACGTGCATATATTTCGACGACCTGGCATTTGTGCAACCAAATTTTCAAGAAAGGTCGGTACCAGCATAACTCACAATATAATATTTCTGGAATATTACTAAATTATACATTAACACAACTAATTATGTGTGTTCCAGGACTACCTGCAACTTGGAGGATGAAGAAGATACATCGAGAAGTCCCATGCCTCGTGGTGGGCCAATGGTTACTGGAGAAGAACATGCAAGAGGCAATACGACTCAGAATAAGAGGAACACAAGAGGCTTCGGATGTTGAGAAATTATGCGATGTGCTCTGCAAGATCATCGAACCACGCTCTGCTGCCCCCCATCTACCAGTGTTTTTACTGTCATTGGTAAAAGACACGAAATACACTCCATTTGATTGTAAACTGTGAAATTATGTCAGTCATTGCCAACAACGCCTCTCCAATGCCCACTTCCTATGCGCATTCCATTTCTAAGCAAATCCTACGTGCACATGGCTTCCGACCCTATGTCATGCCGATACCAACACGTGACCTTCAGCTGCCCCTTCAACCATTACAACAATTGTCAACACGAGCTATGCCACCCATTGCCACTGACATACAATCCCTGCCCACTCCATCTGATACCTCAAGCATTCTTGACATTGTACTTAGGGCCGTATTGATAGTCGTGTATCAGGTCTTGACACTCTATTTAATAAACTAATCTTGAGGTTCCTTTTGAAACTAGTTTTGATGTAGATCTCGCCTGAGAGTGTTTTCACTTAAAACTTGCTTTAGCTATTTAACAGTCGGATCTTGAGACTACGTCTTATTAATAGTCACCAAAACTAGTATCAAGAATTTCGTGCGATTGATGTCGAGAGATGTCTTAAGACACGATTTGTACACGGTATTCGTTTGTAGATAGTCCTATGTGTACATTTAAATACGAAAATTTATTTATTTTATATGGTTTTACTTCATGCGGGATTAACAGAACAAATAGAAAATAAATAAATTATAATATCAGTGTGCCGTTTTTTTATAAATTTGTAATTTAAATTTTGTGTGCTATCCTCAGCGCAAAAGTAATATATGTGTTTATAAAGTAAGTGCTGTAAACACATAAAATTTTTAAAAGAATAACAACATAAGTGCATGTTAAGAAAATCGACAAGAGTCGTAATATTGTAGGTCATTTGAAAATATGATTGTTGACTTGAAACTCGAATTTGTGCATTATTTAGGTTATATGTAATATATTTGATTACGAACATAGGATTTGCTTCGTAATGTCACATGAAAATACGTTAATAATTTACGATCAATATGATTATAACGATAATTATAATCGAGAGCCCATGTGCACGTGTACACCCAGTTTTCTGTCAAATATTTTTGTCGAAGTAACATTATCCTTTATGGGAGTCCACCGCCATTTTACATCACTGGGACGCTACTCCCTCAGCGCGGGGGTAGATCGGTCCCTTGTGAGGGACCTTGGCCACCCAGTTGGTTCTCAATTAGATTGCGGAGGCGAGGAGAAGCTAACCCCCTCCCCCTCCGCATCCTTCAAACTTACTTCATGCTGCAAAGCAACATTATTGTACAGGATTCCCAGGGTAGCGCCTGGGAGCTGTTTCCATAACTGATTTTTACTCTCTTTTTCCCTGCCTGTACGGGATAAAAGAGAGTGGTGAAGTTAATTGATTTTATCAGCGCGGAATTTTAAAGTTCAGGACTTGTGAAGTACTGTCACGAGCTCCCTGTGAGAGAGCTAGCGACAGTTTGGTATAAAAAGCGGAGGTTATTAGCCAAATGAAGTTAAATTATGGATATACGTAGCTTGTCCATGACTGGAGTGGCACGGATTATTATAATTAAATTAATTATTTGTTTATTGTAGTGGTGAATTTAAGTTGCGCGAGAATTTAATTGAGTGTAGTTGTTTCAATATTTTACCTCATATCTAGTGAGTTATTGTTAAAAAACGTTAAATAAGCTAATTTGTGAGTAAATGCATGTCTGAATGTACCGTGACGAGCGGCTAAAAGTCCAGTAAAACATGTTAACTCGGGGAAGTCCGAGAGCGATATGGCTGGCGCGATGCTAGCGCCAACTAGTTTTGTTAAACGTGGTCGATTTTTGTCCCGGACCGATCGGAAAATTCCGGCCAGTTTCGGGACCTTATTTCTATGAAATCGGGCGGTATAATTGCGCTGAAGGCGTGAATTTATATTTTTAATATTGTTTTGAACAATATTCCGTATTGATAATTATTTAGACTTGTAAAGTTCGAAAGCAGAGCCATGAAAACACGTCGCGTTAGTGAAGTTAAACAGTAATATAGGCCAGAGGGCTCTGATTGGCCGAGAGAACTTGGTGGGACGGAGCTTATGAAGTTGCTCGAGAGATGGCAGCATGGTCGTTAATTTACCGTCAACAGCTTTTATTTGACACGGAAAAATTTAAATAAATTAAAAGCGGTTGTAATTAAAGTTATTAAATCGTTTTAAATAAATAATTGGTGCTGCAAAACTTAAAATGCTCAGTTGTGTACGACTAGAAAATATACGCGATTATTTCGCTCGTCATAGTGATTAATGTTAATGTAAAGTGTTTCGGAGTCGCTCCAGTACAGAGATGGTGAAATTGGCATATGCGGGTCTAGTTGACGGGCTAGGGGACCGAAAATGACGCCATGGCTTCAAGAAGTAGCCAGGTTCTCTCATGTTTTTCTGTGATGTTGCGGAGTTTTAGTATGTAGGGGTGGAAATGAGCCATGAGCGAGGCGAAGTCGCATGCTCTAAGGAATTCCACGAGTTCATGGAAATCCTGCATTACGCCTCGCATCTCTCCTGGCGAATTTCGCTGGCGAGGGAGGGACTGAGGTTGTGTATTTGGCGTTGCAGGGGTGTCAAGAGTGGGAGCTGGTTTGTGAATAGACGCAGAGAGTGCCTGCGAATACGTTTTGCCAGGCTGTAATGTCCTGACTGGAAACCTGGACGGGGCAGGAGGTTGTTTTGCGGTTTTTGTCGCGATTTTCGTAGCGGCAGCAGTAGTTCTTTTCTGCACCAAGTCCAGGAACTTGGGGCAGGCTTTTGATAGGGCTGTGTGTTCGCCTGCGCAGTTACTGCATGTCGGCTTGGAGTTGGTTTCGTTTTTTTTGCAAGCACTCTCGGGGGGAGGGCCGGCGCAGTGAGGGCATTTTGTCGGCATGGAACAGTGATTTTTGGTGTGTCCTAAAGCGAGACAGTTGCGGCATTGTGCCACGTCTGTCGGCCGTTTCTGGTATTGTCGGGGATGAACTATTGTCATATTTACTCTCGTGACAGAGTGCAGAGGAGGGAGAGAAGTGTTCTGCGCCGCCGTGACACAGAAAAAACGTTGCGGCTCCAACGTGAATTTAGTGGGTCTGTTTCATCTTGGATACGTTTTTTAAATTGATAAATGTGCTGGATTGAGTATCCGGCACATTCCAGGTCTGTCTTGATGTCCGCAATGTCGGTTGTGGGGTGGAGGTCAAAAACGACTTTCTGTGGGAGCTCGGAAGCTTGACAGAAAGTATAGTAATGGATGTAGTTCGCTTCTAGCATTGTGCGAGCAGCTGTGAAAAAAATCAAGGTTTTTAATGAGGATTTGCGTTCCGCGAGCTGTGGGGAGAAGGGAGAACCCGTCCCTACTAATAGCTCGTAGTTTCTGAACAAGTAAGCTGTATTTAGTGGCGTCAGGAACCACTAATCTGTACTGGTTTTGTTTTTTCTGTCGTGTTTGTGGTGCAGCCGTTTGTGTTTTGTGGGTGGGGATGCTTGAAGAGCCGGGATGGTTAACTGCTGAGGTTTTTTCTGTTACCTCCTTAAGCGGGGAAAACCTGTTTTGTGTAGGAATGGTGTTTGTATGTGCCTCAGACGACACAGAATGGAGACGCTTGTTCTCCTGCGTGGTTGTTCTGTCCCCTTTTCGTTTTACTATCTGGAAGTCGGTTTCCATTTCAAATGTTTCATTTCCTGCGGCCGGTGTTGACGGTCGGGAGGAAGTTGGTGTGGTGATTGTTGGCGTCGTTGGTTCCATAAGAGTAGCCAGGAGTATGTCAATGTGGTCGGGGATGCCTTGAGGAAAAATGTCGTAAACAGTTTGGTGATTAGGTCATCTCTTTGCCAGTTCTAAGAATCGCTTGTTTTCCCGGAGGTACTGTAAGGAGTACGGGCCAGTTCCCGTCATCCACGACGGCTCAGTCGGTTCCCCGCCCGCCGCCATGGCCCGAGAGGGCGGTGGGGGAGGGGTAGGCTCTTTGTGGAGCGACTCTCGATGTGGTGTTGTTTGCAAATTGCGAGAAATTGTTGTTAGAAAAGTACCTAGATCGGTGCTATACACTGTGACCGCTGACCCACTAGGGGCTAGGCTCAAGATGACCTGTTTCCAGGCCGATCACAGTGTACAGGATGTGTGCCGCGAAGCTATTAGTCGTATACACCCAGAAGAAGAAGAGACGCACCCTCCTTAGTCGAAGGCGAAGTCAACACTGTGTGAGGTTGCTGGCTTATGGGAGTTATGACCTTGGACGAGTGCACAACGCTGTCTGTTCTCTTTCCTAACATACGGAGGCGGTTCCAACGTTTGCCGCTTGGTAGCGGCACTGACTGAAGAAACTAGATTTCACCACCGCAACTCGCCGCTAGATGCCAGCATAGTTGAAAGTGCGGTATTAACACCAAACAAAATTATCGTAACAAAAGTAAACAAGTCCTTGTTTATTGTGCTGAGCTGACGAGGAGTTTTTAATATTAATTTGTGTAATTGATCATGTTGAAGTACAACAATTTTCAATAAATTAGTATACGTGCGTGTACGATTTTCTGTTTCGTTGGACATTGTACTCTGAACAAGACAACCGCTTACTGAGCTATATGGTAAGTTTATTTTCAATCTAACGCTAACGTAATTGTGTCAGGGTACTTACTACTTGCAGTCGGCACGACTGAGAGGCGTTCTTTGTTTTTTCCAAGCTTCCGAATGAATTCCGTTCAATCAATTTTAGCGAACAGAAAACTGACTTTCGAGGAAAAATTATCTATTAATTGTTTAGGCCCTATTCGACCACATTTAGAAATTACCACAGAAACTAAGAGACAAAAACGTGTATTCAATAAGGAAGTTTTCACAGAACACAACTGGTTACGTGTGTGTGCTTAAACAAACGCTTTGTTATGTTTTCCGTGTCAGATTTTTAGAGCAGGGGTAAGTGTCTGGACAAAGTCCGGTTTTAAGGACCTCGTACACTTAAGCGAGGAAATAAAAAAAACACGAAAATTCGCATGCTCCCAAAAATGCCGCAATTGAACTATCACTTCTGGGCAGTGTAAATATCAGCATGCATCTTGACAGTGCTTACACGCAGTCAGTCAGAGAATGCAATGAACAAGTGGATAGAAACAGATACATTCTTGGCAGATTAACTGATAGTGTGAAATGTTGTGGGGCGTTTGAACTGGCTTTACGAGGGCATGACGAAAGTGAAACTTCCGAAAATCCTGGTGTATTTAAGGGCCTTGTTAATTTCGTAAGTTCTATTGACATTGCCATGAAAGTTCACTTGGAAAGTGCCAGTGTATTTAAAGGTACTTCGAAGACAGTACAAAATGAATTGTTAGAGTGCATGTTATGGGTTCGCAGAGAACAAATACCAGCAGAAATAAAACAGGAAAATTACTTAGCTGTCATGGTAGATGAAACAACTGATGTGTCCACTACACAACAAATGGTCACTGTGTACAGGTGTGAGAACAATGGTACTATTTTTGAAAGATTTTGGGGATTTTTTAATCCAGACGGACAAGATACAGAATCCTTATACGACGTTATTTACTCAGAAATAGACTCGCAACTGGGAGAAAACAAAGAGGAATTAATTTCTCAGTGCTGCGATGGTGCTGTTGTCATGAGTGGTCATGTTAATGGAGTTCAGGCAAGAATCAGAAAGCAATATCCTTTCGCTTATTACATACACTGCTACGCTCACCAGTTTGACTTAGTGATGCAAAAATCCGCGGCAGTAAATAGTTACCTGAGAATACTTTTCTCCAACTTATCTGGATTTCCTGCATTCTTTGCTCGAGCTTCGCAGAGGACAAAACTGATAAAAAGCAAGACAAGGAAACTCCGTCAGTGACAGCCGTAATTGCAAATGCTAAGGTAGTGTGCGATGCAGTTACTGTTGGCATTAAGGAAATATTTTCCTTTGACAATCATTTGATAGTTTCAAAACTCTTTCGTGTAAATTTGTTCCCGGCATTTCCGAAGACTTTTCCAGAAGAAGAATTTAAAACTGCTCTCGAAACGTGTCCATTTCTAGCAAAAGAGCAACTACGGACAGAGTTTCCAGGCTCTGTACAACATGCACGACCTCCATCAAGCTGACGGTGAGTTAGCTATATTACAGTTTCTTCTGAAAAACAATTTGGACAAGGACACACTCCTCCAACTCAGCAGTCTACTTAGGATTATTGTAACAACTCCAATGACAACAAGCGAAGCTGAAAGGTGTTTCTCTACTCTTAAGAGGATAAAATCCTTTCTCCGCAACAGTATGTCAGAAGAACGACTTACTGCTTCAGCAATGTTATCAATAGAAAAGTCTCTGACAAATAACATGCAGGATTCTAACCATCTGTTTGTCAACAAGTTTGCTTAGCTGAAGAACAGAAGAATGGATTTCGTGTACAAATAAGAACATGTCGTCTGCCCCATAGTATTTAAATTTGTAGCAGCATGGTGCTTGTTGTATGTTTATATGTTTACCAGGCTAATTGCCCAGCCTTAAATTCAGTACAGCGCAATTTGCATGTAATATCGTTTGGTGCACACGATGTAGAACTTGATCTACCTCTTCACATTTATAACTCAGTGAGAATGATACAATAATAATTACATTTATACCGTTTAGTCTAACACTAAAAAACATGGCGATGAGAATAATTTAGTCATTCATGAATGGTATATTAAATATCTTAACTACTCGTATTGAAAGCTGGCTTATGTGTCCACTGAGTTTTGTTGTGCAACATATGGCGCCTACTTGGTTTAGAAAACTTTGACAGTGTCACTTTGCCGTGAGTGCGTACATTAAACCGAACATTTCTTCACAACTGCAGTGTGAATTGCAGCTGTTAACAGCTGCTCCAGCACCCTACCAACACAGACGGCCTGTCATAATGCTTGGGCTTCAAAAACGGTAACAGGTAGGGTGTATTTTTTTCTGTTGTTCTCGCATTCTCGGATTTGTTTTTACAATAAATACTCTTTTACGTGTCGTATGCTGTTCACACATATATTTTAACATATTTGACGAGCTAAAACAATTATGGAGTGAATGTCAAATGCAATTACTAGCATGTGTATGTAGTCATTACCTCAGCAGAAATTGCACGTAAATTTTTTATGTAATTAGCATGCCCTTTATTCGTATGTAAAAATAAACGAAAAATGCACAAATTCAAAATAATAATATTAATTTTTTCATGCAAGCGGTTTAATCTTACTCAGATGGGCAGAGATTATGAAATGGGTTTCTTTAAGAATTGCATCAACATATGCCTGGAGTTAGGACAGAAAATTATCAGAAAAAAATGTTATCCTAAAAAGATTTAATATTTTTACCAGCTGTATATTCATTGTTTAGATACGAAAACTGCTTAAATAGCACCATTTTGCACCTTGAAATCCAAGGAGAACCTCCCTCCCCCCCTTTTCAAGCTTTATTGGTCCGGGAAGGGGAAGGAGAGTGTGTGTGTGAGAATGTGTGTGTGTGTGAACACCCATTATTTGACATCATCGGCCGCTACTGATTATAACTGAATACACATGGAATACCATTTATCCAAAGTAAAGGATTGTAATGTACGTGTAAGTGCCAAATATGTTTCCCAATTAATATAATAACGATAATTGCGTACGTTTTGCATTTATTTCAAAAAATATCACACTGCATTACCGCAATAAATTCTTTTTGTTTGGTTTATTGTTCAACGCATAGCTTATGTCAAAATGTCTTCTACTGCCGTGTATTCGAAGTGACGTATAGTAATGTTTGTTTAGTATTGTTTCGCGAAGTTCACTATAACACTTATCGCTACCTAGCGATAAATCTTTAAACTACGTATATTTTACAAAACAATTTCATATTTCAAATAGATAAATACCCTATCTGAAAAAAACTATTACGTGTGTACGGCGATATTCCACCCTACTCGTTATAAAACACGCCAAACTCGAACTATAAACGAAATATGTCCTTTCAGTGTCGAAATTCTGAATAATGAGTATGTTTATACCTTTTCGGTATATCTGTGGTTCTCACATAACTTTCTATTGTCTTTGAATTTTACAAGTACAACTGTTAATGTTTAATCAGCCCTGTGTAAGTTTGAGTGTTTTTAAAATGCTTTTCCGCACAAAAAACAAGAGAAAATATAACTTAACACAACAAATACTCGAATGTAGATGCAGACAAACGCGCATCGAAAGCAAAGAAGACTTTCAATTTCTGCTTCCATGGGCTCTTTGCGATACTAGATAAAAAAAAAAAAAACCGTATCTCACAATTTAGTAAGTATCATTTGAGAAGACATACTTGAAACTAATTCAGCTGAGTACAACTCGAGAACAGAATTTTAATTCGCAGGCGTCTCATGACTAGAAAATCGTCTCAAAGCTGTATCACGTGATACGATCTCAAGAAGATATCTGAGAAACGACTATTAATATGGCCCTGAGTACGTATTAAGCTAAATGGTTACTAAATTATCTTCATGTAATGCCATTAACCATAATTTACTTTATGCTTGCCTTAGTTTAACTGCTAATCTTTTCTTGGCAGATATCGACTTCCTCATATTTAAGATCCGTTTTTGGAGAGACCACTTCAATTCCTCGTATAACTCGTCAAACGATTCGATTGACATTCTGAAATAATTTAGGAATTAATCTCGGTCTCGACGCGTCATCATAGAGAATCCGAAATAACACTCTGTTTCGCCTGTCGCTTACGATAGGGTGTATCCAACATTTCTTCCTGCTTCTCCTCGTTTCCGAAGTGTTCAGTAATGCCCAAACACATACAACTTCTTCGACCTCTAACATTGTATTGAAGACCAAGCAGAGATCACTACCTCTGACGTCACTGCCGTCGTATCTACCACGAGTCTCCCGCAAGGTTTCAGTGACTTGCTGTCGCCGGCAGACAAATCTCCCGTGTGAAAAAAGTGCTCTAAATATATTTCGCAAAAGAACCATTTCTTACTAGGTATTAGCAACGCACATGTATATTCCTGTTTTTATTCGTAATAGTTATACATGAAAATTATAATTTAGAGATAAAATGTTAGTATAATTTCAATTTAACCAAACGTAAGGCACTTTTATGTCTTTCGATAAATAACGTATACAAGAAACTATCAAGCACGTCATACATGGGGTGTTTTTTCAAAGGTTTGGTACAACAAGTGTAAAGAAACCGCGAATAGACTACACACAGAGAGAGAGAGAGAGAGAGAGAGGAGAGAGAGAGAGAGAGAGAGAGAGAGAGAGAGAGAGAGAGAGCGAGTGTGTGTGTTTGGCTGCGCGAGACTCTAGAACGGCTCTTCTGTCTGATTGGCTAATGCACAATAAGAAAAATTCCCCTTTTTACTGGGCTGTCGACTGGCAGGTGACACCTTAAATCAATGTACAGCAATTGCCAAGAATCGCTTCACTTGAAACACACGACGCTTTTTCATTGCTGGTGAGGATAACACTGTCGCCATAATCTGGAATGTCCAGTAAAATGACTTCACTGTGTTCGATACAGTGTCTAGGCCAGTAAATGATTAAAAACGGAATTTTATTTATTTTTCACTACTGTAGATCTTAATTCACTGATTGAATTAGTGACGTGAAACAACTTGACATGCAAAAACAATAAACAATTTACCTTGAAAGATGCACTGCGTAGATTTTACAACTCACAAGACAGAAACCAGCTTGAAGTGAAGTCACAAGTTGACCTTGACCCGTACAACTGTGTCATTAGTGGAAGGAGCTCGTTACGTAAGGCCATGAAGATGAAAACCTACTTTCTACGTAACTATGGGCTGTTCGCGGTAAAATGAGCACTATTGAAAGCCCTGCTTAAGATCTACTTGTATGCACGTTGTGTATTCTTCCGTCTTATGTAAAATTAACATTGCCATGGGCCTCATCACTTTATTCATGCGTCGGTCGAGAGAAACTGTGAAATTGTTGAGCTAATAAATATTTTACAAAATTTGCTCATTTTTTTTCATTTAGATGTATTAAAAAACCCGAAAGCGAAAGTAGTAATTTAAATGATCACAAATGGTTACCTACCACTTTTCATTCGATATTAAGATACGGAACTACTTTCCCTTCATAGTTACCAACTTTGCGGGGTCGCAACATTGTTCAAATCAATATTTGATAAAATAAATCTGTTTTCGTGACCACACAAAGGGGCTAGTTTCGCCTTGGAGTGACTCATGGCTCCTGACTACCCGCCCCGCATTCAAATCGATATTCTCAGCAGTGGCGTTTATGCCATAGACGCAAGGTAAGCAATGCTTACCTATACATGTTGGAAAACTGAATTGTTTGTCCCTTTATAGTTTTTTACCTTAACTTTAAACACATTTATTTCTCACTTTCCCGTTTCCGATTCGAGAAACAGAGTTTTCGTAACTCCCGTGCTACACACGCATAGTGCTGCTATCTAGCAATTATTTCGACAAACAAGAGCGACTAGCGGTGAATCGATATCGAACTCGCAAGCAACAACACGCCACACGCCCGAGCTCCTCTGTCACCAACCGCC